>CM060599.1:53782134-53894634 GCA_030578255.1 Tiaroga cobitis
CTCCCTCCATCCATCCATCCATCCATCCCTCCCTCCCTCCCTCCCTCCCTCCATCCCTCCCTCCCTCCATCCATCCATCCCTCCATCCCTCCATCCATCCCTCCATCCATCCATCCATCCATTCCCCATCCATCCATCCATCCCTCCCTCCCTCCATCCATCCATCCATCCATCCATCCCTCCCTCCTTCCATCCATCCATCCCTACATCCATCTATATGTCTATCCATCTATATATATAGATAATATACATGGTTAATTGTGATTAATCAATTTGACAACACTGATATATATATATATATAGGGTTCTAGGGCTTTGTGTCACTTCTCATATCTAAATCTCTTCTCTTATGATTCTCTGGCTGTGAGACTGTGATATTACACTGACCTGATAGTGATAGTGATATGAACTGATAGTGATAGTGATATGAACTGATAGTGATAGTGATATGAACTGATAGTGATAGTGATATGAACTGATAGTGATAGTGATATGAACTGATAGTGATAGTGATATGAACTGATAGTGATATGAACTGATAGTGATAGTGATATGAACTGATAGTGATAGTGATATGAACTGATAGTGATAGTGATATGAACTGTTAGTGATAGTGATATGAACTGATAGTGATAGTGATATGAACTGATAGTGATAGTGATATGAACTGATAGTGATAGTGATATGAACTGATAGTGATAGTGATATAAACTGATAGTGATAGTGATATGAACTGATAGTGATAGTGATATGAACTGATAGTGATAGTGATATGAACTGATAGTGATAGTGATATGAACTGATAGTGATAGTGATATGAACTGATAGTGATAGTGATATGAACTGATAGTGATAGTGATATTAACTGATAGTGATAGTGATATGAACGGATAGTGATAGTGATATGAACTGATAGTGATAGTGATAGTGATATGAACTGATAGTGATAGTGATATGAACTGATAGTGATAGTGATATGAACTGATACTGATAGTGATATGAACTGATAGTGATAGTGATATTAACTGATAGTGATAGTGATATGAACTGATAGTGATAGTGATATTAACTGATAGTGATAGTGATATGAACTGATAGTGATAGTGATATGAACTGATAGTGATAGTGATATGAACTGATAGTGATAGTGATATTAACTGATAGTGATAGTGATATGAACTGATAGTGATAGTGATATTAACTGATAGTGATAGTGATATGAACTGATAGTGATAGTGATATTAACTGATAGTGATAGTGATATGAACTGATAGTGATAGTGAAATTAACTGATAGTGATAGTGATATTAACTGATAGTGATAGTGATATTAACTGATAGTGATAGTGATATGAACTGATAGTGATAGTGATATTAACTGATAGTGATAGTGATATGAACTGATAGTGATAGTGATATGAACTGATAGTGATAGTGAAATTAACTGATAGTGATAGTGATATTAACTGATAGTGATAGTGATATGAACTGATAGTGATAGTGAAATTAACTGATAGTGATAGTGATATTCACTGATAGCGATAGTGATATTAACTGATAGTGATAGTGATATGAACTGATAGTGATAGTGATATGAACTGATAGTGATAGTGAAATTAACTGATAGTGATAGTGATATGAACTGATAGTGATAGTGATATTAACTGATAGTGATAGTGATATTAACTGATAGTGATAGTGATATTAACTGATAGTGATAGTGATATTAACTGATAGTGATAGTGATATGAACTGATAGTGATAGTGAAATTAACTGATAGTGATAGTGATATGAACTGATAGTGATAGTGATATGAACTGATAGTGATAGTGATATGAACTGATAGTGATAGTGATATTAACTGATAGTGATAGTGATATGAACTGACCTGGATCAGCATCTCCTGCTCGTGAAGAAGCATCAGCTTGGTTGCAGATCCGTCCATCTTGTGCTCCAGCATCAGAGAGAAGTGCTCGATGCTTTTAATCGACAGCTTCTCTTGCAGCGTCAGAATAACATCCTTTCAAACAGAAGAACATCTCTTATTCAGCGGGTAGAGTGTGTCTGAGATCAACGACATCGACATTCACTTACACTACCGGCCAATGTTTGGAGACAGTGCGACATGTAATGTTTCTGAGAGAGTCTCTTCTGCTGATTAAAGCGGCGTTTATTTGATCAAAAATACAGTAAAAGTTAATACAAGTAAAATTGTGAAATATTACTCCAGAGTAAATCAGCTGTTCTCTATGTGAATATACAGTAAAGTGTAATTTATTCCTGTGATCAAAGCTGAATGTTCAGCATCATTACTCCAGTCTTCAGTGTCACATGATCCTTCAGAAATCACATTTTAATATGAGGATCTGATGCTCAAGACACATTTATGATTATTATCAGTGTTTTTCACATTTTTCACATGTTATTTTTCAGGACTCTTTGATGAATAGAAAGTTCAGCATTTATTTGAAATAGAAATCTTTTGTAACATAAATGCATTTACTGTCACTTTTGATCAATCTAATGTGAACAAAAGTATTAAAATATAAACTTTAGAACAGTAGCGTTTAACTCGAGTGTAAATATTTCTTGCTATTACATCCCATATATGTATATTTTCCAACCATTAAATCATTATGCGGCCGCCTCTACAATGTGGCGGCAGTGATTTGTGAATGAAACACTTTTGCCAGGTTTTAATACCTTAATGGAGGTGTTGCAGTCAAACTTGAAGGATTTAGTTTGTCCGTTTTCCAGATACACCTTCAGCACGTTTGGCATGAAGAGCAGAGAATTATCCTTCACCGATTCCTGCAGACGAAAACACTCCTGTTTTTAATAAAATCACATCGCGGTACACAAACATGACTCTGCATCATTTTAATAACTAACCTCTTATTGTGCCACTAATTAAGAAACACTGTAATGCACTGTTATTAACGAACACAGTGATTTATGTAACGTGTGTCATGCAATAACACTCTCACCAATCCTCTTACTTTAATCACCTGACTCACAATCCAATCAATCCAAGATGAATATAATCAGAACCCAACTGTTTTTTTCTGCCTGAATATCAGAAATGTCACATTATCCAAGCCAAACGTGTCGTTTTTCACTTACCGGTACTTGTCCGTTAATAATGACTTCTTCAGCAAAGCGCACTTTGACCGGGTTGGATTTCAGCTTGGCCTTTTTAGCCGCACTGATGAAGGCAGATTTGGGCGACTGAAGGGGAATAACAGAGCAACAACATCACTGACATGTCAATGTAAATCAAGTCATTATCGTCTGAGACAGACACTCATAAGCAGGTCTAGATGGAATCTGCAGCAGGGTCATCATCGTTAAAGAAAATTACAGCTAAAACAGTTAAAAAAATAAAATAATAATTTTCGTTACTTGAAATAAAATAAACATTAACTGAAATAAAATTTGAAAGAAATAAACGGGTTTAGATGGATCTGCAGAATTTTATTGTTAACTAAAATTAAAACCATAAAAATAAATTTTCATTTCAAAATAAAAAACATTAACTAAAACAAAATAAGATTTAAAAAAATCTGCAGCTGGATTATTATCGTTAACTAAAATGACAGCTGAAAACAAATATTTTTGTTACATGAAATAAAATAAACATTAATTGAAGTATAACAAAATATGAATTGAAATTAAACAAAATATTAAGTAAAACTAAAAAGTAAATTTTACCTATGTTATATTTACTCCTATATTTTTTCTAAAGGTTTTTGAAAGAATTGCGCAAAAATAGATGGAATCTGCAGCAGGATTATTATCGTTAACTATAATTACAGCTGAAATATAAGTTAAAGATTTTTTTCAGCTATAATGTTATAAATAAAAACTAAACAGACAAAAAAAATATTTCCAAAAATCCAAAAAGACAAAACAAAAAATACTAAAACTTTCAAATCAAAGTGAAAATCTATCAAAAAAATTAAATCTATTTAAAAATATTGAAAACACTGATAGTAAATCAATGAGACTGAAATAACACTGATCTGCAGACTTTTATTGGTGATTTTTACATTTTAGAACGGATTAAAACACAGGACGACGAGACACTGACGAACTAACACGACACCAGAGGTTTATATATAGAGTATCGTGAACATCAGGACTCACAGGGTACGGCTGAACCACCGTCAGGATGATCGACTCCTTACAACTCCTGCAAAACACAGAACACAGACGAGATAAAGTGAAGATTCTCTCGCTGGATCAGGGGTGTGTGCTTGAAACACGTCCAGAATCTGAAGCTTCGGTCTTGAAAACCTCAAATCACAGCTACAGTTCAAACACTTTCTATACGGTGACTGTAGACAGAAACATCGGATGATTTAAACTGAGTCTCAGATGAGGAACGACACACTACAGGTTTGATGGTTTCCAGTACCTGACCAGATCAATGACCCGTTCCCTCGGAGCCGAACTCACGGCTTCATCATTTATCATCACGATCTCGTCTCCTGGGATCAGCCTCCCTTCTGAAGGACCTCCTGCACACACACACACACACACACACACACATTTTATGAGGACCTCCATAGACTGGTTTTTATACCGTCCAAACTGTATACAGTATTTTATCACCTTACACTAACATAAACCCCTAAACCTATCACACACACACACACACACACACACACACACACACTAACCCGAAACCTATCCATCACACAACACTTTCTGCATTTTTCAAAAAAAAACGTAGAAGCTTAATTTATAAGCTTGTTTCCTCATGGCGACCTTAATTTAGTCCCACAGTGACACGAGTTCCCATGAGTCTGTGTGCATTCAGGTCGAAGTTCCCACTGGGATAAAAAAAAAAAACGTCTTGGGTTACGTTGCGACGTTAGAAACGACTCTTTGGAGACGCTCCCTAAGCGTACGTCTCTGAAGAATGAATTAAACTATTCCAATCCTGATTGGTGTCGCGTCATGACGTAATGTGTGACAGCATTCCCGGAAATATAAAGTGACGCCTGCACACACGCGTCAGACTATACGCGTCAGACGCGTGCAGAATATAAAAGCTGATAAAGGTGTGGGCGGTAGCCCAACCGGCGGCCTCACAGAACTCCTGAGGGGCACTCCCGAGTACAGGCCCTAGGTCAGGGGTCGGCAACCTAAGGCACGCGGAGGGTTAATCGCTGACACGCAAGCAAGCGCGAGAGAGGTGTATGTATTTCATTCAAATAAAGTAGCATACCTCCCACCTGCATACAGATCAACATTTTGATGTAATGATTCCTCGTAGTAACAGCTTGTTTTATTAAGTTAGGAGTTATTTATACTATTAAAGTATGAGAATTAAAGTCAATGAAAGCGTGCAGCTCTAACAAACCGTTAGCACGACCACTGCGCATCAGCGCAAACAAGTTATCCAACTGACAGCTTACAGCTCGTTCCGCTGTAAATAGTTAATGCTATACATTTCAACCAAGTGTATAGAGTCCTTATTAAACATTCGATACATATTAAAATGACTGTGATGCATGTGGAAACTCCGTTCGTGCGTACCTGGTCACTTCATGTGTTTTCTCTGATCGGAAAGCTATCCAATCGTGAGACAGATGCCCTCCGACAGAGGACACTTTTTCATATTCGAGATGAAACTGAACAAAATGCACCTGATTGTTGAAGTCACAAATGTAAATTTTACTCTTCCTAAAATGGTAAAAAAATATATAATAACATGCGAGAGCGTGTCATAACGGCTCCCAGTTTACAGATATGACAGCGCTGCTGCAACACGCATCGCCTCAGATATGGCTGAGCATCTCCTCAGCAAGCCGACGTGCAAACTGCTGCAAATGAAACTGAAAGTTCAGCTTACATTCTGAAGATCAACACACAGTTGTCTTCATTAAAAGTAGTGACGGTAAATTATCTTACCAGTGTTGATGCCACTCTTGAAATTAGCTAATGATAAATAAAACGCAGGTCATATCTTGCGAACCTGAATTTGCATATAGTGTGGGAATTAAATATTCAATTTATATTAGATTTGCGGAGATACAGTTATTTTGTCAAGTGTAAGTGAAACACTTTTAACAAAACTGAAAGTAAAGAAGTCAGTAAAAACGCATGAATGACCAGGTCCAATCTGTTCTTCAAAGTGTAATTTAGCCCTGAAAACAAAGATGACAAATCTAAAACAAATTTCATGAGAAATATTTAAATGTCTTTACTATTTCTGTGGTAGCATTATGAATATTTAAAATATGTTTATGTGTATTTATACAATAGGGGTGTGGGGGGGGGTCACTTTATGACAAAACGGTTGCCGACCCCTGCCCTAGAGGATGCCATGCCCCTTGTGGAATGAGATCGCACAGCCACAGGTGAAGGCAGATCGCGCAGCTGGTAAGCCGAGGCAATAGCCTGTACAATCCAATTGCTAATTGTTTGTTTGGATGCAGGAAACCCCTTCTTAGGCGACCCAAAACATACCAACAGTTGGTCCGACCAACCGTCCAACCGTTCGGCTCTCGTTTATTTATGTGAATAAACTGGTGTAGATGTGTGAGTTTGCTGTTTTACTGTATTTATGGGATAATAAACAGAAGAACTGGAGTAGATGTGAGAGTTTGCTGGGATACCTGGAGTAACGGATCGAACCACCACTGGTTTCTCGCTGCCCGCCACGAAGCCGAAGCCGAGAACCGGGTCGCGTCTCATTTCAACCTTTCTGGGTGCTGGAGGCACAAACTTCTCCACTTCAACACGAACCTCCTCCAGAGAGCTGGACTGGGAGAGATGACTGGGAGAACCAGAGGAACAGAGAACACACACTCACTCACATGTTAACATGACCTCACAATCACTGCTTTAACCCTGTAAAGCCTGACTAACAGTCAGATACATCATCTAAACGTTATTAAACCTCATATTAAATATTTAAAAAATATATATTTTATGTGTGTTTTATGTTTGTTTGTTTTTTTGCATAAAATGCATATGATATCAATATCTGTCAATGGCTCATATATTGAGAATATGGAGGGGAAACAGCCTCAAACTGAGCAACAATATGCAGTTTGCTGCAGATGCTGATATTTATATGAAATTCTGATGCTTGTAATGTAAATCAGTGAGATCTTTATAACAGTAAAGCTGATACTTACATAAAATGTATATAAATATCAATATCTGTCAATAACATGTCTTAGTAAGATGATATTTAAATGCTTAGTTTTATGATCAAAACTCTAATTTTAAAAAAGTGCAAAGATGATCGAGAGACGAACAAATAAACCTTCCTCAAAAGCCTGATGATCATATTTGATACTCATGATTTTTCTAATAAATGATGATGTTCAGTTCAGCTGAAATATTACTAACAATATCAAAGTTATTCTTGCGTTTCCTTGATGAAAATCAGAGCAGATTTAGAGACACGTGAAGCTCGAGCTGAAGGAGGACGTCTGTACAGTTAAAGAGCTTTTACCTGATAAAACACTGTAAACTATCAGCCACACACAGAAGACTGGAGAGATCGTGTGCGAACAAAGTTGAGATCATTTAGAGGCATTTTGCGTATCAAATATGATCCGGTAGGATTTATAAGGCTAATGCATGTTCATGGCCTTATTTCTCATGAATTCATCCAGTGCATGTTATTATAAAGAAAAAAAGGTTTGATGTCATGATGGTGTTTTTCAAACAAGTTTAATCGTTTTCAGGCTCTACTAGAACAGGTTTTCCTGCTTGAATGTTGATTATTCTCCTCATATTCTCCATTGTTGCGGCTCCTCTCTTCCCAGTCTGTCAGTAACGCTCTGTTTACTTCCTGTCTCTATGAAGCCCCTCCTCCTGAAAAGCACACTGTGCTCTGATTGGTCGGCTGGAGCAGTGTGTTGTGATTGGTCGAGCGCTTCGAGTGTGTTTGGGAAATGTCCCGCCCCTTTCCATAACCACCAGTTTAACACACTACTAACTAACTCAACCAGGCCCCGCCCCTTTATTCTGCGCATTAATTATTATAATGAGGAATATTGTGACGTGTTCGTTCCCGGAAGAAACTCAAGACTAATGGAGGCGTTTCAGGAGTTCAGAAACACTGACGCTGATATAGAGGAGAACTGGAGCATCAACATCACACACTGAACACAGATGAACATGGGGAAAGCAGAATATGTGCTCTTTAATGAGTAGGAATTCAGGAAAGCTGGCGTGTGCAGTTTCCCCTCAGGTGTCCAGATTACACAACACTGATCGACCTCTTTCATGACAGAACATCTGAGACGTGATTCAGACACAACATTATTAACGCCTGTGGAGAACAGGCCCAGGAACAGTCGTTCAGGGGGAGCTCAACAATGGCTTTACTACAGAAAGGTTCAAGAAGAAATTGCTGCGAATGTGACACACTGTAATAGTAGTTATTACAGTCATATGTAGAGAATAACTGGACACAAAGGCAGTTTTTATTTTTTTAAACTGATAAATGCTGTTAAAACGTCTCAGTCTGAACCTTCACAAGTAGCCCTGCATGATTTACTGAAGTAAATGTGATTAATAATATGGCTTTATGCAACAGTCAGCATTTATTAATTTCAACATTTACTAATACTTTATTAAAACCTTTGTAACATTAGTAAATGCACTGTGAACTAACATGAACAAACAATGAACAGTTAACTAACATTAACAAAGATGAATAAATACTGTAACACATGTATTGCTCATTGTTAGTTCATGTTAGTTAATGCATTAACTCATGTTAACTAATGAACATTATTGTAAAGTGTTACCAAATAATGATTAAATCCTTGATTTTTTATTTTGCAGTACAATAGTATTATTGCAACATATTTGTCATTTTTATTGATAAGCATGACAGAAATCATATTTTGTAGACATATTGAATGAATAAAAAATAGTGGGAATGTGGCTGATGATAAACTCAGAAAGTAAAGAGTTTTTAAAAAAATCTTAATGTTATGTTTACTGAAAAAGTTCGAGTTGTTTTTTGTAAAAATACAAAAATACATATAAATACATATAAATATGATCATGAACGACCAAAGCTTTTCCCTAATCGCTCAGCTCTGAAATGATGGTTCGCAATCCAAGAATAAAGTGAGTAAAAAGTAATTTTTCAGCTTTTTAGGATTATTTAAATTTTTTAAACAGATGCACTCCGCAACAAAACCATCTTAATCATCCTGGAATTAATAATTCTGTCTAAAGTTAGCTATTCAAGTCAGTATTCTTTCATATCGCAATGCAAAAACTAAATATTGCAATATTATTTTTAATTGCTCTATTCTTGAGGACTGATTATTACGACATACAAATAAAGACATCTCAACACTGCCCACACAATAACAATATTCAACATATCGCCAGTCCTGATACTAATCAGCCTCTATTATACCTCAGATGTTAATATTCATGTTGAATGACTTCATCTAGGAGATGAGTGCATGTAAACACCAGGACAAAATCATGTCGAGTGAGTGTGAACGGAAGAATTACGGTGGAAATAATCATAGTTAATTCATCATTTATGAAGAATAGCAATAAAGCTGGTCAGAAACTTTATGAGACGCAGACTTGTGCAAAACTACATTTCCTGCAGTAAAAACACATAAAACATCATTTACACACATCTAATGTGTGTGTTGTTATGCTCTGCCTCTGAACAACACACAGCCTTCGGTCTGCATGTGAAGTCATTATCTGTGTTTTATCACTCAACGTAAGATTTTATTGTGAATTTAATATCATCATGTTTCTGCTTCACGCTCAGGTAACCAGCAAATGGCCTTTACATCACATCTCGCGTTTCACTAATGCAATCTGTGCGAGAGGCTCAGCGATGGCTCAGTCTTTATATCATGCAGTGTGTGTGTGAGTGTGTGTGTGTGTGCGTGTGTGTGAGTTTGTGAGTGTGTGCATGTGTGTGTGTGTGTGTGTGTGTGTGAGTTTGTGTGCGCGCGCGTGTGTGTCCGTGTGCGCGTGAGTGTGTGTGTGTGTGTGTGTGTGTGTGTGTGTGGATAATTAAAGCTGTGGGCTGAAGGAAGGCGAGGAAGAGCCATTATTCCCGACACATGTTCCAGCGCTCAGAGAAGAGCTACAATTAATCTTTCAAGCCCCGGCGAGAGCGAGCGAGGCGAGAGAGGTCGTGTGTGAGACTTCTGAACACACACACACAGGTTTAGCAGCAACAGGTTCGCGTTTCATGCATTTGAGAGGCTGCGACACACAGTTCAAGGCGGTTTGGGCAAAATCATGTCGAGTCTCCTTCATCTATACAGCGCTTTAACAGTATAGAGTTTCACAGCAGCTTTACAGTGATAACAGGAGATTACAGTAACAGAGAGTGTTTAGGCTTTACAGCAGCTCTAGAATAAAGTTATTGTCCAGATAAAGTTAGTTTTGATTGATTCACTTCCGTTGTAAAGATCATTAGTGATTAACTTAGCGGCCGCTAACACGACACCGCTCTACTGAACACAGAGACTTTTACATTTATATATGTGTGTGTGTGTTATGTGTATGCTAGTTTTACTGTTTTTACTTGCTGTAAAATACAATACACACACCTGTGATGTTCATCAGCTGAATTCTGTTGCTTATACATCAAGGCAAGATAACACAGCTGAAAAGAGTAAAGCATGATAACTAATAGGAGTCACAATGCTTTTGTCACGCAATAAAATGCACTGCAAATCTCTCTGGAGAAATGCATTGATGCAGTGACGGCCACATGATCCGGGTAATGCAGTGAGGAGCGCTCCACATCAACATATGTGCCATAACTCTATAACCCTGAGAACACATGATGGAGGAGACGCCTGGCCTTCAGCGATCAGCAGCTGCTATAGATGGCCGGTCCCCAGAGTGTGTGTGTGTGTGTGTGTGTGTCCTGATGACCAGCACTGTACGTGTGTGTGTGTGCGTGTGTGTGAGTGTGTCCTGATGACCAGCACTGTACGTGTGTGTGTGTCCTGATGACCAGCACTGTACGTGTGTGTGTGCGTGTGTGTGTCCTGATGACCAGCACTGTATGTGTGTGTGTGTGCGTGTGTGTGTCCTGATGACCAGCACTGTATGTGTGTGTGTGTGCGTGTGTGTGTCCTGATGACCAGCACTGTATGTGTGTGTGTGGGTGTGTGTGAGTGTGTGTCCTGATGACCAGCACTGTATGTGTGTGTGTGGGTGTGTGTGAGTGTGTGTCCTGATGACCAGCACTGTACGTGTGTGTGTGTGTGTGTCCTGATGACCAGCACTGTATGTGTGTGTGTGCGTGTGTGTGAGTGTGTGTCCTGATGACCAGCACTGTACGCGTGTGTGTGTGTGTGAGTGTGTGTCCTGATGACCAGCACTGTACGTGTGTGTGTGTGTGTGTCCTGATGACCAGCACTGTATGTGTGTGTGTGCGTGTGTGTGAGTGTGTGTCCTGATGACCAGCACTGTACGTGTGTGTGTGTGTGTGAGTGTGTGTCCTGATGACCAGCACTGTACGTGTGCGTGTGTGTGTGTGTGTGTGTGTGTGTGTGTCGTACTCGTACAGGGGGGTAGTCTAAACTAAAGCTATGATGGAAACTATTGACTCAAAACTGTACAAATGCACCGTTGATAAAAAACTAGAAGCAACTTAAATGAAATCAAGTGGGATGAGACAGCAAACGCTAAATCAACGTTGAATCGATGCATTTTGTGCATTTTTATAATCTCAAACGTCCTGCAACAATATAACACAACTAAAGTCAAGCATGCAAAACATGTTTATTTATATTTATATTTATTTATTTATTAGTTTACGTTTGAGTTTATAATAAATGTCATGCCACATATGTGTATACTCCAGGATCTGTTGTGGACTGAGGGGAAATCAAACACGTTTATAATGTTTTGTTTTATTTAACTATATTTTACATTCTTTCTGAATGTAATTATAAAAAACACAAATGCACCTTATTTTCTCTCAACAACGCTCCGGTTCGACTTATAATCAGGTGCAACTTATTTTCCAGGAAAATATGAAATATGCAAAAGACGCAGATATTTTGATGACCGCGACTTATGGTGAGTAACATGGTTATTGAACGGACTCATCTGAAACATTCCCATCACAAGACAAAAGAAACTCAAATAACAAATGCACAAAGCGACAACCGGACAAAAGAGCAAATCATCATGTGAGGAAACACCATAGCAAACACACAGACCTCACTGACTCACTCACTGACTCACTGACTCACTGACTCACTCACTGACTCACTCACTCACTGACTCACTGACTCACTGACTCACTCACTCACTCACTGACTCACTCACTGACTCACTCACTCACTGACTCACTCACTGACTCACTGACTCACTCACTCACTGACTCACTGACTCACTGACTCACTCACTCACTGACTCACTCACTGACTCACTCACTCACTCACTCACTCACTGACTCACTGACTCACTCACTGATTCACTCACTGACTCACTCACTCACTGACTCACTCACTCACTGACTCACTCACTCACTCACTGACTCACTCACTGACTCACTCACTG
Source organism: Tiaroga cobitis (assembly GCA_030578255.1). Classification (NCBI taxonomy): domain Eukaryota; kingdom Metazoa; phylum Chordata; class Actinopteri; order Cypriniformes; family Leuciscidae; genus Tiaroga; species Tiaroga cobitis. The sequence continues at coordinate 53,794,684 of CM060599.1, forward strand.
ACTCACTCACTGACTCACTCACACACTCACTGACTCACTCACTGACTCACTCACTGACTCACTCACTGACTCACTCACACACTCACTGACTCACTCACTGACTCACTCACTCACTCACTGACTCACTCACTGACTCACTCACTGACTCACTCACTGACTCACTCACTGACTCACTCACTCACTCACTGACTCACTCACTGACTCACTCACTGACTCACTCACTGACTCACTCACTGACTCACTCACTGACTCACTCCTGCTGAGAGACGCTTCTGACCCGTGTTTCCCACATCACCAGCCGGGAGCACATCTGATCTGGCCGGAGACTTTCATAATTGCACTTTTATATGGTTAGTGAATTATTCCGGTCAAAAGCTAAATACATCTGGTTAATGGACTCTCATCCAGACCATTACAGCATCTCCTCTTACCTGACCAATCACATTAACCAGGTGAGAAGCTCTTATCACTCTCTCAGCCGTCTATCGCATACAGAACCAGCACCTTAACTCACATTAAACCTCATTTAAAGCTCCACACAGACAGCAGCGCCTGAGCATTACAGGAGCGGACTGACGCGCACGCGAAACTTGATGCATAATTGATTTCAATGCAGTTAGTGTTAGTTAGAGCCAAGCGAACAACTCAAGCCTCTGATATAACATGACCGAATGCATCTAAAAGGCCATTTATGATATTTAATTTTTCACAAAGTACGGTACATGCAAACGGCACAGAATATTTTGCAGCAAAAATGTAAATAATGTCATGCAAAAACTATTTTAGACATTCATAACTCTCAACTGATCAATTAACTATAATACATACACATATTATATAACCTAAAGCCTAAGCAAAACATGTCAATAGTAAATATAAATGCGTCTCTGAAATAAAAACGAGTATTTTGTGTTGCTGAGCGTCGGCCGTCTGTCGGTTTGGGAACACAGTCTGTGTGTCTCTTAAACTGTGTGTGTTCATGACTGGACCTGTGTGAGATGAGAGCAGAAACCCAATGCACACACATTTCATTTTCATTTCAGACCGCTTCAGACGCTTAACGTTTGAAAAACGTCCTAGTTAAAGACTCCCGAATCCGTCGGCGCTCTGATTTCTCTCCACGCCGTAATTATAAAGGGTTCTCTGCAGAAATAGAGAAGGATTGCAGGATTTAAAGGAGCGCTGATCCCGCCGGCCAAGATCACATCTCTCTTTAGTTACAAAACTCTCCAGACCAGGTCCCGAATCACCCGCTGGATTCTGACGAGCAGAACGCTTCGTTTCCTGAGATTTATCTGTGACACGAGCAGGGCTTATTCTGTGCAATTAACAATATCAGAAAATCACAAACTTACACAGCATGCAACAACCAAAACTGTGGCCGGAAGTAAAAACTCCACTTATTCTCTCCACAGGCAAACTGATATAACCGATAACTCATAAAGCTGTAGCGTCAGCCGTACTGTGAGCGGCGAGGCTGTTCGTCGATGGAATCTGCTTCTGTTGGAGCGTTAGATCGCATTATAGCAACTTAGTTTAAAAATAATCATGTTTAACAGCAACTTTCGTGGTGAAAAACTACATTACCCATGATGCTGTGCAGAAAATTCCACCAATCAAGATCTCGTTAGCTCCGCCCACTCCCATGAAGCACTTACATACTTAAATATTTGAATATATATGAGCAATTTAAATGAGCAGTTTCATATTTCTCCATGGTTTTTAATGTGATTATGCTGTTTGCAATGCTTCATGGGATTGTAGTTCTTTTCTTCGCTAAAGTCGTTAACTTCACAGTATCGTCTGATTTTTGGGGCTGTGCAACGATTGATCACATCCAACATAAAAGTGGTAAACTGGTCTGGTTCATGGCTTATGACACTTTAACCAACACTGGTTTGAAATCCTATGGGAGAAATGAATGAAGAAGCAGTTGCGCTGAAACAGTGAGCGGACACTAATGCACTCAGAGACTCGGTGAGGTCCACACTTAATGCTCAATATCCCAGCATAAGGAGACTAATAAATGAGCAAAAATACTCAATCACAGGATACAAAAATCCTTTGTTTTGCGACTGCTGTGATTTAAAGTCACGTGACACAAAAGCTGTTCCTATGAATCCTCAGCCCCCCCCCCCCCCCCCCCCCCCCCCCACCCACACACACACACACACACACACACACACACACACACACACGGACAGCAGATTATTCACTGCTCACAGTTTTCAGTTTCTTTATTTGAAAGATGTTGCTTATTTCAGGACTAAGAGTCAACAACCAATCACAGCGCGACTGCATGACAACATCAGACTCAAACACGCCCCTTAAAGCCTTTATATATAATGCATTATGAAGTCTTTTAAATGATACTCCTTGTAATGCATTGATCTCATGAATAATTAAACGCACAGTTAAAATACTTATCTATTCATTGTTACACCCTTAGAAATGATAATGCATCAAAACACACGACAAACAACCAATTTCAGATGTAACAAGGAATCTGCAAATATTAAAATGCATTTGAACTATTTATGAAGAGATGTAATGCATTATAATGTAGATTATGAATACCTTTATAATGCATAAAGGCTTCAAGTAAAGTGTTTCAGGCGGATGAAATATGAACAAACCTTTAGAATATAGATATGAATAAAACCATGTAGTGGAGGTTTATGACTCAAACTCGCCGCTTTTAAAGATGAGAAATAGATAAAGTGCAATAAAATAAACTCTTAAAAGTGCATCTGCGTGTTTTATGTCCACTAGTCGGAAACATAAAGGCCAAATATCCCAAAATCTCCAAATCTCCAGTGCATGAAACACAATGTTAAAGTGTTGTGCCTCGAGTATCCTTTGCATCCACTGTGTAATATAAATATATATATTTTACTAAATTAAATGCTAAACAACAGTCTTTCATTGGTTATCATAGTAAATAAATACACCACTAGTGTTGAGGTTCGTGATAATTATCATGTGCACCTGGAATTACATACGCAATGATTAATCGACCTGTGATGATTTTTAAAGATAAAATAGTAAACTGTATTTTAAACTAATCATAATTCTAATAACTAACATTTCTTTTCTGAATGAATCTCAGCCAGTGTGAATCGTGCTAGTGCCCTTAACAGTGAGCAAGCCTACGATGAAGCATCACACGCCGCAGTAAACAAACACAGATCTGGCATATATGCAACCAGAATATTTCATAAACTGAGACTTCTTATATGCTTTGACTCCACATTAAGAAAATCTTTCATAAGGACGTGAAAGCAGGAATTATTACACACCCGAGGATGAAGTCTCGGCCAGGGAAGAAGACGAGCCCGATGGGAATCTTCCTGCATCTGATCCGTTGTGTTTCGCTCTTACATAATAATCCCTGGCTGAAGACCCACAACCCTCACACACACACACACACACCTTCTGCTGGGTAATAACTACACATCAACACAAACCAGACGCTTTCACAGTCACCAGCAGAACACTGAGATCCTACAGATCACATAATAACCGGAGCACATTAACCAGCTGAGCACGACAGCAGAGACGTCTATCTAGTGCACGATCACCAGCAGTTTATGCAAACGGCTCCTAATATAGCCTTCTGATTCCTGGAGTAAGTTTTACAAGAAAATATTGCAGCCTTTCTACTATTCAGTGCTGAATTTTTCTAATTGTTTGTGAAATTTACTAGCAAGTTTGGAGTGAAATAAATTTTCCCCCAGTGTATTTTCATAAGCTCATGTCAGTCAGGCATCTGATGGTTTCAAATGTTCATATCACCATCATTGCTGAAGGTTTTATCACAGTATTGAATCAACATATAGGCCTTATGTAGCCCCGCCCCTTTACAGACATATAGGCCTTATGTAGCCCCACCCCTTTTCAGACATATAGGCCTTATGTAGCCCCGCCCCTTTACAGACATATAGGCCTTATGTAGCCCCGCCCGTTTTCAGACATATAGGCCTTATGTAGCCCGCCCCTTTACAGACATATAGGCTGTATGTAGCCCCACCCCTTTTTCAGACATATAGACCTGATTAAGCCCCGCCCCTTTCAGACAAATAGGCCTTATGTAGCCCCGCCCCTTTTCAGACATATAGGCCTTATGTAGCTCCGCCCCTTTTCAGACATATAGGCCTGATGTAGCCCCGCCCCTTTTCAGACATATAGGCCTGATGTAGCTCCGCCCCTTTTCAGACATATAGGCCTGATGTAGCCCCGCCCCTTTTCAGACATATAGGCCTGATGTAGCCCCGCCCCTTTTCAGACATATAGGCCTGATGTAGCCCCGCCCCTTTTCAGACATATAGGCCTGATGTAGCTCCGCCCCTTTTCAGACATATAGGCCTGATGTAGCCCCGCCCCTTTTCAGACATGTAGGCCTGATGTAGCCCCGCCCCTTTTCAGCGCTACACTCATTGTCTTTTGTCTGTATTTTCACTGCGATCTTACGTATTTATGGATGAACGGCTCATTTTAAAATCTTCCCGGTCAACTGGCATTTGTTAAGACATCTGCGTTAAACATTACAATGCTCGTGATAACTTTCGTTAACTCTACAATAAGTAAATCCACTTCGATGCCATAGAGATATAGAGTGAACACAATATTCTGAAGATGCTGCGCTTGTTTCTCGAAGGTCTATAATTGTAAAATTGAACGATAACAAAGAATCATGTTTTAGTCCAAATTAAAATGCTAAGAGATGATGTTCTTCCTTAGTATTGTTGTCTTGTATCTGAGAATGGAGTCAGAAAAATGATCTTGTTATTACTTTGGATTAAGATTATTTTTATGACTCCGTTGGCAGATATTTATTTTTGTTTTAAACACAAACTCACTTCATTTTGATAAAAAAAAAAAAAAAAAAAAATTTCAGTTCACAACTCTTAATATCTTCAGTCACTGCTCTTCTCCAGTAAATGTGTCTTTATTTAAGAATGTTTAGATATTAGTGCTAGAAAGCGAGACAGAAACACTGAGAAAGGACATCATTATAGAAGTGTAAACATGTTTTTAAAAGCCGTCTGTAGGAGTATTCACACAATACATATACGCAACAAAAATGCATTCTAAAAATCGAAATAATTTGCAACAATGAAGTAGTCATGGTATTATTGCATGTTCAGTATAGAGGGAATGCATTAACGTCACTCTCCCGCCGGAACACGCCCCCCTCAGCGGGACTGAGTGGCAGAAGAGCTGCTGCGTGACTGGAGTTAATAGGGGAAACTGCGTTAACGCGAGTAAAATAAACTATTATCAGTTTAAACTAAAAGTTGGACTCGATATAGTGTTCCTTACAACTTATCAAAGATCCAGTGATCCATGGATATTGACATGCAGCCAGGAATCGTGTTTCCTGACATTTATATGTGCCTGATTTCGACGCCGGGGAAATAAATGAAGAAAATTTGCCTGTAAACGTTTTATATAAATACAATATAGATAGGTCTAAATCCGAGTGATCACTTACATTAATGTTATACTGTATATCATCATATCGTCCCCGTATAGTTTTTTGTCAGTGTTTATTTAAAAACATCCAATTATGCAGAATATAGTCTGTTTTGTAGCTTTTTGCAGTCTGTAAAAATATACAGTACCTCAGATTTCTGGTCAAATCTAGTTGTAGTCAATCGCAAAGCTCTTTCCCGTTTTAGATGTGTTTTGTGTGTTTTTCACGGCATTCACGCTGAAAACAAATGCTGCCGCTCAGTCTTTTTGCCACTTGTGGGCGTGACCGCATTCACTCCGGCCGACGGTGACGTCATGCGCATACCCTCTATCGCAATATATCGTATTACGGTATATCATCTAGGGCTGTGCTCAGAATATCGATACAACGATATATCGTCATGAACTCCTGGAGATACGCGTATCGATACAGCAGCTGCCGTATCGATACTTTTGTGCTTTTGAATGTAGCCAATTCAGGGCTCCAATTTCGGCGCGGGACTGCGCATAATTTGAATAATTCCCGCAGTTTATAATGCGGGAAATTCCCGGAAACATTGATTCACTTTAGCATGTAGGTTGTAGTATTAGTAAATGAATCCCCACAGATTATAAAATCAAATCAGTCATTTTAAAACTTTCTGTGAGACGCAATTTCACAAACAGCGTGAGTTCAATGCAGTGCTGCGTCTCTCTCTCTCTCTCTCGTCTCGGGCAAGCGTCCAGCGCTGCAGCCGGTGAAACTACACGCTCACGGTTAGGAGTCGGGACATGACGGAATATTCACTTGCATAATCGGGCCATCGTGACTAAAGTTGACCATTTGCATGTCTTTAAGTCTTACCAGTTTAAACATTCAAACGATTTTAAACTATTCAGTAGGCCTACTTGCGCGCTCTCTGAGAGTTGGTTTTCTCTGCGTGCATACATAGACTAGAGTAAAGCCGCCTCACATACAGCTCGCGAGATTATATCGCTTTAACAGACTAAAACACGCAAAATGATGGAAAAAATTTCGTTCTTGGTAAGTATCCTCTAAACACAGTTGGTTATGTCTTAAATAAGCATAAAGATTTTTAACAGAAACGGCAATTCCCCGGTTGTATGATGAAGTTAAGCGAGATATTCTGCTGTCACTCTCTTAACCCTGAGCATGTCAATCAATTGTTGTTTCTGCATAAAAATTTGAAAATGTAATCATTTAAAATGATTTCAACGTAGAAGAAATGACTTTGTTTGGTGCACATTCCAACACTTAAGACCTGTTAAATACTAGATGTTTAAAAGAGTTTGAGAAAACTTAGTTAAATTTAAGTTGTTACCGTTTTTGCTTTTATTAATGTTTTAAGTTTTGTTTAGTCATTGAGCAGTGTAGACATGCTTCAGTGTCACTATAATTGTCATTTCAGTTATTGAGGCAGACTTTAAAAGCATTTAAAAGCAGACTTTAAAAGGAAGAGCCATTCTAAGCTTTTTTATTCAACTCATTGTTTTTCAGTTATCAAAACTGTTATAACACTGGTTATTCAATAAGCAGATATTACTGTTACTAAACTCAGCTCAAAAGAAATTTAAATTCCAAATTGATCCATATCGTGATACATATCGTATCGTGGCTTTAGTATCGTGACATTGTTGGTGATACACAGCCCTAATATCATCATACTCTTTCCATCAAAGCTCATAGACTCCAACAGAAAAAGCCAAAGCACATGCAGTTCTTCTTCATCCTCAGATCTGATTAACTCACATCAGAAGTGGAAATAAAACGCAGTATTAGTGTGTGTTCGTCACTTCAGAAGGCAGACGCATGTTTCATCATGCTAATGTTTCACAAGCTTCACTCAAGCTGGTGTCTCTCGCATAACGAAAGTCTGCTGTGTGTGTGTGTGTGTGTGTGTGTGTGTGTGTGTGTGTGTGCAGTGCGGCGAGGACAGAATCAGTATTCGGGAAGCGGCTGGAGGGAACGTCTCACTGAAGCGTTTGAACATCTGCACTGAGAGAAACACTGAATGCACAACATCGGAGGAACCTGTTCATCGTTCGACCATATAAGTAAAAACTACCCAAACACTGGGTTGTTACGTCTGACCCAGAAGCTGGGTAACACAAAAACTACCCAAACATCAGGAGCTTTCGCACCGGAGGAACCTGTTCATCATTCCTAGAACTATTGGCGGGAGTTCCCGGATGTCGGCGTGTTTGTTCGCACCGCAGGAATTAGGAACAATTTTAGTTCTAGGAACTCATTTTGGAGGAACTAATTTACTCCTCCTCCAGAGTCGGTCTAAACCAGCGCTAGAGGAACTACAGTGACGGGAGTGTTCGCTGATTGGCCGAACGCACGCGAAACACCAGCGCCCGCCATTATTAAAAAAGCTAAACGTACAGATTATAGCCGATATATTTACTCCAGAAACTAACTCTACGAACATGTAAAACAGTGATAGATGAAGCTCCTAATCTTTACGCTGAGGAGAAAATCCAACTCAACTTTGAGGGACCGAGAGAAACATGATTATGTATTTCTGCTCAGCAACACTGGACATCAACACACGGCCTACGCTAATAACTTCATTACTGTCTACTTTCTATGTATAACAGTTCTAATAGTGTATTCGACAGCACTGTTAGACAGATCGTGAACTAATGAACAAGAGAATGCGAGCGCTGTGTGTTCAGTCGTTCTCAGCGCCGTCAAAATAAAAGTCTCAACAACTAGCGTGTGTCACGTCACTTCAGAGTTCCTACTAGCGGTGCGAACGCAACCAGGAGAACGTTCCTGAGGGAACCATCAGTTCTCGGGAAACACCCTTGGGCCTCGTTCCTAGAACCAGTGTTGGGGAAAGTTACTTTGAAAAGTAATGCATTACAATATTGTGTTACTCCCTTAAAAAGTACCTAATTGCGTTACTTTTTTTATAAAAGTAATGCGTTATGTTACTTTTGCGTTACTTTTTTTTCCCCACCTGGGCTGGGATTGTTTTTTTTATAACAAAAAGTTATATTTTTGGGCAAATGTAAAGACCCTTTCACACCAACAGTGAAAAAATAATCCTCAGGCTGAAGGAAAAGCAGATTTATTCTGTGACGCTGTTCTGGATAACTGAAGAATTAGTTTAACACTTACTGTACCAATAAAAACAAAAAAATCTATAGCCATTTTTGCTAAATGTTTAACTGAGTCATCGAAGGTCAGAAGCGAGTACACTGGTCAATAAAGTGAGATTAAATGCATGCAAATGTAACACCTCTGCACTGACATGAGGACAGGAGAGCTGTCGGCCTAACACGGGAAACACAGTAACTCGCGTGACTTTAGGGGTCAGAAAGTAAAAGTCCTGCCATATGTTTATTCCACATGAACTCAGTCGGCTGATTCACTCATTAGTTCTCCTGGATGAAAAACTGCTAATTAGCAAATCAGGTGATTGGAACAAAATACTGAGGAGGACTTTTACTTTCTGATCCTGGACTTTACATCTCTGCTTATTTGAAAAAGTAATGCGTGACTTTACTAGTTACTTGAAAAAGTAATCTGATTACATAACTCAAGTTACTTGTAATGAGCTTCCCGGAGCTCAGCCGGAGCTCAGCCGCGATACTCACTTGCTGTAGCAGTCTCGGGCCTCTCTAGCGGACGCCATCTCCCAGCCATTGGGCCCCTGAGGCCCCTGAGCGGCCCAGCTGCCGGGGCCCGACGCACAGCTCGAGGCTTTGGTCCTGGGGCTGCAAACACAAGAGGAACGGTCAGAGACGGGTCAGGGTCATGGGTCACGGGTCAGTCAGAGACGGTTCAGGGTGACGGGGGTCAGGGTCACGGGTCAGTCAGAGACGGGTCAGGGTCACGGGTCACGGGGGTCAGGGTCACGGCTCAGTCAGAGACGGGTCAGGGTCACGGGTCACGGGTCAGTCAGAGACGGGTCAGGGTCACGGCTCAGTCAGAGACGGGTCAGGGTCACCGGTCAGTCAGAGATGGGTCAGGGTCAGGGGTCAGTCAGAGACGGGTCAGGGGTCAGTCAGAGACAGGTCAGGGTCACCGGTCAGTCAGAGACGGGTCAGGGTCAGGGGTCAGTCAGAGACAGGTCAGGGTCACCGGTCAGTCAGAGACGGGTTAGGGGTCAGTCAGAGACGGGTCAGGGTCACGGGTCACGGGGGTCAGGGTCACGGCTCAGTCAGAGACGGGTCACGGGTCAGTCAGAGACAGGTCAGGGTCACCGGTCAGTCAGAGACGGGTTAGGGGTCAGTCAGAGACGGGTCAGGGGTCAGTCAGAGACGGGTCAGGGGTCAGTCAGAGACGGGTCAGGAGTCACTCAGAGACGGGTCAGGGGTCAGTCAGAGACGGGTCAGGGGTCAGTCAGAGACGGGTCAGGGTCACGGCTCAGTCAGAGACGGGTCAGGGTCACCGGTCAGTCAGAGATGGGTCAGGGTCAGGGGTCAGTCAGAGACGGGTCAGGGGTCAGTCAGAGACAGGTCAGGGTCACCGGTCAGTCAGAGACGGGTCAGGGTCAGGGGTCAGTCAGAGACAGGTCAGGGTCACCGGTCAGTCAGAGACGGGTTAGGGGTCAGTCAGAGACGGGTCAGGGTCACGGGTCACGGGGGTCAGGGTCACGGCTCAGTCAGAGACGGGTCACGGGTCAGTCAGAGACAGGTCAGGGTCACCGGTCAGTCAGAGACGGGTGAGGGGTCAGTCAGAGACGGGTGAGGGGTCAGTCAGAGACGGGTCAGGGGTCAGTCAGAGACGGGTCAGGGGTCACTCAGAGACGGGTCAGGGGTCAGTCAGAGACGGGTCAGGGGTCAGTCAGAGACGGGTCAGGGGTCAGTCAGAGACGGGTCAGGGGTCAGTCAGAGACGGGTCAGGGTTTTTGAGAATGGCATTTTACACATTTGTAACTACAGTCTGCAACTTCACATTCAGAACACGTGTGTGTGTGTCTATCGTCTGCGAGTGCAAATCTCAACATTCAACTCACATTTTTATTTGACAGGTTTTCACGTCGGAGCTGTGAGTGTACATTTTAGCAAACAAGTACATATTTATTTTACAATATTTTCTCAAATATTTTTCATATTTCATATTTTTCTCAAATTCACAGCTACATGCTCTCGAGTTTTGCTACTCTTTTACCTTTATATACTTCTATTATTGCTGAATATGAGATTGTAAACATTTAACAGCACGTGTATGGAGATATGAGCCGTTACAGTGGGAGGATCTTCTCCTCGCTGAAGCTGTGACCGATAACAGCCTGGACTTCACTTGTGCCAGTGATTTAATTATATTTATTATGTAATGCAATCATGCAAGCCTGAAGATGCCATGCTTCAGTCGTGTCTCTAAACGCCGTGAAATCTTCCTTAAGCCGAACATTGCCTGGAAAGCCTGAGATCCAGCGGCCGTTTGATCACAGTCGTGTTTGTGCACCAGATTACTGGACGTGAGTGTGACTCACTGTATTATTGTGAAGCTCCAGGGCTTCATTTACAATAAAAGTGCAGCACAAATATAGTTACAGAATCCGAACACCCACCTAAACACAGCTGGAGATACAGAGGACACAGCGGAGCAGAACATCCTCAGAATAAAAGCAGCATGTTTTAAGCCTTTAAAATGTGATAAGTTCCGAATAGGGCTGGAACACACACTAACCTGACCCTAAACCTACCCATCACACACTCACACACACACACACACACACACACACACACACAGACACACCCAACCCTTAAACCTGCCCATCTCACACACACACAACACACACACACACACACACACACACACACACACACCCGACCCTTAAACCTGCCCATCTCAAACACACACACACACACACACACACACACACACACACACACACACACACACCCAACCCTTAAACCTGCCCATCACACACACACACACACACACACACACACACAGACATACACACACACACAAACCTGCCCATCTCACACACACACACACACACACACACACACACACACACCCGACCCTAAACCTACCCATCACACACACACACACACACACACACAAAGGAAGAAGCCAAATCCTACTTTTTTAAAAATCGATTGTATATAATGATATCAGTCAAACCCAGCAGACAGGAATATGATCTCACACGAGCTTCAGTCTGTCAGAGATGAAGCGAGTAACTGAGTTACAGTAATAACATTCCAAGCCTTAAAATGCCGTAGCGTTGTTCGTCCGGATGCAGAGCAGGAGAGACCTCAGGAGACGAAGCTCCTCGCCAGTGAAGCACGAACTGCAGAAGCTCTCCTGACTCCTGACACGCTGCTCAGCATCCATTATCTATACACACTTCCTGTCAGGAGGAACTGTTCTGTGTGTGTGTGTGTGTGTGTGTGTGTGTGTGTGTGTGTGCGAGTTTGAGTGTGTGTGTGTGTGTGTGTGCGTGTGTGCGTGTGTGTGCGTGTGTGAGTGTGTGTGTCTGTGCGTGCGTGTGTGTGTGTGTGTGTGTATTAGGTATGCAAGAACGCACTGAAAACTGGCAAACTGATCTATAATAAATTAACATTCAACCTAATGTTTCCTCAGTCTAGTCACACACACACACACACACACTCACACACACACACACTTTTTTGTACTGTTTCTGAAAGAGTCTCTTCTGCTCACCAAAGCTGCATTTATTTGATCATAAATACAGTAAAACAGTGTAATATTACTCCAGTGTAGATCAGCTGTTCTCTATGTGAATATACAGTAAAGTGTAATTTATTCCTGTGATCAAAGCTGAATGTTCAGCATCATTACTCCAGTCTTCAGTGTCACATGATCCTTCAGAAATCACTCTAATATGAGGATCTGATGCTCAAGACACATTTATGATTATTATCAGTGTTGAAAACAGCTCATATTTCTGTGGAAACCGTCATACATGTTAGTTTTCAGGATTGTTTGATGAACAGAAAGCTCAAACGAACAGCATTTACTTTGTAACATAGATTAACATAGATTTAAGACATTGTGTCAACATCTCGCTTGTATAAAGCATTTCTCTGAAGGTAAAGTCATTCAGCAACAAAAAAGCAGAGGCAGCAAAATATGAAATGGATTTAAACATAGTAAAATGTTTTGGAGCTGAAAGCCAATTAAGCCAAAAACAATATACAACTATAATGAGATAAAACAAACTAAATGAGTGCAAGTGTTGGGTTTGTGTAGAATATAGATCAGATGAAGAACATCGGCTGGCCCTGGAAGCCCATCTTCAGGAACATTCAAATATTTCCACTGTGACTTTATTCTCATGATAATTACGCACATTCCTCACCAAATGATCAACACAACCCTGGTGTGAGCTTTTAAAGGGCCTGCATGCACATCATCATGCACAGGTCGTATGGATTATACACTTATAAATGAAAATACAATTATAAAAAGGAAAATACATTCTGCTTTACAATTCTGTGGTTCACAAAAATCAGGGTTTGAACAACATGCGGTTGCGTAAATGATTTTAGAATAATAGAACTAATTGTAGAATAGTGAACTGTCCCTTTAAATGTGTGAGCGACTTTTTTTTTTTTTGCATGATTTAAACTGCAATTACAGAAAAAAGAGGTATTCAAGATAAAATTTGCATTTACATTTGAAAAAAAATTAATTGCGTAAAAAAAAACTGAAATCCAAGAAAAAAAGTCAGAACTTGCGAGAAACTTAGAATTCCGAACAAAATAAGTTAAAATTGGGAGAAGTAAACTTAGAATTCAGAGAAAAAAAGTCTTTTGTGAGACGTAAATTGAAAATTATGAAAAAAATAAATTGAAATTGCGAGAAGTAAACGTATAATTCCCGAGAAAAACAGTCAGAATTGTAAGTAGTAAATTTAGACTTCTGTGAAAAAAAAGTCTAAATTGTGAGACGTAAACTTAGAATTTCTAGCAAAATAAGTTAAAATGGCTTTAATTAAACTATATTCCGAGAAAAAAAGTCTAAATTGTAAGACGTAAACTTAGAATTTCTAGCAAAATAAGTTAAAATGGCTTTAAGTAAACTATATTCCGAGAAAAAAAGTCTAAATTGTGAGACGTAAACTTAGAATTTCTAGCAAAATAAGTTAAAATGGCTTTAATTAAACTATATTCCGAGAAAAAAAGTCTAAATTGTAAGACGTAAGCTTCGAATTTCTAGCAAAATAAGTTAAAATGGCTTTAAGTAAACTATATTCCGAGAAAAAAAGTCAAAATTGTGAGACGTAAACTTAGAATTTCTAGCAAAATAAGTTAAAATGGCTTTAAGTAAACTATATTCCGAGAAAAAAAGTCAAAATTGTGAGACGTAAACTTAGAATTTCTAGCAAAATAAGTTAAAATGGCTTTAAGTAAACTATATTCCGAGAAAAAAAGTCAAAATTGTGAGACGTAAACTTAGAATTTCTAGCAAAATAAGTTAAAATGGCTTTAATTAAACTATATTCCGAGAAAAAAAGTCAAAATTGTGAGACGTAAACTTCAAAAAAAGAAAGTCACAAATGGGGGATGTAAACTCGCAATTACAAGGCGGAAACAAGCTTCCACACACATCCCGTATTTAGCAAATTTAACTGCAATAACAGAAAAAAAGAGATATTCAAGATAAAACGTTGCATTTACATTTGAAAAAAATGAAATTACATGAAAAACCCCCAGAATTTCAAAAAAAAGTCAGAATTTGCGAGAAACTTAGAATTCCGAACAAAAAAAGTTAAAATTGCAAGTAGTAAATTTAGAATTCCGAGAAAAGTCAAAATTGTGAGACGTAAATTTAAAATTGTGAAAAAAAAATAAGTCAAAATTGTAAGTAGTAAATTAAGAATTCAGAGAAAGAAAAAAAAGTCTAAATTGTGAGACGTAAACTTAGAATTCCGAGCAAAATAAGTTAAAATGGCTTTAAGTAAACTATATTCCGAGAAAAAAAGTCAAAATTGCAAGATGTAAATTTAGAATTCCAGTCAAGTACATTTTTACAGTCATGACTCTATATAGCATGTTGGAATGAGATGTTTCTTCAGGACCATGATGCAACACAAGACTACATTTCCCAACAAAATGAGTTCAAATTATGAGGATAAGTAAACTTATCAGTTTCACTTATCAAGAAAAACAGTCAGAATTGTGAGAAGTAAACTTCAAAATAAGAAAGTCACATGTAAACTCACAATTACACGGCGGAAACAAGCGTCCACACACATCCCGTATTTACAGGACACTTTTACACACATTACTGGCCTCGCAGACGATGTTTAATACTCACAGAAGGACGTGTGTGATGCATAATATACTCAATATACAGCACAAATACTAAAACACGATGAAGTCTATGCTTGCATGTAAAGTTATCAGTTCCCTCGTCAGTAAACAGAATAGTTGACTCACGATGTGAAACGGCGAGTGTTCAGAACAGAAGCACAGACGAGCAGAGCTCTCCTCCATCGTCCCCGACTGCACCTTCAGCAGCGAGCGCTATCATCGCTGCGCGTCCGGGACTCCAGCGGGTCGGCACGGGATTCTGGGAGTAACCGGACCGGACGGAGAAACACAAGCCTCGTGGAGCATTAATAAATCATGTGCTCCACACTAGTGAGGGAGTGCAGAAGTCATCAAGCGCACTAAGAGTCAGTGTTTCAATGCCGTGGATTATTCATGTTTAAAGCTCTTCCAGCGCACTGTATATGTGTGTGTGTGTGTGTGTGTGTGTGTGTGTGTGTGAGAGTGTGTGTGTGTACGGCTCAAAGGGTTGGGTCAGCGAGACTTTTATTTTGATACTTTTATAATGTTACAAAAGATTCTATTTCAAATAAATGCTGTTCGTTTGAGCTTTCTGTTCATCAAACAATCCTGAAAACTAACATGTATGACGGTTTCCACAGAAATATGAGCTGTTTTCAACACTGATAATAATCATAAATGTGTCTTGAGCATCAGATCCTCATATTAGAGTGATTTCTGAAGGATCATGTGACACTGAAGACTGGAGTAATGATGCTGAACATTCAGCTTTGATCACAGGAATAAATTACACTTTACTGTATATTCACATAGAGAACAGCTGATCTACACTGGAGTAATATTACACTGTTTTACTGTATTTGTGTCATGATTCTATCATGTGGGAAATAAAAAGAGGTAATAATTACATGAAAAGATAATTTAATTGACTTATCGAAAACATAGTTCATAGATTATATGAAAGTGTTGTTATTGTAATCTAAAACTATGAACAATCGATTTTTGGTCAAATAAAATAAATATAAATATTAAATGAAAAAATTAAACTTGACCGAATATGTTTCTGAAATTGCTGTAGAAATGGTGCCTTGGCCATTTTTTCTTTTATTATTTTATTTATAAGTTTAAGTTTAAAATCACTAAAAATAAAATTGACATAAAGCTAAAATATTAAAAAGCACCAAACAAAATTACTAAAGTGCATTAATACATGTACAAATATGAATAAATACTATAATAAACTTAAATGAATTAGTTTGTGATTATGCAGTAGAAATGCTGCCTTAGCAATTTTATTCTATTACTTTATTTATAAGTTTAAGTTATAAAATGGCTAAACATTAAACTGAAATAAATATAAAATTAAAGCTAAAATAATAAAAAGCACCTAAAAAATTCTTATTTTACATTGATATTACATATTATTAAATGTAAAAATCTATGAATAAATTCTATAATAGTAAATCATACTAAAATGACACTGATATGAATATATTGATCTTAATAGTCACTATGATATTTAATTTCGGTCCATCGCTATTTCCTACTAGCTGATGATCCTGTGAACTTCATCTTTCAGATAAATTTCCCAATCCTACGTTTTCTTCAAGCTTAACGATAATGACAGAAGGAAAGTAATTAATTTTCTAAGCACTGAAATGATTGACATGCAAATGAAGCTGTTAAAATGGGATCCGTTGCCATGGCAGCGGAGTGAGACTGTGAGAGGGCGAATGACAATCAAACTAATATCTCCTGCTAATTAGTTTCTGGACAGTGAGTGCGAATCCCAGGAAAACTGTAGGAAACTAAAGCTATGAAACTTCATAAATATGTCATAAACATGAAATAGCAGATTAATTATCAAACTTAAGAAACCACTTAGTGTATGTTAATGTTAACCCATAAAGCTATTTGGTTTCTTAAGTTTGATAATTAATCTGCTATGTCATGTTATGACAGGTTGTGTTGTCTTAGTAATGTCAAGTTGTCATGACAAAGACACTGACAGGTTATGATGTATTGGTTTATGTCAAGGTGTCATAACAAAGACATCTCAAACAATGTCATATTTGCATTCAAAATGTCATAATTGAGCGAATGACACTTAAGGACAGTTGTCATAAACATGCATAAAACCTCCTTCATATTCATGACATGTGTCCTGTCATGATTATGAAGGTGTCATGTCAGTCTTATGCACACCCCTTCAAGTAAAGTGTTCCCAACACTTTCATTAAATACGACTACTAAAAATACAAGCACTCATTGACATAGCCAAATCTAGAATTTCACTACACAAAATAATACGTAAAAACTGACTCTCTTAATGATTGATTCATTTAAATGAATCGATTCATTTAAACGATTCAATGAATCACTTAAATGAATCGAGTCACTGAAATAAATCAAATACATCAAAATGTTAATATTAATTATATATTACATGACATAATATTATATAATTATGTGGGTTTCAGGCACTGAAAAAAAGAGTCCCTCACTAAATGACAAATCTCCCCTTACACTGAAGACATTATTACATCCAGCTGTAAAAGCCTTGACAATAACAGCAGCCGATAAATGTTTAATATCTCGGACTGAGTCTCGCTGTAATTACTTAATGTTTTTTGTTTGTCCAGTGAAGGACACATTCCAGCACATGAAGTCGATCGCTCATGCATGAGCCGAATCAATAATTCAGTCTAAGAGAAGCTCATCGTGTTCCCTCAGTCGCGTTTCCATTCCACTGACACCATGATCTGAACACACACGCTTTAGCTGACTCTAGATCTGAACACACACGCTTTAGCTGACTCTAGATCTGAACACACACGCTTTAGCTGACTCTAGATCTGAACACACACGCTTTAGCTGACTCTAGATCTGAACACACACGCTTTAGCTGACTCTAGATCTGAACACACACGCTTTAGCTGACTCTAGATCTGAACACACACGCTTTAGCTGACTCTAGATCTGAACACACACGCTTTAGCTGACTCTAGATCTGAACACACACGCTTCAGCTGACTCTAGATCTGAACACACACACGCTTCAGCTGACTCTAGATCTGAACACACACGCTTCAGCTGACTCTAGATCTGAACACACACACGCTTCAGCTGACTCTAGATCTGAACACACACGCTTCAGCTGACTCTAGATCTGAACACACACGCTTTAGCTGACTCTAGATCTGAACACACACGCTTTAGCTGACTCTAGATCTGAACACACACGCTTTAGCTGACTCTAGATCTGAACACACACGCTTTAGCTGACTCTAGATCTGAACACACACGCTTTAGCTGACTCTAGATCTGAACACACACGCTTTAGCTGACTCTAGATCTGAACACACACGCTTTAGCTGACTCTAGATCTGAACACACACGCTTTAGCTGACTCTAGATCTGAACACACACGCTTCAGCTGACTCTAGATCTGAACACACACGCTTCAGCTGACTCTAGATCTGAACACACACGCTTCAGCTGACTCTAGATCTGAACACACACGCTTCAGCTGACTCTAGATCTGAACACACACACGCTTTAGCTGACTCTAGATCTGAACACACACGCTTTAGCTGACTCTAGATCTGAACACACACACTTTAACTGCAGATGTGGGGAAAACTGTATTGCATTAATTTCCGTGTGGCACGGAGAGTAAGAAATAACTATAACACGTATCGGTTCTGTTCTAAAACCTATGGACAGCTCCCTTCTAATGATGCATCTTACACACATACACACACACACATTCACGCTTCACCGCAACACGCCAAAACAAAAGTTCAGGAAACTATCAGCAGAAACACACACAAACTCACAGCTCTTAAAGGCACCCTGGAATAAAGTAGTTCATCTTTTAGTATGAATATGTCAGCCTTAAGGTTATGAATAAGCGGGTGTGTTCCAAAACAATGAAGACATTCACATTTAGGAGATACTAGTGCAGTGCCCGTGCAAAATCTGTTTTTGTGAGTGTTTTTAGTAATTAGGTGACATTTGTATTTGTGCATGGTAAAAAGCAAAGACTGATACTGACGTAATGACACAATAAATATGGAAAATTGAACTACATGGTTGCATAATAATTTATAATAGTGATATTAGTAGGGCTGGGTATCGTAGCAAAATGTTCGATACCGATACCGATACCTTGACTTCGATACCGGTTCCTGAACGATACTTTTTTCGATACCATTTTTATGTAACCAGTTTTAACAATATAACATTACCTCATTTTTATTTTTTCAGTTTGTTGACTTTTTTACACTCATATTTTGAGTATGTAAAAAAGCACCAGTAAGTTTTCTATGTTTCCTAATTTAACAACATGTATTCTTTACTTCAATGAGCTCATTGTTTCTGCCTTAACTTAATGCATTGTTCAACAATGAAACTGAATGAAAATGAATTGAAATGCATTACACTGTCACCTCTGATAACAGATCACTCTAAATTGTATTTTAGACACATGCATTTTCTGTAAAGCTGCTTTGAAACGATATGTATTGTGAAAAATGCTATACAAATAAATGTGAATTAAATTAAATATAGGCTACTGGGGGGCGGGATATATGCCTCGCGCTCCGCACACATGAAGCTGCCGCACAGCACTGGCAAAAGTAGCCTAATGATTATGGATGTGTCGGGAAACAATAGCAAGGAGATATTTTAATTGTTTATTAATGAACAAGTGTTTACTAATGGTGTGTTCACACCGAACGCAAATTTAATTATTTGCGCTAGTAGATTACATACAAAGTCAATGCAAAGACGCGAATAGACACATCACGTGAATTGGGCGACGCATTTGCCGCGAACGTCTTCCGCGCAAGTTGAAAATTTGAACTCGAGCGGAAGATTCAAGCGTCTAACTAGACGCGTATTTGACGCTCTATTCGCATTCGGTGTGAACACACCATTACTCTCAAGTGTATTCTGTGCGCTTCTAAGTGCCTTATCAGATTTACCGTGTTACCGGTCTTGGCAGCAATTATCTTGTCGAAAATATTGCATCGCGTGCTTCTGGCATCGAGTCTGGCACATAGGTAGGCCTACACTTTGGATCATTTCCACATATTTTCTATCTATCTGGGTCGGGACGCTTACACACACACAAACACACACACACACACACACACACACACACACTACAGCCTCACGTGCGACGAGCCACGTCTCTGGGCAGCCGCGTAAACTAGTGTTTTTGCCAATCATGCTGCATGCTTATTGTTTCACTGACGTTGACGAGATTAACCACTTAGGTACCGAAATTTGGTACCGAAAAACAAGACATGTTTCGATACTCGGTAGTACCGAAGCAATTCGGTCGGTACCTAAAAAGGTTTAGGTTTAGTACCTTTTTAGGTACCGAACTCGGTACCCAGCCCTAGATATTAGGTGACAATTTATGTTTTTTAGTAATTGTTGGTTTGGTGTGTTTGAGTGCTCATTGTTACAATTACACAGCAAAAGTTGACATTTTTATTTGTGCATGACGTAATGTTTAGCTGACGGCGTGTTATTGTCAGATTGATTATTTTTAAACCACAACCTTCTAAACATCATATAAACATCTTCAGTGTGTGCTTCTTTTACCGATATATTTACCGATTTCTTGTGCATTTCTAATCCAAACAACTTCAAACTTGGCACTGCACTTACTCGTGCCCGTAGCAAGACACCTGTCAAGTTTGAAGTCCTTCTGCTAAAATGGATCAGGGATTTTTATGACATCACCGCATCTCATCACATCTTCTGTTCAATCAAATGCTCTCTAGAATCTAAAGCTCCGCCCCCTCTGCTATAAACACCACCTGACCAAAGCAACCATTGACAGACATGGAGAAATGTGTGTTGAGTGTGTGTTCAGTTGCTCAAACGCTCCAGTTTTATTCCGCTTTCCACCTATACACTGGTTAAGAATGAAATGAAGGAATCCTCGACTGTTGAATCCAGCGTATCATCAGTGCTCGGATTCGCTTCCATGGTGCTGTCAGTCTGTGAGGGAAACTAAACGCTATTGGCTATTTGAAAAGGGGGAGGAGCCATTCAATATGTCCCGCCCTAGCTTCCTGTTTCAGTTTAACTTGAAGAAATTATGACAGAAAAATATTACTGTTAGTTATTACCTTTCAAAGAATAATAATAATAATAATATGTATTAAAACATTACGGAATAATTACACATTTTTAAAACAAATGTAATTTAAATAATAAAAAGTAAATCACTAATTAATATTTTTATTTATTTAAATAAACCATTAAAACAGAATAAAGAGAAAAGACG
This sequence comes from Tiaroga cobitis, assembly GCA_030578255.1. NCBI lineage: Eukaryota > Metazoa > Chordata > Actinopteri > Cypriniformes > Leuciscidae > Tiaroga > Tiaroga cobitis. The sequence continues at coordinate 53,815,697 of CM060599.1, forward strand.
AAATATGAAAAAAAGAGAAACTTTGAAAAAATGAAATAAAACAGATTTCACAGGGTCCTATTCATCTTATTTTGAGTACATTAGTGCAACGGTAGAAATCACTGTCAGTCTGTATTTTTTTTTTATGCGACACAAAAGAAAACTAGTCTATTTAAAAACTGTCTCTCAAACAGGCACAGAACAGAAGGCTTTATTTTATTTAATAACAGCAATTTAGCTGTCGAATCCCGTGACCCAATAATAGTAAAATCCAGCGCTTTCATTCCTTCTAAATTGATGATGGCTTACAGTGACTCTTTCAGCAAAACCAATGCAAAGCAGAGCCAGATTACAACAAAGCCCTGAACATGCCAGCATGCAGTCGAGATGATGTAACCGGCGCACAGATGGAGGAACCTCAACACCACAGATCTCAGAGGAAGACTGAGACATGAAGAGTCCCGGTCAGATAAACACGAGAGACGGGGGATTGGCTGGGGAAGGAGTTCGTCTTGCTCCTGCAAATGGGCTGTTGTCAGGTAATATCTCAGACGCTTCACACTCGAGTCTAGAGACTTGAGTGCTTTACTGTAGTGCTAATGATACCGAACCATCAGGGACGATGAACTTCAGCTTTAGCTCATGAATGCTTTACCTGCCAGCGAACAGCGTCTCTTAGCTCCGCCCTTCAAACACTAGTGTATCTGCGACTGGAAGAGTTCGGCTCGTGTTGTTCGTGTCGAGAAGACGCTGTTTTCTGAGATTGATACGGATACGATTCAGATATGATAATGAGCGCTTGGTTTCTGACCAATCACACACGCTTCAGCTGACTCTAGAGCTGAACACACACACGCTTTAACTGACTCTAGATCTGAACACACACGCTTCAGCTGACTCTAGATCTGAACACACACACGCTTTAGCTGACTCTAGATCTGAACACACACACGCTTTAGCTGACTCTAGATCTGAACACACACGCTTTAGCTGACTCTAGATCTGAACACACACACGCTTTAGCTGACTCTAGATCTGAACACACACGCTTCAGCTGACTCTAGATCTGAACACACACACGCTTTAGCTGACTCTAGATCTGAACACACACACGCTTCAGCTGACTCTAGATCTGAACACACACGCTTCAGCTGACTCTAGATCTGAACACACACGCTTTAGCTGACTCTAGATCTGAATACACACGCTTCAGCTGACTCTAGATCTGAATACACACGCTTCAGCTGACTCTAGATCTGAACACACACGCTTCAGCTGACTCTAGATCTGAACACACACACACGCTTCAGCTGACTCTAGATCTGAACACACACACGCTTTAGCTGACTCTAGATCTGAACACACACACGCTTTAGCTGACTCTAGATCTGAACACACACACGCTTTAGCTGACTCTAGATCTGAACACACACGCTTTAGCTGACTCTAGATCTGAACACACACACGCTTTAGCTGACTCTAGATCTGAACACACACGCTTCAGCTAACTCTAGATCTGAACACACACACGCTTCAGCTGACTCTAGATCTGAACACACACACGCTTCAGCTGACTCTAGATCTGAACACACACACGCTTCAGCTGACTCTAGATCTGAACACACACACGCTTTAGCTGACTCTAGATCTGAACACACACGCTTTAGCTGACTCTAGATCTGAACACACACGCTTTAGCTGACTCTAGATCTGAACACACACGCTTCAGCTGACTCTAGATCTGAACACACACACGCTTTAGCTGACTCTAGATCTGAACACACACGCTTCAGCTGACTCTAGATCTGAACACACACGCTTCAGCTGACTCTAGATCTGAACACACACGCTTCAGCTGACTCTAGATCTGAACACACACACGCTTTAGCTGACTCTAGATCTGAACACACACACTTCAACTGATTCACGATTCAAGTCGGTTGAAATGTTAAACGAATCGCGATACACGTTTTAAACAGCAGGGCGCGTTTACTGTATAGCCTACTGTGAAGTTGTGAACCTCGCTTTACAGGCACAATAGCAGCGAGCACACACTGGCGTGAAGCTAGCGAGTGTTTTCACTTCATTCATGGAACTTGATCTTGTGTGAGCCAAGCTCAACTTCCCTAGGAATGAACTGAAAATGTTCGGTTTTCTCCTCTCGCACCAGTGTGTGCCATAGACTGGTGTGCACGCGCCGTCACACAGTAGACATGGCGACGGCAAGCATAGATGTTGACGTTGACTCATTCAAATCGGAGGTGTGGCGGCATTTTGACTTTCCGTAGATTAATGATAATCACCACCGTGAGAAGCACCAGTCACCTACGTTTTCATGTAAAAGTCATTAATACGACAATTGCGAGAGCCAGATCACAAGGAGATCACAAGGAGATCACAAGGAGATCACAAGGTGCATCAGTGTTTCCGTGACAACCAGGTGTTGTATTTATTTTTCTATCTCTTTCTCTAAATGTGTTTTTTTATTAACTCTTACTAGTGTAATGATACAAATATATAACAAAATTAGAATCTTGCCTTTATTACAATGTAAAACCCCTGTCAATCTGGTACTAGTTTTACACAGTCTTTTACATAGTGTGCGAAGGTACCAGTGTCCAGCCTCTTGACCAAACAGACAGAAAGACTGAGTTGAAACAACCTTGAAGGGAATTTTTTTAATGTAGTTTTATTATTTGACAAATATATTTTAAATTAAAAAGAAATGTGCAGCATTTTGTCTGAGAAATAATAAAAGGGACGTCCCTTTCGTCCCTTTTCACTTTTGTCTTAAATCTCATTTGTTAAAAAAGTCATGAGAAAATCGTATCGTGAAACAAGTATCGTGAATCGTATCGCGAGATGAGTGAATCGTAACATCCCTATGGGTCATCTGACCAATCACAGCAGACTGGGTCATTGATCAATAACAGCAGACTGGGTCATTGACCAATAACAGCAGACTGGGGTCATCTGACCAATCACAGCAGACTGGGTCATTGACCAATAACAGCAGACTGGGTCATCTGACCAATCACAACAGACTGGGTCATTGACCAATCACAACAGACTGGGGTCATCTGACCAATCACAGCAGACTGGGTCATTGACCAATAACAGCAGACTGGGTCATTGACCAATCACAGCAGATTGGGTCATCTGACCAATCACAGCAGACTGGGTCATTGACCAATCACAGCAGACTGGGTCATTGACCAATCACAGCAGACTGGGTCATTGATCAATAACAGCAGACTGGGTCATTGACCAATCACAACAGACTGGGGTCATCTGACCAATCACAGCAGACTGGGTCATTGACCAATAACAGCAGACTGGGTCATCTGACCAATCACAACAGACTGGGTCATCTGACCAATCACAGCAGACTGGGTCATTGACCAATAACAGCAGACTGGGTCATCTGACCAATCACAACAGAGTGGGTCATCTGACCAATAACAGCAGAGTGGGTCATCTGACCAATCACAGCAGAGTGGGTCATCAGACCAATCACAGCAGACTGGGTCATCTGACCGATCACAACAGACTGGGTCATCTGACCAATCACAGCAGACTGGGTCATTGACCAATAACAGCAACAGACTGGGTCATTGACCAATAACAGCAGACTGGGTCATCTGACCAATCACAACAGACTGGGTCATCTGACCAATCACAGCACACTGGGTCATTGACCAATAACAGCAGACTGGGTCATCTGACCAATCACAGCACACTGGGTCATTGACCAATAACAGCAGACTGGGTCATCTGACCAATCACAACAGACTGGGTCATCTGACCAATAACAGCAGACTGGGTCATCTGACCAATCACAGCAGACTGGGTCATTGACCAATAACAGCAACAGACTGGGTCATCTGACCAATCACAACAGACTGGGTCATCTGACCAATCACAACAGACTGGGTCATCTGACCAATCACAGCACACTGGGTCATTGACCAATAACAGCAGACTGGGTCATCTGACCAATCACAGCACACTGGGTCATTGACCAATAACAGCAGACTGGGTCATCTGACCAATCACAGCAGACTGGGTCATTGACCAATAACAGCAGACTGGGTCATTGACCAATAACAGCAGACTGGGTCATCTGACCAATCACAGCAGACTGGGTCGTATGACCAATAACAGCAGACTGGGTCATCTGACCAATCACAACAGACTGGGTCATCTGACCAATCACAGCACACTGGGTCATTGACCAATAACAGCAGACTGGGTCATCTGACCAATCACAGCACACTGGGTCATTGACCAATAACAGCAGACTGGGTCATCTGACCAATCACAGCAGACTGGGTCATCTGACCAATCACAGCAGACTGGGTCATTGACCAATAACAGCAGACTGGGTCATCTGACCAATCACAGCAGACTGGGTCGTATGACCAATAACAGCAGACTGGGTCATCTGACCAATCACAGCAGACTGGGCTGTCTGACCAATAACAGCAGACTGGGTCATCTGACCAATCACAGCAGACTGGGTCATCTGACCAATCACAGCAGACTGGGTCATCTGACCAATCACAGCAGACTGGGCTGTCTGACCAATCACAGCAGACTGGGCTGTCTGACCAATAACAGCAGACTGGGTCATCTGACCAATCACAGCAGACTGGGCTGTCTGACCAATAACAGCAGACTGGCTCATCTGACCAATCACAGCAGAGCAGCTCTCAGAGAGGCGGGGTTTAGAGAGACTGAATCTTTGATGGAAGCGTTTCAGACACTGAGAGAAAGAGCTGATGCTGCAGTGCAGATTATGAGGAAATTAATGTGTTTTTTTACCTTGGATGCATGTAAAATAGCATAATAGTGCATTTTAAATAAACACTGCAATCCTGCACTGTTGAACACAGTAATAAAACCGGCTTCTCCAGTAAATGTATCTTGATTTAAGAATGCTGGGATATTTGTGCTGTAACACAGAAACACTGAGTAAGTGTGGCATCTTTATATCCATCAGTAATGGAGGCTCTTCTTCACACTGCTCCTGACAGTGCTGTGATGCAGGCCGTCATTAAAGCGCTCAGACACACTGAATCCGCCCCGTTATTCCCGAATCCCGAGCATCATCTGGGAAACACCACTGCTAATGACAGCGTAATAACACACACACAGCTGCTAATGAGCGCTTCACACACAAATATTACACCGGAACTGAAGCCTGAGGCAAGAGCTGCTCATTACAATACAAACAGGAAATACAAATGCTTCCCATTACTGCCGAAATTACCATAATTACACTTTGCTGTCATTTACTCATCCTCATGTTTCAAACCTGTATGATTTTTGTTCTTTCTTCTGTGGGACAAAGACAAAAAAAAATTGGGATTTTTGTTTTCACAAAATGATCATTTGGAGCCCTAAAGTTTTTACTAAAACACCAAATCCGAAATTAAAGTTTTAATTTGGCCACAAAACGAATATAAAGTTTATTGGTAACACTTTACAATAAAGTTCCATTACTTAACATTGCATTATTAATATGGACTAACAATGAGCAATACATTCGTTACAGTGTTTATTAATCTTTGTTTCTAGTTAATAATAATAATATAACCGTTCATTGTTAGTTCATGTTAGTCCATCCATTAAATACAATTAACAGATACAACTTTGATTTTAATAATGTATTAGTAACTGTTGAAATGAACATTAATATTAATAAATGCCTTGATTGTTCATTCATATGAATTAATGAAACCTGAAGACTGGAGTAATGATGCTGAACATTCAGCTTTGATCACAGGAATAAATTACACGTTACTGTATATTCACATAGAGAACAGCTGATCTACACTGGAGTAATATTACACTGTTTTACTGTATTTTTGATCAAATAAACGCATCTTTTGTGAGGATCTTTCAGAAATGTTAACAAATATTACCGACATCCAACTTTTGAAATGTAGTGTATGCCGAAGAGCAATTCATAATGCAACACAACTTGAAAAGCTTTAGCCAAGAAAGTGTGTCTATTTTGAGCACTTGTAATGTTGTGGTAAGAAATATTTCAAATCTGAGCGCTTCTACCAGAAGTTTGTGGCGTTTGAGCTCATTGAATATTCTGCACGTGCATCAGTCTCTGTCTGGCACACTCTGTACCTTCTGTGTGAACAATGACCGTGTTTAAAGAGCAGTCGCATGGAAAATCCACACGCAGCACAAAAGCATGCATGCAGTAATAACTGACCAACAGTCAAAACATGAGGTTTCTTACACTTCAGCACGCATCCAAGAATCTCTCGAAACCTGTCAAGAATGTGTTCAGGTCACCAAAATCAATCGAAAAAATGCATAGTTATAATTTGCATAAATGTTTGCATTGCATTACATATTCTCATGCACATTTTCTCCCTGAATTCTCATGCATTTGGGAATTTTCCAATCAGTTTTTTTTGCAATTATCATTAATCTGTTGATTCTCTATATTGCCATTTTAATTGTGCTAAAATAGGCTTCAGTTTTGGGCTAAATGTAGTCTTATTTTTTCTTTTCTTTTAATTTGAGTGTAGAATGTGGTTCTTTGAGATTTTCATGCAGAATATTTGTGCAGCGCTGTTTTGTTACAGCAGATAAAGCACAAAAAAAGGTGATGCAATTGCTAATTTTCATTTGCACAAATCTCACAGAAAAAAAACATTTGCACTGATGAAACTGATAAATGCGATTATAATTGTGGTCATGATTGTCATTGTTTGAGGCCAGAGGAAAATAAAGCCGTTTGAATGGCATCTGGGCATTAATATCTGAGATCTGAGATCATCACTGCCCTCATCAGACCTTCACTGAAACTACAACTACACCTTCACTGAAACTACAACACCTTCACTGAAACTACAACACCTTCACTGAAACTACAACACCTTCACTGAAACTACAGCAACACCTTCACTGAAACTACAACTACACCTTCACTGAAACTACAGCAACACCTTCACTGAAACTACAGCAACACCTTCACTGAAACTACAGCAACACCTTCACTGAAACTACAGCAACACCTTCACTGAAACTACAACTACACCTTCACTGAAACTACAGCAACACCTTCACTGAAACTACAACTACACCTTCACTGAAACTACAGCAACACCTTCACTGAAACTACAGCAACACCTTCACTGAAACTACAGCAACACCTTCACTGAAACTACAACTACACCTTCACTGAAACTACAACTACACCTTCACTGAAACTACAACACCTTCACTAAAACTACAGCAACAACTGCACTGAAACTACAGCAACACCTTCACTGAAACTACAGCAACACCTTCACTGAAACTACAGCAACACCTTCACTGAAACTACAGCAACACCTTCACTGAAACTACAACACCTTCACTGAAACTACAGCAACACCTTCACTGAAACTACAACACCTTCACTGAAACTACAACTACACCTTCACTGAAACTACAACTACACCTTCACTGAAACTACAACTACACCTTCACTGAAACTACAACTACACCTTCACTGAAACTACAACTACACCTTCACTGAAACTACAACACCTTCACTGAAACTACAACTACACCTTCACTGAAACTACAACTACACCTTCACTGAAACTACAACACCTTCACTGAAACTACAACACCTTCACTGAAACTACAACACCTTCACTGAAACTACAACACCTTCACTGAAACTACAGCAACACCTTCACTGAAACTACAGCAACACCTTCACTGAAACTACAACGCCTTCACTGAAACTACAGCAACACCTTCACTGAAACTACAGCAACACCTTCACTGAAACTACAACACCTTCACTGAAACTACAACACCTTCACTGAAACTACAGCAACACCTTCACTGAAACTACAGCAACACCTTCACTGAAACTACAGCAACACCTTCACTGAAACTACAGCAACACCTTCACTGAAACTACAGCAACACCTTCACTGAAACTACAGCAACACCTTCACTGAAACTACAGCATTATAGTTACTTGAGTTAATTGTTACTTGAAATAAAAGAAATGTTAACTGAAATAAAATACTAAAAAATATATATTTTATTTCAGTAAGTTGCCAAGTAAACATTTCTCATTTTCATCTAGTAAAATAACTAAAATTAAAATAAAAATGAATAAAAACTAATACACTACAGAGTCAAAAAGATTAATACTTAGGAACTAATACTTTTATTCATCAAGGACGCAATAAACTGATCAACAGTGACAGTAAAGACATTTATAATGTTACAAAAGATTCTATTTAAAATAAATGCTGTTCTTTTGTTCTTTTCTATTCATCAAAGCTTTTACATAAATATGAACCGTTTTCAACACTGATAATAATCATAAATGTGTCTTGAGCATCAGATCCTCATATTAGAGTGATTTCTGAAGGATCATGTGACACTGAAGACTGGAGTAATGATGCTGAACATTCAGCTTTGATCACAGGAATAAATTACACTTTACTGTATACAATATCTTGGGCAAGATTATCAGTGAATAATGACTAAAACATCAGTTTAGAACAACATGAGGGTGACAACTCTAATTTGTGGATGAACTTCAATTAGAAACTTTTAGATCTCATTAGGGATGTCAATTTACATAAATTGCCATAATCAGTGGTTGTTTAAATGAGCAATCAATGAATCGATTTATTGTTAAACTATTAAATCCAAAGTTATCACGTCACATAATCAACACAAAATTATTATTTTTTTCTTTTACATATAAATAGATTCTGTTTTACAGCTTAGAAGCTCGGCTTTACAGTGAACACATTGAATATGACCATCACTAAACAAGTGATTTTAATTTGCTGACATATTAGAAGTGCTCTATTTTCATAGCAGGAAAAAATTACTGCTTTACATGAAAATATGATCTGTAAAATCATAGCACATAACAGATAGACTTGAGTCTGATATCGTCGAATGAATGATGTGTATGAAAAAGCGCAGCTGACGCACGTGTAAACTGACTGCACGAAACATTAGTGTTTAAAGCGTAACACACGTGTAGATCACGGAGAGACGTTGACGTTGCTAAAGCAATGGGACTTTCTTGTGTTCAGAAGAATCAGTTGTTTAGGGGTTTAAATAAACAGATATCCTTCATAATCCTCAGTGCATTTTTGACATCCATCTTTAGTTCTCGTTCAAGGCCGTTTCTCCTCATGGAAACAGGATTCATGCGCACTTTAATTATTTTAGGCATCATCTTTCCAGCGAGTTCTCTCCAGCAGCGAAGAGATGCATGCATTAAAGATGATGCTTTCATAACTCTCCAAAGTGCTTCTTTTCATACACTGTCTTATAAATAAGATGAAGCGCTCTTTAACCTTCAGCCTATCTTTTCAAAGTCCAAATATTCTCAATGCACATGCACCCATATCTGCGGGCTGAAGCTTTACACTGCATTTCCAATCAAGCATTTGCCCTTTGGTGACATTTGATCAACTTAATTAATTTAGTTCATTATGTTAATTTAATCCCTCAAGTCCAATATTTCCCTTATGCAAGAGCTATTGTTTTCAGGAGATTAAGAATGCAGAAGATTACGGTTTATAAAGAACGAGTTAGAACGACATGATCGCTTCAAAAAGATCACATGACAACTAACATTACAAGGCAGTTCTGTCATTATTCAACCATAACATGTTCCAGACGTTCATGATTCAGAGTCAGAACACGTGCACTAATTCACAGTGACCACAGATGTCAAAACAGAGACCACATGTTTTTTTCAGTCATACGTATCTGGAAAATAAGGCTTCACAAATAATCAAAATACAACCATAATCGAGATGTTGCAAAATAAATTAGTATTTTATTATTCTTAAGTACACAATTTTTTATTTAATTTTAAATAATAAAATTAAAAATCATAATTATTATTGTTGTTAACAATAATAAAAAATATTATTGCTATTTATTATAGTAGTGAGAGTTATAATAGTGTCAATATTTCTCATTTATGTTAGGGAAAAGAAATAACATCATGTGGGATTCGGTGAGTAAATAATCAAAGAGTTTATCTGTGCAGATGCTGGTTATTAAGACAATCGTAAGAGCTTTGCAGAATTTGAACATTTTGTAAAACGTTTCAACATCGTCATAAAATGTTTCTCATTCCAAGCATCAAAAAACACTTGCAATTAGGGCTGCAACTAACGATTATTTTGATAATCGATTAATCGGACGATTATTTTTTCGATTAATCGATTAATCGGATAAAAAGTTTCAATTCGATTTTTTGTTTATTATAACTAAATAAAACCCTAAATCAGGGTTGTGGCGAGCAGGACGAGGCCGAAGGCCGTGAGAGATGCGAGACCAGTGCGTCTCACAGGCCTCGTCCTGCTCGCCACAAGGGTGTTTATGTGTAAAAGTCAAGTGTACTTTAAAAAGTGCAAAAGCCACACATTGAGTTTTACTAATATCAATATTTGTTTGTTTTTAATGATAATTGCTGATGGCAAGTTGACAACCATGATTAATGTAAAATTTACAAATTTACACAGACATGTTGTTCAGATGTGAAGATATAAACTAAAAACATCTCAAATATATAATTCATTTAATTTTTATTTAAGATTAATTGAATTATAAGAATAGTTGATAAAATAAATATAGAAAGACTGTAAACAAGCGTGTGAACGTAGAGCCGCAGTAGATCGCGTTTGAAAAACAATTAAAACTTAATAGTAGGGCTGCATGATTTGGGCAAAATGTCATATTGCGATTATTGAGGTCAATATTGCGATATGCGATATAATAAACAAATGGTTTCATGAGTCAACTTGCTTGGTTAAGCAAAATGCACACACAGACTAGTGATAATTCTGAAATGTCTATTTCTCAACTCAAACTAGCAACAACAACTAAATGATTGATAACACCTGATCAATAAGCCATTGATGTCTGAATAAAATTCTTTTAATTTTAATTTAAGTGAACTTCAAACAATCCTCACATAAACCCATAATAAATGTCATATTTACCTGTGCTCTTCCTGTCTACAGGTAGGACATATACAGAAATTGAATTAAGTTATCAAACAGTCTGCGCTGCATAAATTATAAATTATATGGACTAAAATCCTATTTAAAGATACACAAGTTCTTTGGTCAAGAACAGTGAGTGTTTTTCTCTGTTCCCTTTGTTCTTTGATTAACTTTACTGACAGAAAGCATTATTGGATGCTGGCCCTTTAAGAGTTGCTGAGACGCGGATCTCACACGCGCCTTATTCTCTCACAACTCTTTACGACCATCATAAAACTGCTCTTATGTTATGAAGACACTCGACAAATGATATTTTGGCATAATTGTGTGTGTTATTGTTCGTTCACTTCAAGGGGAAAGAGACTGTATTCTGGCGCGCGGTCTGTGCATGCTCATGATACTGGCGCGCGTCCGTCTTTCAGTCAGGACATTCACAGGCAGCGCGCTCTCTTTTGACTTGTCTCGTTGAATGGTTTAAAGCATTCGCATGAATAAGAGCGGGATCATTTAACACTAGCCAAAGGATGACAAAAAATAACAGATGCTGCGATATAACAGCCCTAATTTGTTTATTTCATATAAAAACCGCAGTATTTTGCGTCATATAATCGCATAGGCTTGACATCGCGATTGCGATATAATTAATCGTGCAGCACTACTTAATAGTAATACTATAAAATGCTATAAAAAGAGAACGGAATGGTACGCAGCAAACTAACAGGCCTGATTAAAAGGACAGGAAAAAATTATGCATTAGTGCACAAGCATTCGCTGAAAACCACTGAGTACAGTGACTAAAAAACAATCTTTTACTGCTGCTGTTATTAACTGCCTTTAATTTAGTGCTTCACTTTGTAAACACCGTTTTAATTTAACCTATTTCTGCGGTAGCGCTATTTTAATTCATCACTTATGTTGCGAGCGAACTGATTGCGCAACCTGATGCTCGAGACAAAATACAGACAGTCTCGTGGAAGATCCGGAAGTCATCCGCAGATTGATATCTCCCTGATGCCCGCAAATTAGTTCAAACTCCCGGAATCTAGAGCGCGCAAGCAAGAGCGCGCATGCGAGACAGAAGAGACTGTGCTCCAAACATAGACTGTAAACAAGATCTCGGTCTCTGCGCGCACGGCAGATCGGCGAAGGGAGAGAGACCTTGCGTGTGTCTCATGAAGCGCAGCGCATGTAAGACAGAGAGCATCATGATTGGCCTGTTTCAACCAATCACCAGTAAACGCACCCCGTGACGTAAGCAGACCAACTAATCGATAATGACATTCGTTGTCAACTATTTTAATAATCGATTTTAATCGATTAAATCGATTAGTTGTTTCAGCCCTACTTGCAATCCCAACAGCACTGGGAACAACACTGGGAAAACTGGGAACAGCACTGGAAAAACTGGGAATAGCACTGGGAACAACACTGGGAAAACTGGGAACAGCACTGGGAACAGCACTGGGAAAACTGGGAACAGCACTGGGATCAGCACTGGAAAAACTGGGAATAGCACTGGGAACAACACTGGGAATAGCACTGGGAACAACACTGGAAAAACTGGGAATAGCACTGGGATCAGCACTGGAAAAACTGGGAATAGCACTGGGAACAACACTGGGAATAGCACTGGGAACAACACTGGGAATAGCACTGGGAAGAGCACTGGGAAGAGCACTGGGAAGAGCACTGGGGAAAACTGGGAACAGCACTGGGAACAACACTGGGAACAACACTGAGAACAGGACTATGAACAGCACTGGGAACAACACTGGGAACAACACTGGGAACAGCACTGGAAAAACTGGGAATAGCACAGGGAACAACACTGGGAACAGCATTGGGAACAACACTGGGAACAACACTAAGAACAGAACTGGGAACAGCACTGGGAACAACACTGGGAAAACTGGGCAGAGCACTGGGAACAGCACTGGAAAAACTGGGAATAGCACTGGGAAGAGCACTGGGTAGAGCACTGGGAAAAACTGGGAACAGCACTGGGAACAGCACTGGGAACAACACTGGGAACAACACTGGGAACAACACTGGGAACAACACTGGGAACAACACTGGGAACAACACTGGGAACAACACTGGGAACAACACTGGGAACAACACTGGGAACAACACTGGGAACAGGACTGGGAACTGCACTAAGAACAACACTGGGAAAACTGGGAACAGCACTGGAAAAACTGGGAACAACACTGGGAACAACACTGGGGAAAACTGGGAACAGCACTGGGAACAGCACTGAAAAAACTGGGAATAGCACTGAGAACAGCACTGGGAACAGCACTGGGAACAGCACTGGGAACAGCACTGGGAACAGCACTGGGAACAGCACTGGGAACAGCACTGGGAACAACACTGGGAACAACACTGGGGAAAACTGGGAACAGCACTGAGAACAGCACTGGGAACAGCACTGGGAACAGCACTGGGAACAGCACTGGGAACAGCACTGGGAACAACACTGGGAACAGCACTGGGAACAGCACTGGGAACAGCACTGGGAATAGCACTGGGAACAGCACTGGGAACAGCACTGGGAACAGCACTGGGAACAACACTGGGGAAAACTGGGAACAGCACTGAGAACAGCACTGGGAACAGCACTGGGAACAGCACTGGGAACAGCACTGGGAACAGCACTGGGAACAGCACTGGGAACAGCACTGGGAACAGCACTGGGAACAACACTGGGAACAACACTGGGAACAACACTGGGAACAGCACTGGGAACAGCACTGGGAACAACACTGGGAACAACACTGGGAACAACACTGGGAACAACACTGGGAACAGCACTGGGAACAGCACTGGGAACAGCACTGGGAACAACACTGGGAACAACACTGGGAACAACACTGGGAACAACACTGGGAACAACACTGGGAACAACACTGGGAACAGCACTGGGAACAACACTGGGAACAGCACTGGGAATAGTCCTGCAGGCCTAGACCCTCCCGTTCACACAGAGCAAACCCATTATTTCATGCATAAAGCTGCCAGATGAAATAAAGAGCTGTTCTATAGATGTTTAATCTGGATGATTATTGTGCAGGAGAAACACTGGACGAGGCGACGATGCCACTGGGATCCAGAGGCCAATCCTTTAGGAGGATTAGCCGGGATAAAATCAAGAAAAATCAAACAAGCCAAATAGGTTCGAGAGTTTAGAGTCGCAGGGATGAAATGAGCTTAACGTCCGGCTTATATATGAGGGACACGAATTAAATCACAAGCGCCATTCTCCACTGATCAACATATGAGCTTGATAATATATGCAGAATAGGGGGTTATTATGATCATAAATAATAGAACAGGCCAAAAGATATAGCTACATAAATTAATGCTTAATATATACAATAAATTACATGCATGCATATACACACACACACACATATATATATATATATATATATACACATATTTACATATATATATATATATATATATATATATATATATATATATATATATATATGTGTGTGTGTGTGTTATATATATAGTTGCAAGATGTCTTAAATGTGTCAGTAAAATGAAGTGATCTTGTAGCAATCCATCAGTATATCAGTATCATATAATATGTCCACAGTTTGACATTTTTTGTGATATAGGTGCTATTATTTTTTATCACTTTATTATTGATTTGCACAATAGGCATGTGTGTGTCATCAATATAGTTTGATACCAAATCTACATAGAAGTTGAATAATGCACACATTTCTGATTTAAAATACAGTTTTTCTACATAGAAGGCTACTTACTATAAATCTCTAAATGCAGAATTTTAAATTAACTATGTGCGTGTGTAAATATAGGCAGTAATATTCGCTGTTTCTAAAGGTTCGTATTTCAGGCACTTCAACTGATATTTGGATATTTTAAGGCATCAGGACTGAATGAATGAGAAGATGCGTTATCATCAGTTCCCGTGACATCATCATCATCATCAGCACTTCTACATATTCATCATCCAGTCAAACACGCGATTAAAATACAGGCATTGCGAGAAGTCAATACCCTGATATCATGATAACAGTGTAAAGACCGCGAATGTTCGCGCGACGCCCGCAGACTCACCTCCTCACGAAACTGAACACGTCCATCATGACATGGATCCGAACTCACTCCGATTTCATCCTCAAGCGTCTCGGTGGAAATGGTTTAGAAAAGAGCGATTGATAGCAGGTCCTGTGGGATCTTCATCTTCTTCTGCTCCTGCATGACTGAAACACGATCCGCTTTTCCCCTCAGATTACATCCTTCACATCTCCCGATGCTCGCGGACAACTTTAGTTAATTCCCCATCGCGGTGGAAGCAGCGCGCGAGACGCGGACGCGCGAGAGAAAGCGAGGGATGATAAAGCGAGGGATTGCATGGAGAGGAGTGTAAAACAGAGCACGAGAAGCCCGGCTGATGGACCTCCATCTAATCTCACATGTCCACGGCTAATGAATGTATGCTCGTGCGCGTGCGGAGGTCGCGTCATCACTAGCGCGAGACTGGGGAGAACCGAGAAGCGCGTGGCCGTTCCTTAAAGAAGAGGAGGGGGATAAACGGGGATGAAGAGAGAGAGAAAGAGAGAGAGAGGAGAAAAGAGAGATGGTTGGATGATGAACAGAAACACACACCTGTGACTGTCTGTGAGCGCGCGTTCTGTTTGAGCGTGTCAAGGTTTTTTTTGTTTTTTTTGCATAGTTATAATTCAGTACAAAAAGAAATAATACAGAACACGGAACATGTGGGGATACAGAGAAAAGGAAAAAGGTATAAAAAAATACACAAAACTTGCGAGCGTTAAAAGATACAGTGCGCCAGAAATGGGCTTAACCAATGGCGTGGGTTTGGGGGCGGGGCTATCTGCGAGTGTGACCAATAGCAGGCGAGAGGACTGTTCGTTAGAAACCTTTTTGAAAACATTGTGCGTTCACGCTTCTACGACTTAAAGGTGAACTAACTAAGTAACTTTTTTACCTAAACCGAACAGCTTTGGAGTCATTGTAATGTTTATATTACTGATTTCGTGTTGAATGGTGGTCGTCTCGCACCCCCCTGGTGCCTGTGAGCCGCAAAACCACCCTTGCAACGTTGGGCCGCCGGCCTCAGTGTTAGGAAGTAGCCTATCGTGTGAGATCAGGGGTGTTTCTCAAAACCAAGAATGCAAAGAACGGACTTGTGTTCTTGGGGAGAAGGCTCTTGCTAGTTGTTCTTGGAAGAATGAACTCACAAGGTGACGAGCACACAGAACGCTGCTTACAGTTTGAGACGCTGTGTTCTTGCTGGTATTGCGCAATAATAACCCCGCACAGACACCGTCTGCAGTACCCAAACATAACGAGAATTATTGACGATAACAGCCAGGCTGCAATGGTCTCTTGACTGTGGGGTAAAACGAGTCTGTGAGCAGACTGGCCGGTTGGCTCGCTATCTAACTTAAAGGGTTAGTCCAAAAATGAAAATTAAGTAATTAATTACTCACCCCCATGCTGTACCAACCCCGTAAGACCTTCGTTCGTCTTCGGAACACAAATGAAGATATTTTTGATTAAATGTGACAGCTGGATCACTCCTCCATAGGCTCCCTAAGGGAATGAATCCTGACGGCCCAGAAAGTCAATGAAGAAAATGTTTAAATATTCCATGTCACAACAGTGGCTCAACTATAAGTTTATCAAGCGACGAGAATACTTTTTGTGCGGAAATAAAACAAAAATAACGACTTTATTCGACTATTCCTTTTCTTCCTTGTAGGCCTGAAACGAGACTTCAAGAGATTTCCACGACGCACGCGCGAGAACTGCGATCTCCTTCAACTACTTCAGTTCAGTTCTCGCGCATGCGTCGTGGAAATCTCTTGAAGTCTCGTTCAGGCCTACAAGGAAGAAAAGGAATAGTCGAATAAAGTCGTTATTTTTGTTTTATTTCCGCACAAAAAGTATTCTCGTCGCTTGATAAACTTATAGTTGAGCCACTGTTGTGACATGGAATATTTAAACATTTTCTTCATTGACTTTCTGGGCCGTCCGGTGTCATTCCCTTAGGGAGCCTATGGAGGAGTGATCAACCTCTCAGATTTAATCATAAATATCTTCATTTGTGTTCCGAAGACGAACGAAGGCCTTACGGGGTTGATACAGCATGGGATGAGTAATTAATGACTTAATTTTCATTTTTGGGTGAACTAACCCTTTAACACCCGCAGGCGCTTACGGAGATTCTCACTTCCGAAAACGTTTGAGCACATTTTCGATTCGCCATAGATTTTCGTAAAAATGCCAATATTTGAAATCTACACAGTTGATTTCTTGCATCAAATGTTCTCAGAAGTGAATTTAGTGATGAAATAGCGTACGAAATTGTAGAAAAACGAATTACTGTATTGACCTGCCGCTCCTTCCTCGAATGCCGAACTGAATGCTGGGATATTTCTGCCGTCAAGTTCACACAAGTTACCAACCGATGCATCTTCGATAAAATGGGCGTGTCAAGAACACATCCGGGATTTTTAACCATTCTTGCCAAAATGCAAACTTGTGTATTGGGACAGTACTTGGGCCACGAAAGATGACGTTTCACAAGAACACAAGGACACAAGTACAGACAAGAACACAGATTGAGAAAGGCCCCAAGTCTCGCGAGGTAACGAATTGCTTTACGGCACTGCACGCGTACACGCCCCATCCATTCAGTATCCGGCTAGCTATAAGAAAAAGGTAACGCTAGATATTGAATTCTTCAAGTTTTCGTAATGGCTGATGTAAAAAAAAGAAGAAGAAAGCTCGGAAATCTTTGTCAGTGGACCAAAGAAAGAGGAAACGGGAGACTGACCGAGCGAGAAGTCAGACTAGTAGAGTTAAAGGTGAACCATGCAGGTTTTTTACCTCAACCGAACAGCTTCGGAGTCATTGGAATGGTTATATTACTCTTTTCGGGTTGAATGGCGGTCGTTTCGCACACCCCTATCGCATGTGAGCGGAAAAAACACACTTGCAACTTTGAGCCGGCGGGCCGCCGGCCGCAGCATCAGGGAGTATCGTGTGATATCAGGTCTCGCGATGTAACGAATTGCTTTACGGCAAAAAAGATCTGATAAAATAAGCATCAAACAGAAATAACCCGGCGCACATACAATACAGACTGCCGACAGTTAAACAGGGCGCGCGCAGCTCTTAAAGGGGCCACACCTTATTTCAGCTCGTTACAGCTTCCATCCTACTGAACAGGCACCGGTGTACAGGGCGAGGGATCCGGCCGTGAGTGCAGAGCCATCTCTGCGTGAGTGCTATTTACGACAGTACAAGTACTCCACAGCAACTCTAGGGGTCGCTGTTTGACAAAAAACGGAATTCCTGCATAGTGCACCTTTAAAAGCGTTCATAAAATAACTCATAATTAATTGTGGACTATTATTAATATTATTATTTTGTTATTTGAGCAAATGGAAACACAAAATTAGTTTCTTATTCACTTATGTGTCTCATATTGCAGTTCTTCCTATTCCAATTTATTTATAAAGCACATAATAATACAACAATGCACACAAACATACAACTACACAAACAATAAAATAACTAATTTGCCATTCTGTAAAGCACAGTAATAGATCGTTTCACTACAGTGTTTCGCCTCTCTTCCTGTAGAAACGCACATCACTATGAATATCAAACGACTTATTAATAATCTAAACCGGAATCAGTGTGTCATTGAGGAAACGTTGCATAATAACCCAGTGTGTCACAAAGCAACAGTTGAATATTAAGATCTCAGTGTGGCTTTGGCAAATTATTCAAAGTGTGCAATGAGGGAAAGCTTCATTTCCACTTGCAGAACGAATGCGGAAAATATTTTATTAATATTTTAAATATGAGGGAAGAACAAAACACTAAACTTGGGTAAGGTATGTGACAGAAATGCAAACTACAGCTACAGGTTTTAGTTTGCATGCAAAAAAAAATGCATTGAAAACAAAAATCTGAGAGGAAAATGCAAACACTGACTACAACATAATCAGTTATTAATATTTGTTTGGTTCTCTCTTATTTTTGCATGTGTTTCCCTTGCCTGGACAAAAATTATGTCGCACATTTCCTCATGTTTCATAGCGTTATTATCACTAATAAAACAATCGACTTGCACAACTACACAATATGATTACAAAATCATAATAATACTTGAATAACGGGTGAAGATGTGAATTCTGCTATACTGGATATCAGTGTTGGACACACTTCATATGTACACACATATACATGCACAACAACTCTTTGCTTCTTTGTGATATTTTGCAAATTTCTCATTAATGAAAATGCTTGAGTAAATACATTCAGTTATAATAATTTATAATAATAGTCTTTGAAGTCAATGCGAGGATAAATAAACTAAATAAAAACTACATGTCACTCAGTCAGGAAACTGTTTTTACAATGTTTGCATATATTCATACAGGTGAAACTGCAAAAGTTCATTTATTTCAGTAATTCAACTTAAAAGGTGAAACTAATATATTATATAGAAAGAATCATTACATGCAAAGTGAGATATTTCAAGCCTTTATTTGTTATAATTGTGATGATTATGGCTTACAGATATGAAAACCTTTTCACAATATTCTAATTTTGAATGTGGGGTTTTCATATCTGTAAGCCATAATCATCACAATTATAACAAATAAAGGCTCGAAATCTCACTTTGTATGTAACGAGTCTATATAATATATTAGTTTCACCTTTTAAGTTGAATTACTGAAATAAATGAACTTTTGCACCATATTCTAATTTTCCCAGTTTCACCTGTATGTTCCAGCTCTACCTAAAGCTTAAATGAATCTGACAGCGATGGGAAAGACAGTGCAGTTAAACACTCTCTGCGTGTGCAAACCATGCTTTTATGTGTATGAAATAATGCATGAGAAGCATAACATGAAATGCTGGATCTGTTCATGATGGAAGAACACACACAGCACACTTCACTATAACCTGCCAGGGACAGGTCGAGGTCATATTTCACTCTAAAATAATAAAACTTTTTGCCTATTTTAAGGACCATTAAGCAGCAAACTGCCCTGGATTCTCAATTCCATAATGGCAAAATATGACAATAATAATAATAAAAAATGTCGATGTCAAAAATGTTTTAAAAAATATACATTTTCAAGCACAGCCGTGTTCAAAAGTGATATCCGGACAAGAAAAATCTTCATCCTTTATTCAAATATTATTATAGATTTTGCAGTCATATTGTGTAGTTGTGCCCTCGAGTCAATGTTTTATTGGTGATAATAACGCAATGAATCATGAAAAATTGTGCGACATAATTTTTGTCCAGGCAAAGTGATTATGAACACATGCAAAAACAAGACAATCAACCAAATATCAATAACTGATTATGTTTTGCTTTTTCCTGCAGCTTATTGTTTTTCTGTGCATTTTGTTAAATAGTAAAATAAAATAAAAAATTGGCAAATAACTTCATCAAAATTCACCCTAAACATGTTAAGTGTTTTGTTCTTCCTTTATATTAAAAAAAAAATATATATATTTTCCTCACATTTGAATGGTTTAATCAAACTTGTGGGTCATTAAAAACAAATGTATATTGTAATGTGCAACACTGAACTGAAGATGTCTGGATGCCGAAGCACGAGATTAATAGTCAAGTCAAGTCAAGTCATCTTCATTTATATAGCGCTTTTAACAATGGATTGTTTCAAAGCAGCTTTACAGAGATAAACATATAATTTAGGGTAACAGATTGTTTTGGCATTATAGCGGTTCTTGAATAATGTTATTTCCAGCTAAAGTTAACTTTGATTGATTCACCTCCATTGAAATGATCAGACTTTAAACGCGAACCTGTGATTAACGCTGACGGCGTTCACATGCTCATTCAGAATTGATTCTATAGTTATGTGCTTTTAAAATATGTGCGCAGGTTTGTAATACAGCATCTGTCCTTCACCACAAGCGTTTCGCTAGACTCCGTGAACCGACGCATGAGGCGTGATGTGTTTCTGTTTAATGCTGAATCATGCGTGTTTATCCATCATACACAACCACATCATTACAGTCGTGGACAACTGAGGAAACGTGCCACTATATGTAGGTCACCAGAAGCCAAAGCTTTCCAGATTCCCGTCACACACACACACACACGCACACAGACACACACACACACACACACAGTCATAGAGCTCAGGATATTCAATGTGATGTACAACGGGAGCGTTTGGGAATAACGAGGTCACGAGCGTCTGGCATCTCCTGTAAAGCCAAAAGCTGCTGATTTCATTCATTTAGCAACTCCTAAATCCACCCCAGATTATTTCACTTGATGGAATTAGTTTGATGTATAAAGCAAGTTCAGTGGAAGATGTGGACTCAGGTTAGATTCCCATCACACACACACACACACACACACTATATAAAATATATTCCCATCACACACACACACACACACATGTAACTATATAAATGAGGTTAGTGCTGGACGTCAGTGTTCAGAGGTCAGTCGTTCCGTCACTGCTGTATCTGATGATGAATATGCATCTTGTGTTTGGGGTTATCATGTAATTAGTGCTTGTATTTGTGCTAGATGTCAGATATTTAGAAACATCTACTCATTCTTTGTTTATGAAAAAGTATTGCGGGATTTCTGACGTCACATGAGCAAACACATTTGCATATGCCCGCCTCCAGAGCAAGACATCGACCAATAGTTACTATGCCAAAGATCTTTCTAGTCGACTAGAAGTCGTTCATTTAAAGGGATAGTTCACCCAAAATGTAAACTCTGTCAGTAATTACTCGCCCTCATGTTGTTCAACCCCGGAAGACTTTCGTTCATCTTCGGGACACAAATGAAGATATTTGTGATTAAATCTAAGAGCTGTATCACTCCTCCATAGGCTTCTATGGGATTGAAACTTGCCGGCCCAGAAAAGTTATTAAAGACATCGTTAAAATAGTCCGAGTGACTACAGCGGCTCAACCTTAAGTTTATCAAGCGACGAGAATACTTTCTGTGCGCAAAAAACACACAAAAATAACGACTTTACTGAACTCACTCGAGGCCCACAGAGAAGGACATGAAGAGTTGAATAGTGTAACAGCGCAGCGCTTCTGGTGTACGTCACACGCATCACACACATGACCAGCGTCGGCCAATAGCGAGCCTGCGTGTGACGTACACCAGAAGCGCTGCGCTGTTACACTAGTAAATGGTTTAATCCACTGAACACTGCTGTGGGAATATAAAAACACTCTCCCAACAGCCATACTGTTTCTTTTGAGCCAAATTCCTAGTCAAAATTAAAATGATATAGCTGTAAATATCACTTGTGATGGAATTCTGTATAGATATGACCAGACGTGGAGTCTACCAATAACATTAGAGCGATCATAGATGTACACACATAGATGCCTCATCAGTGAGTGTTACAAGTCGTTCGGGTCACATGACGTCACTGTAGCTTCGTGCCGCCATCTTTACGACGGTCTCAGTAACAGCTGCGATATGTTGTGCAGTAAAGAGGAGCCCCGAACTGGTATTTTATTACGGTATATACCAAAAGAAAAGGATAGAAGAAAGAAGTGGTTAGCTGTCATTCGAAGAGATCATATTGTATCATGTCTCATCTTTCTGTGCGCACACACCCGGGCCGAAGCGTGCGGCCATAGACCCTATACAGCGCGCGAGTACTGAATGGACAAATACACACAACATTATGTTTAAATGTCCGTTTTGGAGAGGATTCACGTAAAATATGTCATTTATGTCTTAAACAGAGTTGTCATCCAGTCTCTTTGGTAGAGAGAGAGAGAGAGAGAGAGAGACGAGGAAAACAAACAAGCATGCAAAAGGAAATTATCGCGGCCGGAAAAATGATCGAGCTCATTTTTTTATCGTCCGATTAAATGATTTATTGACTATCGCGACAGGCCTAATCCAGATTAATGACAGCTAGCCGTGAGTCGTGGCTAAGCTACCAGCTGTTAGCCACTTAGCTAGCTAACAACTCGCTACCTAGTCACAGCAAACTACCACCAAAATCATACATTTGAATTTTTTTTTTATAATACCTACATTTCCCATGATTAAATATAAATCCTTGGTGGCCAGGTGCCGCACTTTTACGTCTTTTACCCATCCAGCACAGCGTATTGATATGCATCGGTCCTCTTGAAAGCTTCGAGTGATCCCCACTGTGGAGGGAGGGGGGGGGGGGGGGGGGGGGGGGGGGGGTATGCACAAGATATATATATATATGTATATATCATGGAAGGCAAATTGGGGCAAGTCTGGGGCAGATAATAATGGACAAAACTGGGGGTAACAAATAAGGATCGGAGCCTAAAATAAAAATGTTCTCCAGGTATCTCTGTCTCTCTCTCTCTCATTGAAGTGGGCAGTTTGGGCGGCCAAATAAATATGGCGGCGCTCTGTTTGGAGTGACGTACGTGGCATCTATGAACACGTAAGTCGTTCGCCATATTGAACACCAGTTCGTGAACACTCGAGTGCAAGAGGACATTTGTAAATCTACATTTCTGAAATACATAACTTCGACATTTACCTCTGATAACAGATCACTGTAAATTGTAATGTGGCATTTTCTGTAAAGCTGCTTTGAAATGGTGTGTTATAGGGAGTGTGTGTGTGTGTGTGTTGACGCTGTTCCTGCAGTGACGTTAGCCAATCATAAACGTGGGCGTTTACCGACACACCTTAAAGGAGCCGCACCTTAAAAAAAAAATTTCCACTTGTTTTTTTATGTGCAAAAAACTATTAACATTATAAGTGAACCTTAACTAATAAAAAAAAATCCATGTCATGACCACTTACCCTTTAAAATTGGGTAATGCATCAAATTTATCTAAAAAATGTATTAAAATGAAGGGA
This sequence comes from Tiaroga cobitis, assembly GCA_030578255.1. Taxonomy (NCBI): domain Eukaryota; kingdom Metazoa; phylum Chordata; class Actinopteri; order Cypriniformes; family Leuciscidae; genus Tiaroga; species Tiaroga cobitis. The sequence continues at coordinate 53,839,610 of CM060599.1, forward strand.
GTTTATGTCTAAAACAAGAACAAATCTGACAGTGATAAATAATCTTGTTTTGCATTAATTTAAGGTTATTTTTCTGACTCCACTGGCAGATATTTGGTACATTTTTAAGCACAAACTCAAGACTTGGTGATTTTGCTTCTCCAGTGAATGAATCTTGATTTGAGAACGTTTGCAGTTCTCGCGCTGGACATTCACCAGGTGCATTATGGGAAGCTTTTAAACACCAGTGAAGGAGGAACGTGCATTATGAGCACTTCATTATTCTTTAACATCTCATGCATTTCCCATGCTGAAGTTACAGTTCGCTCTCTCGTCTCAAGCACACATTACCAGTCGATGAAACGCATTGATGAGGAGAGCTGCAGTTCCACAGTTAAATCAGCACTAAATATCAATATATTACTAATACTTTATTAAAATCATGTTAACATTAGTTAATGCACTGTGAACTAACATGAACACACAATGAACAGCTGTATTTTTATTAACTAACATTAACAAATACAGTAACAAATATTGTTCACGGTTAGTTCATGTTAGTTAATACATTAACTAATGCTAACTAATGAACATTATTGTAAAGTGTTACCGAGAACTCTTTAGTGCTAAAAAGGTTGCAAATGTTTGCATTATAGTGTCATGTTGAACGGGTTTTTAATGATAAAGTACGTTTACGAGCTGTTTAACTCATGAAATTTAATTAAAAATGACACAATTAGAACACAATTAATTCAAACTAAATCCATAAATTGATCCACTAAAAGGTTCTATTTATGAAGCGCGGCGGACGGATCCCTTTAAGCTTCTATATAGAGTAAGAAGCAAGTAAGCTAAAGTTACTGTTAAAGTATAAAGTTTAAATTAATTTTCAAATAATTTTCTATGAATGTAAACATACTTTATCACTAGACAAAAAAATGAAATAACTAAATGTTGCATAATACTAGTCTAGTACAGTAATATGGAGACATTTAAGACGGTTCTCCTTATATAGAACAATAAGTGTTCTTTAGAATTGAGTCAAGAATGCTAGAGTTCTATAGAACTCCACTGAACGATCTTTACTAAGAGTCCGTTTAATCCAAAACAGGAACATATCTAATCTGAGATTTGGAAAAACACAACACAAGCTCGCAAAACCAAGTTTCAACACAAAGGTTCTCAGGGAAATATATATTTGTCCTCCCATCTCATATTTTTTCCACCATCATGTCCCGTAAGTTACAGAGGAAATTAGCAAAACACATAGACTTGGCATATCTTTTGTTGTCAATGTCAAAAGCGGTGCATCCAATCAAACTCTACAGCATTTTGGCACAAATTCTTCAAATCGAGTCGAATCATGTCAACAAGAGCCGGTTGTGTTACGCACTCGTGTTCACAAACACCAGCAAAACTCACCAGAATAAAGAACATGCGACACAGATGACATCAATTATTGATTCTTGAGAATAAATATGGTTTATAGTGAACTCTATGGGTTTAGTGCTGTGAGTTCATGAGAGAAATCATCGAAACTTAATCACGTTTGCAATTCATGGTAATATTGGTAACACTTTACAATAAGGTCTCATTTGTGAACAGTAATGCCTTAACTGAAGGTTACACGTTACTCGAAGATGTTACAGTGTAATAATGATTATGTATTGGTTTAGGATTAGTAAAAAGGATCGTGATTTTAACAGTAAAAGTTTCCGCACTATATACGGTGAATAACTGTGATAGATCTAACTGTACATGTAATGTAATTTTACAGTAAAATACCGTTAAATTGACAGTTTTCGGAAGTGAAAAAGAGGACTGTATAATTTACAGTGAAAAACCCACAATTCCCTGCGTGACATGACACATCTGATGTATTTCTGTTGAAATAATAGTTTCTTCATAGTTTTTATGATCAGTTATGTACATTAGGGTTTTATGTTATATTTAATGTTGTTGAATTAATGTTTATTGCATTTTTATAATGTCATGTGTGTTACCATGATGGTGTTTAGTGTGTGTGTATGACACTGTGCAGCTTCTGTATTAATATTACTGTATTAATATTAACGTTCTTGAGGAAAAGCTGCTTGTGATGAGCTTTGGTTGATCACGTGACTCTCGTCTCCGCTGTGATTGGTAGTTATCAGTGTATTACAATGGTGCAAAACAGATGTTAGTACTTTAATAGGTCGGTAAATTAACATTATATCAGATAATGAAATACGATATTTTACTGTAAATTTAAGTTAAGTCTGTAAAACCTCAAATGTTGCTACCGTTTTTTTTAACGGTAAATTACTGGCAACCTCAGCTGCCATTTTTTTTTACCGTAAATCTAACAAATTTTTTTTTTTACAGTGTTTATGTAATTATGCACAATTTATAGTTACAGTAACTACATGTAACATGTGTAACACGGACGCTAAAATTAAGTGTTACCGAAACTAACAACGAGCAATCATTTTTTACAGCATTTAATATCTTGTTAGTTGTTATTGCATTAACTATTATGTTAACAAATACAACTTTTGAGCTCAATAATGTATTAGTGAATGTAGAAATTAACATTAACTAAGATTAAAAAATGCTGTTGAAATATGAACCTTATTGTAAACTGTTACCGTGATTTTGCTGTTTGGTGCTTTATTGAGTGTAAAATCTGGATCGTGAATAAAATTGACTCTTATTTTTGAGCTCAGTTTTATCTAAAATAACTGAAGTCTTCTAGGAGCCACACATAGAAAAAGTCAAGAAATATTGTAAAATTATCAATGCATTAAATACAAAAAAAGCAGCTGAAAAAAGCACTTATTATTGAGCTCAGTTTTATCTAAAATTGCTGAAGCCTTCTAGGAAAAATGCAAGAAATATTGTGAAACTCACAATGCATTGAACACAAGAAAAGCAGGTGGCGGTCAGTGCACTCACTGGATGACTGTGAAGACGTCGAGCTCTTCGCTGGGCTCCGGGTGCTCGGCCGGCAGGGGTTTGCTCTGCTGTCCCTTCGGCATACTGTACGCTTTCAGCAAATCCTCCCGGTGACGGCTCCTCGAGTCCCTGTTTCTCTCGGACAAATGCAGTCGAGTAAAATCTCAACATCTGAGCTGGCCTGGATAAACCAACCAACTAACTACTCGCACACAGTCCGCCCCGGTCTGGGTGTGTGTGTGTGTGTGTGTGTGTGTGTCGAGTCCTGAGGCGAAGAGAGAGAGAGAGAGAGAGAGAGAGAGAGAGGCTCAATAATGAAACACCATCACATTACGGGCCAGTGCATCAGTGAGCCACAGGGATCGATGCTCAGCAGAAGATGTGTGTGTGTGTGTGTGTGTGTGTGTGTGTGTGTGTGAGAGAGAGGACAGATAGTGCCAGCAGTAGAAACGCATCAGAACAGCATTGGTTCAATATCAGAGCGACACGCTGCCAGAAATACTTCTGCTCACCGTAAAGCTTGTGCTGGATTACAGAAGTAAGCCTCTCCAGGCCACAGTCGCTCCAGCTCATCCTCACACACACACACACACTTATCACAGTTCAACATCTCGACCAATACTGATGCAGCTCTAGGAGGAAATGACATCACAAAAATCATTTATTCTATGTATGTATGTAATTTCGCCTTTTAGTTGTGCTGTTTTATAAATGTTTTTCTACATTGTGCAATTTAAAGCCTTCTCAGCACACCCAGAGCCCGAACCCAGAGCCCTAACCCAGAGCCCGAACCCAGAGCCCGAACCCAGAGCCCTAACCCAGAGCCCGAACCCAGAGCCCGAACCCAGAGCCCGAACCCAGAGCCCTAACCCAGAGCCCTAACCCAGAGCCCGAACCCAGAGCCCGAACCCAGAGCCCGAACCCAGAGCCCTAACCCAGAGCCCGAACCCAGAGCCCTAACCCAGAGCCCGAACCCAGAGCCCTAACCCAGAGCCCGAACCCAGAGCCCGAACCCAGAGCCCGAACCCAGAGCCCTAACCCAGAGCCCTAACCCAGAGCCCTAACCCAGAGCCCGAACCCAGAGCCCTAACCCAGAGCCCTAACCCAGAGCCCTAACCCAGAGCCCGAACCCAGAGCCCGAACCCAGAGCCCTAACCCAGAGCCCGAACCCAGAGCCCGAACCCAGAGCCCGAACCCAGAGCCCTAACCCAGAGCCCTAACCCAGAGCCCGAACCCAGAGCCCTAACCCAGAGCCCGAACCCAGAGCCCGAACCCAGAGCCCGAACCCAGAGCCCGAACCCAGAGCCCTAACCCAGAGCCCTAACCCAGAGCCCGAACCCAGAGCCCTAACCCAGAGCCCTAACCCAGAGCCCGAACCCAGAGCCCTAACCCAGAGCCCGAACCTAGAGCCCTAACCCAGAGCCCGAACCCAGAGCCCGAACCCAGAGCCCGAACCCAGAGCCCTAACCCAGAGCCCAAACCCAGAGCCCTAACCCAGAGCCCTAACCCAGAGCCCTAACCCAGAGCCCTAACCCAGAGCCCGAACCCAGAGCCCTAACCCAGAGCCCGAACCCAGAGCCCTAACCCAGAGCCCGAACCCAGAGCCCTAACCCAGAGCCCGAACCCAGAGCCCGAACCCAGAGCCCTAACCCAGAGCCCGAACCCAGAGCCCTAACCCAGAGCCCGAACCCAGAGCCCGAACCCAGAGCCCTAACCCAGAGCCCGAACCCAGAGCCCGAACCCAGAGCCCGAACCCAGAGCCCTAACCCAGAGCCCGAACCCAGAGCCCATTTATATCAGATTAATTCAAATTAAATCAAACAAATATGTTTTCCAGTTGGTGCCATTGCTGCATTTTGCTTTTGGCAGAACGAATAGTACTTGGATGATTATTTAATATTAATCATTATATAACTATATATATTGAACATTTGGCAGTCTCTTATCATATTGCTGTTGCCACAGTTTATAAAAGCACTCGAGGCCGAGCTTTACGGTGTTTTTACCACATCCCTCGCTCACTGTGATCAAGTCACTGTAAAGGGCTTGATGTTATCAGATGTTGTCTGCATACACAGATATACGAGGGTGTGTGTGTGCTGGTTATGTAAGCAAAATGCACTCATTTAAATGTTTTAATCCGCAACACTATCCATATGCATTCGGTAATGAAGCATGAAATATGCATAATGTGACCTTTCAATCAGTCCTGGCACCGCGACGACAGCTGAACATCATCTAGTCCAGTGAAAGGATCGTCTACAATAACACAAAATGCATACTGTAATATATGAACTGGAAAAAAAAATAAATGCACATGCATTAATGAAATGAGAAGCGTGTGCTGTGGATGTGAGAAGACGCAGGCGATGCACTGATTTCATCCGCAGGGCTTCAGCGATTGTGCTGCGGATTCCTCATGCGTGAAGCAAATGCAGTCTTCCATTAGTTATGAAGTTAAACGCGTGCAGAACAGAATGCAGAACGGCATTCTGGGAGTGCGGAGAGTGACATTACGTAAGGCAAGAATATGAACAGCTCTCAAGCAGCTGAGCAAATAAAGATCCTCATGCAACATTCATCAGTTTACATAACAAAATGTTTAGAACTATTATTTTTACTTGGTAGGAACAATTCTGATGTATTTTGGCACATTGTTTTGTGATAAAAAAAAGTCAACATTATGACATAACAATTTGAATTTATGACATAAAAAGTTTAAATTGTAACAAAAATGTGAAATTATGTAAAGTATAATTTATGACATAAAAAGTCAAAATTATGGCATGAAAAATCATATGTTTTACATAAATTTAAATTATGACATAAACGTGACAAGTTTGAGAGTGTTACGTGTTAGTGAAGCGGTCGTATTGAGTGTTACGTGTTAGTGTGCGTTACGTGTTAGTGAAGCGGTCGTATTGAGTGTTACGTGTTTGTGTGTATTACGTGTTAGTGTGCGTTACGTGTTAGTGAAGCGGTCGTATTGAGTGTTACGTGTTTGTGTGTATTACGTGTTTGTGTGTGTTACGTGTTTGTGAAGCGGTCGTTTGAGTGTTACGTGTTTGTGTGTGTTACGTGTTAGTGTGCGTTACGTGTTAGTGAAGCGGTCGTATTGAGTGTTACGTGTTTGTGTGTATTACGTGTTAGTGAAGCGGTCGTTTGAGTGTTACGTGTTTGTGTGTGTTACGTGTTAGTGAAGCGGTCGTTTGAGTGTTACGTGTTTGTGTGTGTTACGTGTTAGTGAAGCGGTCGTTTGAGTGTTACGTGTTTGTGTGTGTTACGTGTTAGTGAAGCGGTCGTATTGAGTGTTACGTGTTTGTGTGTGTTACGTGTTAGTGAAGCGGTCGTTTGAGTGTTACGTGTTTGTGTGTGTTACGTGTTAGTGTGCGTTACGTGTTAGTGAAGCGGTCGTTTGAGTGTTACGTGTTTGTGTGTGTTACGTGTTAGTGTGCGTTACGTGTTAGTGAAGCGGTCGTATTGAGTGTTACGTGTTTGTGTGTATTACGTGTTAGTGAAGCGGTCGTTTGAGTGTTACGTGTTTGTGTGTGTTACGTGTTAGTGTGCGTTACGTGTTAGTGAAGCGGTCGTATTGAGTGTTACGTGTTTGTGTGTGTTACGTGTTAGTGAAGCGGTCGTTTGAGTGTTACGTGTTTGTGTGTGTTACGTGTTAGTGAAGCGGTCGTTTGAGTGTTACGTGTTTCTGTGTGTTACGTGTTAGTGTGCGTTACGTGTTAGTGAAGCGGTCGTATTGAGTTATGCGTTAGTGTGTGTTACGTGTTAGTGAAGCGGTCGTATTGAGTGTTACGTGTTTGTGTGTGTTACGTGTTAGTGAAGCGGTCGTTTGAGTGTTACGTGTTTGTGTGTGTTACGTGTTAGTGAAGCGGTCGTTTGAGTGTTACGTGTTTGTGTGTGTTACGTGTTAGTGAAGCGGTCGTTTGAGTGTTACGTGTTTCTGTGTGTTACGTGTTAGTGTGCGTTACGTGTTAGTGAAGCGGTCGTATTGAGTTATGCGTTAGTGTGTGTTACGTGTTAGTGAAGCGGTCGTATTGAGTGTTACGTGTTTGTGTGTGTTACGTGTTAGTGAAGCGGTCGTTTGAGTGTTACGTGTTTGTGTGTGTTACGTGTTAGTGAAGCGGTCGTTTGAGTGTTACGTGTTTGTGTGTGTTACGTGTTAGTGTGCGTTACGTGTTAGTGAAGCGGTCGTATTGAGTGTTTGTGTGTGTTATGTGTTAGTGTGTGTTACGTGTTAGTGAAGCGGTCGTATTGAGTGTTTGTGTGTGTTATGTGTTAGTGTGTGTTACGTGTTAGTGAAGCGGTCGTATTGAGTGTTTGTGTGTGTTATGTGTTAGTGTGTGTTACGTGTTAGTGAAGCGGTCGTTTGAGTGTTACGTGTTTGTGTGTGTTACGTGTTAGTGAAGCGGTCGTTTGAGTGTTACGTGTTTGTGTGTGTTACGTGTTAGTGAAGCGGTCGTTTGAGTGTTACGTGTTTGTGTGTGTTACGTGTTAGTGTGCGTTACGTGTTAGTGAAGCGGTCGTATTGAGTTATGCGTTAGTGTGTGTTACGTGTTAGTGAAGCGGTCGTATTGAGTGTTTGTGTGTGTTATGTGTTAGTGTGTGTTACGTGTTAATGAAGCGGTCGTAATGAGTGTTTGTGTGTGTTATGTGTTAGTGTGCGGTACGTGTTAGTGAAGCGGTCGTATTGAGTGTTTGTGTGTGTTATGTGTTAGTGTGTGTTACGTGTTAATGAAGCGGTCGTATTGAGTGTTACGTGTTAGTGTTTGTTACGTGTTAATGAAGTGGTCGTATTGTTAGTAAAGTGTGGTAGTGAGGTTTGTTATGTATTGAGTGTGTGTTACATGTTAGTGTGTTATTGAGTATATGTTGTATAGATATGTGTGTGATTTTATAGTAAAGCAGACACAATCAATTGGTGGTGGTATTATAGTAACTGTATTCATGGTAAACCCGCTCAAATTGTCTAAGACAGTTTTATCTGCTTGTCTAAAATGTGTTTGTTTCATGGATATTGATGAGTTGAATTTTCAAATATGTCGAAAACACATTTTTTAACCCTAACCCTAACCCTAACCCTAACCCTAACCCACCGTTTGAGTGTTACGTGTTTGTGTGTGTTACGTGTTAGTGAAGCGGTCGTTTGAGTGTTACGTGTTTCTGTGTGTTACGTGTTAGTGTGCGTTACGTGTTAGTGAAGCGGTCGTATTGAGTTATGCGTTAGTGTGTGTTACGTGTTAGTGAAGCGGTTGTATTGAGTGTTACGTGTTTGTGTGTGTTACGTGTTAGTGAAGCGGTCGTTTGAGTGTTACGTGTTTGTGTGTGTTACGTGTTAGTGAAGCGGTCGTTTGAGTGTTACGTGTTTGTGTGTGTTACGTGTTAGTGAAGCGGTCGTTTGAGTGTTACGTGTTTGTGTGTGTTACGTGTTAGTGTGCGTTACGTGTTAGTGAAGCGGTCGTATTGAGTTATGCGTTAGTGTGTGTTACGTGTTAGTGAAGCGGTCGTATTGAGTGTTTGTGTGTGTTATGTGTTAGTGTGTGTTACGTGTTAGTGAAGCGGTCGTATTGAGTGTTTGTGTGTGTTATGTGTTAGTGTGTGTTACGTGTTAGTGAAGCGGTCGTTTGAGTGTTACGTGTTTGTGTGTGTTATGTGTTAGTGTGCGTTACGTGTTAGTGAAGCGGTCGTATTGAGTGTTACGTGTTTGTGTGTGTTACGTGTTAGTGAAGCGGTCGTTTGAGTGTTACGTGTTTGTGTGTGTTACGTGTTAGTGAAGCGGTCGTTTGAGTGTTACGTGTTTGTGTGTGTTACGTGTTAGTGTGCGTTACGTGTTAGTGAAGCGGTCGTATTGAGTTATGCGTTAGTGTGTGTTACGTGTTAGTGAAGCGGTCGTATTGAGTGTTACGTGTTTGTGTGTGTTACGTGTTAGTGAAGCGGTCGTTTGAGTGTTACGTGTTTGTGTGTGTTACGTGTTAGTGAAGCGGTCGTTTGAGTGTTACGTGTTTGTGTGTGTTACGTGTTAGTGTGCGTTACGTGTTAGTGAAGCGGTCGTATTGAGTTATGCGTTAGTGTGTGTTACGTGTTAGTGAAGCGGTCGTATTGAGTGTTTGTGTGTGTTATGTGTTAGTGTGTGTTACGTGTTAGTGAAGCGGTCGTATTGAGTGTTTGTGTGTGTTATGTGTTAGTGTGTGTTACGTGTTAGTGAAGCGGTCGTTTGAGTGTTACGTGTTTCTGTGTGTTACGTGTTAGTGTGCGTTACGTGTTAGTGAAGCGGTCGTATTGAGTTATGCGTTAGTGTGTGTTACGTGTTAGTGAAGCGGTCGTATTGAGTGTTACGTGTTTGTGTGTGTTACGTGTTAGTGAAGCGGTCGTTTGAGTGTTACGTGTTTGTGTGTGTTACGTGTTAGTGAAGCGGTCGTTTGAGTGTTACGTGTTTGTGTGTGTTACGTGTTAGTGTGCGTTACGTGTTAGTGAAGCGGTCGTATTGAGTTATGCGTTAGTGTGTGTTACGTGTTAGTGAAGCGGTCGTATTGAGTTATGCGTTAGTGTGTGTTACGTGTTAGTGAAGCGGTCGTTTGAGTGTTACGTGTTTGTGTGTGTTACGTGTTAGTGAAGCGGTCGTTTGAGTGTTACGTGTTTGTGTGTGTTACGTGTTAGTGAAGCGGTCGTTTGAGTGTTACGTGTTTGTGTGTGTTACGTGTTAGTGTGCGTTACGTGTTAGTGAAGCGGTCGTATTGAGTTATGCGTTAGTGTGCGTTACGTGTTAGTGAAGCGGTCGTATTGAGTTATGCGTTAGTGTGTGTTACGTGTTAGTGAAGCGGTCGTATTGAGTGTTACGTGTTTGTGTGTGTTACGTGTTAGTGAAGCGGTCGTTTGAGTGTTACGTGTTAGTGTGTGTTACGTGTTAGTGAAGCGGTCGTTTGAGTGTTACGTGTTTGTGTGTGTTACGTGTTAGTGTGCGTTACGTGTTAGTGAAGCGGTCGTATTGAGTTATGCGTTAGTGTGCGTTACGTGTTAGTGAAGCGGTCGTATTGAGTTATGCGTTAGTGTGTGTTACGTGTTAGTGAAGCGGTCGTATTGAGTGTTTGTGTGTGTTATGTGTTAGTGTGTGTTACGTGTTAGTGAAGCGGTCGTATTGAGTGTTTGTGTGTGTTATGTGTTAGTGTGTGTTACGTGTTAGTGAAGCGGTCGTTTGAGTGTTACGTGTTTGTGTGTGTTACGTGTTAGTGAAGCGGTCGTTTGAGTGTTACGTGTTTGTGTGTGTTACGTGTTAGTGAAGCGGTCGTTTGAGTGTTACGTGTTTGTGTGTGTTACGTGTTAGTGTGCGTTACGTGTTAGTGAAGCGGTCGTATTGAGTTATGCGTTAGTGTGTGTTACATGTTAGTGAAGCGGTCGTATTGAGTGTTTGTGTGTGTTATGTGTTAGTGTGTGTTACGTGTTAGTGAAGCGGTCGTATTGAGTGTTTGTGTGTGTTATGTGTTAGTGTGTGTTACGTGTTAGTGAAGCGGTCGTTTGAGTGTTACGTGTTTCTGTGTGTTACGTGTTAGTGTGCGTTACGTGTTAGTGAAGCGGTCGTATTGAGTTATGCGTTAGTGTGTGTTACGTGTTAGTGAAGCGGTCGTATTGAGTGTTACGTTTTTGTGTGTGTTACGTGTTAGTGAAGCGGTCGTTTGAGTGTTACGTGTTTGTGTGTGTTACGTGTTAGTGAAGCGGTCGTTTGAGTGTTACGTGTTTGTGTGTGTTACGTGTTAGTGTGCGTTACGTGTTAGTGAAGCGGTCGTATTGAGTTATGCGTTAGTGTGTGTTACGTGTTAGTGAAGCGGTCGTATTGAGTGTTTGTGTGTGTTATGTGTTAGTGTGTGTTACGTGTTAGTGAAGCGGTCGTTTGAGTGTTACGTGTTTGTGTGTGTTACGTGTTAGTGAAGCGGTCGTTTGAGTGTTACGTGTTTGTGTGTGTTACGTGTTAGTGAAGCGGTCGTTTGAGTGTTACGTGTTTGTGTGTGTTACGTGTTAGTGTGCGTTACGTGTTAGTGAAGCGGTCGTATTGAGTTATGCGTTAGTGTGTGTTACGTGTTAGTGAAGCGGTCGTATTGAGTGTTTGTGTGTGTTATGTGTTAGTGTGTGTTACGTGTTAATGAAGCGGTCGTAATGAGTGTTTGTGTGTGTTATGTGTTAGTGTGCGGTACGTGTTAGTGAAGCGGTCGTATTGAGTGTTTGTGTGTGTTATGTGTTAGTGTGTGTTACGTGTTAATGAAGCGGTCGTATTGAGTGTTACGTGTTAGTGTTTGTTACGTGTTAATGAAGTGGTCGTATTGTTAGTAAAGTGTGGTAGTGAGGTTTGTTATGTATTGAGTGTGTGTTACATGTTAGTGTGTTATTGAGTATATGTTGTATAGATATGTGTGTGATTTTATAGTAAAGCAGACACAATCAATTGGTGGTGGTATTATAGTAACTGTATTCATGGTAAACCCGCTCAAATTGTCTAAGACAGTTTTATCTGCTTGTCTAAAATGTGTTTGTTTCATGGATATTGATGAGTTGAATTTTCAAATATGTCGAAAACACATTTTTGTCGACTGTTTACACATGTGCAGAAAATTCTGATGTTTCAGATATGAGTAAAAGCATCCGATTTTTGTGTTTCCGTCATCGGCCCCTTTCATTCCTTCAGACGCCCCTCTTCAGTGTCTATAACAGCGTACACATGGTCAGAGCACTGTAATATGGCGTTCTGCTTTATTTATCACCCACTCATTCATCCTTACTGAGCTCATAATCTTTCCACTCACATTTTCATCTCTCCTTGACACTTTTACCTCATAAATGTGTGGAAGTAAAACCTCAAAGAGCTTTCAGAGTCTGTAAATATGCTCAGTCTGATAAAAATAACATGATTATTTTCTCCGATGAAATGAATATTTAACATGAAGCCATCCAGTCATGTGGCATGACACAAGCCCAGGGCCATGAAGCACAGCATGACGAGCAGTGGCCTGCTTTTCCATCACACACACACACACACACACACACACAGTTTGCTTATGCATCTGCTGTATCGTCTCCTGCCAGAGTAAACGACAGGAGAATGTGTTTATCTCACTGTATGACACAAACGCCGATCAATACCTGGAATATTCAGTGATCCAGTGGTTTATAGATACAGTCAGAGAGTATGCACACACACACATACTTCTTCACAGATACACTGACATTTACTCGTCCCATCACATTATTAAAGCTCAAATAACGGTTCACAGATATGAAAACTTACCAGAGTTTCTAAATACAGTATTATCATGAACTCATATCAAACACATAACATTTATCAATTATCAATCGTGCCTTCAGTCCAAATACGGCTGCGTTTGGGATTTTCACAATTATGGTTGACTTTGAATGCAATACAGAACAAGCCCTTGAGATCCATGATCTAAATATCTATTAAAATATGATGTTCAGTGAAGAACAATAATGCATATTTTGCTGACTATATGTGGATCTGAGCGATGCTTTAATATGCAAACAGCTACACAGCTCAAAACTTATTTTGCTATTGCATAACAAACAACAAAATGGGCATTTGCATATTGGGAGGAGACTTGGGGCATGCAGAAAATATGTGTGTGTGTGTGTGTGTGTGTGAGAGAGAGAGAGAGAATATCATACTAGCATAATACTCATACTGTTTCTGAAATTTAAAGCATGCATACTGTACGCAAATGTACATTTGAATGTGCAGTTGAACATTATATAAATAGTGTATATGTTGGCCTTTGGAAGTAAAATATCCGCACATCACACACACCCTTGGCATGGGGAACTTTCCATAAGATCATCTCTCAATGCAAATCAAACCAGCTAGGCTAACTGAAATAAAACCATGCCGATCTCTTACGTAACGTATGAATCGTAACGTAATTATAGCGTAACGGATCTGTAGGTGTGGAGAAGGGTGTGTGATGATGTGGGATATTTTACTTCCACAGGCCGAGGGAACTTCATCAGGATCATTGTGTCCCGGATCATGAAATAACTGGCCTTTAAACATAAAGATCTGCCCCTCTATGGGACTTTAAAACAGGGGTGTCCTGACTTATGACCCTGTATTGTAGGAAGAACATTTATTTATGTACGATACAATATTCAATTTCCAAAAGATGATTTTTTATTCCTCTTTTTAGTCAACTTTAGCATGGGTGTGTTCACTTACGCTAAGCACTGTATATATATATGGGTGTGTGTATAAAAATGCAGTGCCTGAAATTGTCAAAAAACACACATTCAAACTAAAATTTCGATGAGAACAATGTATGTCCCGAGTTCTGCAGGAAGCGCAGAAATTTGAACAATTTGACACTATATTATGATAAAACCACAAAAACTATGATTGGAGGTAAAATACATCATGCTTTTGAAGGCTTTGCACCACTCCATGTCAATCAAATTTAAAATTTTCCAATTTTTACAACTTTTCACGACTTTTTGTCATAATTTTTGCTTAGTATGTTAGAATTTAGAATTTGATGTCATTATTGACTTTTATTAATTATACATTTTTTAACTTTTCATATTATAAATGACTAAATGCCTTTGCACGTAATTTAAACCTAGTATGTCAATTTTGTCAGTTATGTCATAATTTTTAATTAGTATGTATTAATAAAAATAAATAAAAAATCTAATTAAAATTTGTCATAGTTTTGACAGGTTTTTGTTCCCCCTGTGCATTATTTTTTTTTTGGCATAGTAAAATAAAACGTAGCTGCATAATTGTAATAAACGTCTGATTTAAACACATTTACCAAATTTAGTGTTTGTTCTTCCCTCATATTTAAAATGTTTTTCCTCATATTTTGATGGTTTAATCGAACTGTCATGTCATGATGTGCAGAAAATCATGAATCCTTACAAAGCTAAAACACACACACACACACACACACACACACACACATCTGCTCTCCTCAGATCAGCTGTTGATCTCGCATCTGTTACTGTCGCGACCCTAGAAGACACTGCGCACACACACACACACACACACACACACACACACACACTCACACAGCTGTTTCATGCTAGATGTGGCGCGTTCAAGTGTTACGTAAGTCAAGTCCACTCTGCTTGTAGTGAAAGATTGGAGTATCCTATTCCTCTATCGATTGTTTCTCTTACGTCCACACACACACACACACACACACACACACACACACACACACACACACACACACACACACACACACACACACACACACACACCTCTCATTGGATAGCAGAAGCACTGGGAATATTGGGTTCAGAGTATCTGGCAATTATCTGAAATGTGGGAGAAAAAATCAATATGCTAGTAAGGTCACAAAAAGAGATGGAGACTTACTTATAATGCAGAAAGCCTCTTCCTCGGAGTCTGGAGAGACACATCTCTCCTCAATCCTGCCCTCACTTCCGTCACATCGCTTTCCCAGCACGGCTCCATGGCAAACCGTACAATGATTTATATAATACATAATGATGAATAGAACAGCAAGGGTTCCTTCAGTGGAGTGAAAGCACATCGGTGAGATTAAAAGGTCAGGTTATTTGGTTTAGTCTATTCAGATTCTCCCATGATTCTGAACACACAACTAAACTAAACAACACGTCATTTACTAAAGGTTCTGACTAAATATGAATTTCTGCAGTCTATTTAAAAAAAAAAAAAAATCTCTTGAATTAATGATTCAGTGACTCACTCATAAATACGTCACTTGTTTCATTACTGGATGAATCAGCCTTTTTGAACGAATCTCTTGAATGAATGATTAACTAATTATTAATGAATGAATGATAAACATGTTTGGAGGCCCATTTCAGCCATATAAGAAAAAAAAACATGTTTAAGTAAATCATGATTATGACAAAAAGTCATTCTAAGTCATATATTATGACATACTAAGTTGAAATTTATGGCAAAAAGTAAAAATTATGACAAAAAAATGATTATGGCATACTAAGTTGAAATGTAAAAAAAAAATGAAATTATGACATACTAAGTAAAAATGATGGCATAACTGATCGAATTGACATACTAGGTTGAAATTATGACATAAAAACTCATTAAGTCATTCATGATATGAAAAGATGTACAATTTTTTGACATAAATGGTCATATCTACGAGATATAATTCATAATTATAAGTAATAATTATGATGTCAAAGTCAAAATAATGAGATACTAAGTAATAGTCATGATAAAAAGTCATAAAAGGCTGATTTTTGTGTCATAAATAACACTTCATGTCATAATTATGATATACCGAAGCATGCTTTTCTTCTTCCATAGACAGAGCATACGAGTCAAATGAGTCACCAGTGTTTCTGCACCGTTTCCCTGAGGAGAAAGACTGCTCTTTTCTAATGAGTGTCTGGTCAGTGTGTGTGTGTGTGTGTGTGTGTGTGTGTGTTGCTGTCCATTCAGGAGTAAATGTGAACCTCAGTCAGTGCATGTTAGTGGCTGTTTAAAACACACACACACACACACACACACACACACACACACACACACACACACACACACACACACACACACACACACACACATTATATTTGCTTTACTGGTGATCTCTTGTTGTGCACTACTATATTAACTGGCTATTTGTGAAAGAAACACAAGCTCTCACCGGGGAAATTAGTCATTATAAATAACGTCAATGCAATTTAAAAAAACTGTCAAGCCATAATTATGAGAAAAAAATCTTAAGTCAAAATTATGACCTAAATTGACATAGTTGAAACTTATGACAAAAAGTCAAAATTATGACGTTAAAATTGAGATACTAATTTGAAATTATGGCATAAAAAATCAAGTCATTCAGAATATGAAAAGTTGTGAAAATGATTAGTTAAAGGGTCATATTTATGAGGTCATGTCATAATTATGATGTAAAATTCAAAATAATGAGTCAATTATAATATGAAAAGTCAAAATACTAAGTCATAATTATGACATACTAAATTGAAATTTATGACATTAAAGTCAAAATTACGACATAAGTTAAAATTGACAAAAAGTCACGAAATCATTCATACTGACATTCACAGTGCATTATTGTTAACAACACAACTTTTGATTTTAATAACGTTTTAGTAAATGTTGAAATTAATATTAACTTAGATTAATAAATGCTGTAGAAGTATTGCTCATTATTGAGTCATGTTAACTAAGGTAGTTAATTATGAACCTTATTGTACAGTGTTTCCAATGTTCACAGAAATTGCTAGTAAATTTCACAAATAATTTCAAAGAAATGACCTTCAATTAAATGTGAACTAGTATTTTCTTGTAAAACGTACATCAATAATCTGTTTTATTTACAACTTGATGAAAATTATACAGCAGTTCCTAGCAAAAATCATAACTTTATCATCAAAAAGCAGAAAAAGGAGTTTGATATTCTTCATAATTGCTTCTTGACAGAGAAAACTTGCCTTAAAGATTAAATGGATTAACATGAACAATATAATTTACAGCATTTATTAATTTGGTAACATTTACAATAAGGTTCATAAGTGAACATTTAACTAGTTAACATGAACTAATAATGAACAATACTTCTACAGCATTTATAGTTCATATTCATTTCAACATTTACTAATACGTTATTAAATCAAAGGTTGTGTTGTTAACATTAGTAAATGCACTGTGAACATGAACACACAATGAACAGCTGTATTTTTATTAAATAACATTAACAAATATTAATAAATACAGAAAGAAATGTATTGCTCTTGTTAGTTCATCTAAGTTAATACATTAATGTTAAATAATGAACATTATTGCAAAGTGTTATCATAAATCTTTTGTGAATGCTAGTAACTAAAAATGCTCATGTTAGTCCGCACTGCATTAATGTTAACAAATGATATGATCGTATTAGTAAACATTGAGATCAACATCAGATGAAGAATTGTTCGCTGTTATTCGACGTACAGAAGCTTGTTGTAAGTGTTACTCTTCTCCTGATGAAACACTGCGAGAGAGAGGCACTGAAACCCAGAGTAACAGCGCAGACTAGTGTTCACTACTGGAACTGCACTGGTTCCCAGAATGCAACACTCATGACACATTACAGCAAATCTCCTCAGGACACTCATGCAAAGTGACTAATGTCATCTGAACAAAGCCTGGCAGTGACACACACACACACACACACAGACGGTGCAGGTGTGTGTGTGTGTGTGAGAGCTGACGCTGCGTTTACTGCCGTCTCTACATGTCACACACAGTCAAACCAAAGAGCATTCACACACCAGATATCATTTTTGATTTGTTTCACTAGTGTGTGATCAGGACGCATTAGTTCAGTTATGTAAGTGAGGAGAGCAAAATAAAGTGAACTGTGAGATATTATACACACATAATGATTCCTCCATTTGAGCTGATGATGTTTTGCTGAAGTGTGTTTTCTGTAATTGCTAATGCTCTTTTTACACACACACTGAACAACATGAAGCATTGCTTGGTCACTGGTTGAGCTAAACTGGTATTATCTAATTGTGTAGTTAAATTTACCAGCTGACAGATATTCAACATAATTCATGTGTGAGAGTCTAACAGAAGGACGGACGAAACCAGTCAAATATCCACTGATCTGAGAACTCTGAGTTCTGCTCATGTTTCTAAACTATAGCGAATAAACGGTGATAATGTGAGAAATGTCGAAGGTGTGAGAATAAATTGTGTTTTGACTGTATATACTGTATGTGTGTGTGTTTAGTGAAGTGTATGAAAAAATACATAGAGGAAAAAACAGCCTCAAACTGAGCAACAATATGCAGTTTGCTGCAAATGCTGATATTTATATGAAATTCTAATGCTTGTAATGTGAATCAGTGAGATCTTTATAACAGTAAAGCTGATACTTACATAAAATGCATATAAATATCAATATCTGACATGTCTTAGTAAGATGATATTTTATGCTTAGTTTTATGATCAAAACTCTGTAGTTTTAAAACATAATGCAATGAAATACAAAGATGATCGAGAGACGAACAAATAAACCTTTCTCAAAAGCCTGATGATCATATTTGATACTCATGATTTTTATAATAAATGATGATGTTCAGTTCAGCTGAAATATTACTAGCAAAGCTGAACTTACCTTTATTCTTACATTATTAACATTTGAAGACGGTGGACGATTTAATTTCTTTAAACAAAATGTGTCTTAGGCTCATCCAACTTAGGTTTAATAGTGTAATAAATATGTTGGTGTAATTTAAATCAAGAACTATATAACGGCAATGGAGTTATGACATTTTTAGTAGTTTTACTGCACAATGTTGATTGTATCCATAAATCTTTTTGAAGAGAGGGTTTGTAAACACATGAGCTTTTATTCCTAAGCATGCGGTTTGTTGCATTAGTCCCTGTGGATCATTTCTGTCTTTAATTGTGAGTCGGTTTATTCCTGAAACAAAGGCCAAAATGCATCATGTCAGTCTCATTTCCCTAACAAACCTCAATATGTATGGTGTCGTTGTGCAAGTCTCCGGCCAACACTGATGTCTTCAGGGTCTGTTGTGCAATAGTTGAGCAAGAGTGCAGAAAGTGTTCAGACGGGAAGACGAGACATGATGATGATGACGAGGGTGTGTGTTTCTTCATCTCTACTTGTCATTTCAGTTAGGCTGGATAGACAAAGTCAACAGACTGTTATTGTACACACTTGGGCTAGGGCTTTTTTCTCTAGACTTTTAATGCCATGCTGTTTTTTTTTTTTTTTTTGCATGGGCTTTTTTTTTGTTGTTAAATTTTAGCTTACTTCCCAGAAGTTGAAATCACATTTTAATTTGGTCAATTCAAATACATTGGATAAATCAATTGGATAAGTTAAGTTTAGTTTACTAATAGTCCAGTAAACCTCACTCCCCTAATCTCAAGAGACGCTCTAGCACGCCGTCAGCGCTTTCACATACTCGCGTTTTTAAGTTTAAGTTTACGCAGAGATGATCACGTTTATCAACGCTTGCACTTTAGATCCTGTTTCAGAGTGTGTGTTCTCGAGCTCCAACACTGCTGTGTGTAAATGAACGTCCAGAACACATTAAAGTCTCTGTGTTCAGTAGAGCGGTGTCGTGTTAGCGGCCGCTAAGTTAATCACTAATGATCTTTACAACGGAAGTGAATCAATCAAAACTAACTTTATCTGGACAATAACTTTATTCTAGAGCTGCTGTAAAGCCTAAACACTCTCTGTTACTGTAATCTCCTGTTATCACTGTAAAGCTGCTGTGAAACTCTATACTGTTAAAGCGCTGTATAACTGACGGAGACTTGTCTTGACGCTAGCGACCGACACTCGCTCGGGTTCGAGTCCCGAGTCGCGAGCTGGAGAGGCGACACTAATATACAATAAGTGCTTTCGCTGATAATTACGCTTCAATGGTTTGAAATCCCATGTTTTTTAACCTCAGTGCTTAAAAACGCATGCAAACGATAAGCTTCGTGACCGCACAGCAATGCCACACATGAGCGATAGAGACGACAGTCCAAACTCTCCCCCGGTTAACCGTGTCTGCCGGTATATCGCCCACCTCTAACTATTGATATGTTGTTTTTAATACTATATACAGCAGCCACCCCGCGGCTGAGTCCTGGCCGTTCGGCAACACTTGATCCATTAATACTAACACTTTCTCTTCTATATATCTATTCATATAAATAAAAGAAAGTACAGTACTGCGTTTGATTAAACTGGGAGGGGTCACAGCACTTGCATATCGGTCTCCTATTGTTAGCTTCTATTGTTCTCATTTGTAAGTCGCTTTGGATAAAAGCGTCTGCTAAATGAATAAATGTACATTTTTGAACTTAAAGTATTCTATTATGTTCCAATTAGGGTATTAAAATGTGTGTTTTCCTTAATACATTTTTTTTAAACAAAGTTTATAAGACTGTGTGTAAATCTATGTGAGTATGCGTAGATTTTCTCTCAGCATAAGTTTACTTAAGTGTAATTTTAAGTATATTTCCGAGAAGTACATAAAACATAGACTAATAGTAAACTTTCTTATCTTTAGTTTAAAAGAAGTATACTGAAAGCATTCGTGAATAAACTTATTTAAGTTCAATGCTTCTTTTGTGGAGTAAAAAAGTAATATTTAAGTTGCAATGGTTGGTATATCCAAAGTATTAGTACTTTATGTAAAACGACTAATTTTAATAATGAACACAGATGTTTCTTATACATCCATGCATCTTTGCTGTATGGAGATCTCCCGAAACGCTCTCAGTTACACCCTTATTTGTTTACGTTCACAGGCTTAAAAGAGGCCTTTGGAGATCCTTTGGAGATCCTAAAACGAGATAATAACCCCATGTCGGGAAGCTCTGGGGTATCGTGTAAACCCTGGAATAATATGTTGCAGATCTAACGCAAAGTCTGATGGCTTTTATTATGACTATGGGTTTTTTTTACCCATCAGACACATCCATCCTTTCCCCATTGTTTGTGAGGACTGATCTGAGGCTTTATGCAATCATGCATGTGTTATGATATTCTAATTAAGATGGATTATTCTATTCTGATGGGGAAACATATCAAAACATTAATAAATCAATGCAAACCCTTAAAGGACAAATTGCTGTCATGCTGGTGAGTATTAATTAAGCAGCGCTTGGGTGTGGAAGTGAAGAACTGTGAAGCTTCATGACATACAACTGAGTTCTCAGTGGAAAACGGTGTTATTGTGACTTTTTTGTTATGTTGTTTGAGGCTTTTGCGTATATAAGAGCATTTTAGGAAGTGTCGTCTAATAATGTGAAGTATTTATTAAAAATAGGTATCTTTAAAAATGGCAAATAGCCTAAATTATTACATTTATTTTGAATTCCATTGGATTCAAAATTGAATTACAATTCAGCATTTTCAACTCTCATCCCCTAAGGAGCTAAAAATTGCAGGGAATCGTTTTAATCGAAAGTCGAAAGAAAGTTTAGCCGGTGCATTCAAGTCAGGTCGTAAAGATTGTATTAACGAACCGAACACACATAAACTACTCCACCCAAAAGAAGTGGAAAGCTCAGGATTTTCTTCAAGCCCAATGTTTACGAGTGGAGGCGTCAGCGAGAAACACGGCAGAACGCCACAATGCTGAGGGATTTAGCAGTGGCATTAACAGGCTTTTCTAGTTACAACTAATTAAATAAGCCAATTCTCTGCACTATTGTAATGTAACAATATATTATGTAACGATAAAGTTCACACTGCCTTCGTAAATGAATTAAAACCATAAAAAAGCAACACGCATTCTTTGTTCTTCAATTTCTAGAAGTAGAGTTTAAAAACCTTGCTGTATTTTTGTATAGTTCATTTAGAGAAGGTACAGCGCCATCTGGCACCAACGAAAGTGACGACACCGTAAACACGACTTTCCAATACGAACGGACTTGAACGCACCATAAGCGCATATTTTCCATAATTCCCCAAGGATGTAACAATACTCAGACCCAGATCCGGGCCACATCTGGAACATGTGGATTCCACGACTACCGGATGTGAGCCGGATCTGGGCCGACACTATGTTGCTTTGGCACTTATGCTGCCTTCGTGTGCTATCGGGATTATCGTAAGGTTTACTAGTTTAAAACTGGACATGAACGCCTACTCAAGTCATATTTTTATCGGAATGCGAATGGGTGGGTTTCGGCAAACCTGGCAACCCTGTACCCGTTTACCGAGTTGGGTGTGTCATAAACTTTAAACATGGCGGAGGGGAGAACAATTGCTGCTTTATTATTTTTTCCACAAAAGTAGTGCATATTTACATATATAAAACTCATTTGAAGTGTTTTTGTATATTTTATCTACAGCAAAAATGGTCAGCGAGCTGAGATAAGGTGAATGTATATGGTTGTCAATCAATGGCTTGCTAAATATCATTTTGGCTTTAAGACTTTCCCAAAAAACAGGAAAGAATAAACTGGTGTCTCCATAATTCTTTCCAACAACAAACTAGCTTGCAATAAGGACTTCAATATGGGATATATGAAATTTCCGATAACATGTGAAGGCAGCATTCATTTAGGTTAAAGTTCACCTGTGGTGAAAATCACGTTTTTAATGTTGTTTATGTGTCTATGTGGTGTTTTTAATATGCTTTAAGACACACCGTGTGTAAGTTCATAAGTCGACAGGATTGCTGAGTATGTTCTGCTTAAAACTGCAGTGAACCAAAGACAGTCTCAAAAACACGGTTTGAAATCGCTGGTGTTTCTGACGTCACAAACGACCTTGTAACCAATCAGGGGTGCGTTTCCCGAAAGCATCGTTAGCCAACTATGGTCGCAAGTTCCGTCGTTACCAATAGAGTTCAATGGAAATTGCAACCATAGTTGGCTAACGATGCTTTCGGAAAGCACCCCAGATCAACGTGTGATCGTCAACGAGTGGATCTCAGCAGCTGTGAGTGGAGGCGTGGCTCATTTGCATATTCATAGAACTGCGCATACTAAATGAGGCTTTTAAGGCAAGATATTTTATGAATATTTTTTTTTTCAAGGAAAAAACGTTTAATATAAGTTTGGTGATCAAAGATGAGTTTAAGGGATACAATTATTGACTACAGGGGGACTTTAAGATCATTTTAACTGTTATTATTATTATTATTATTATTATTATTATTACACATATTACAAACAATTTGTTTTAAAAGTCTATAGTCAAACTTAGTGAAATGCGACAAAAGACAATTTGGGTCGCACAATACAATACGAACTTCAACAGAATTAAACACGATATAAATTCATAATTCTTTCAGACTCCCCCGCTTGAAATGTACAATATAATCGACACACAGCCAGTTAATGAGAATTGTAAATGTTTTATTTAGGCTACCTCAGTTTTCCAGGAGGAGGGCAGAGCCGGAGCGCGGGAGAAAGAGGGCGGGAACGCTGAGAGAGATGCAGTTGAGAAACTTAACTGACTCACGAGATTTTTGGCTTGTGAAGTGAAAACATCCTGGTTTATATGCTGATATAAACCAATAGCAGAGATGGATGAGAGAATATAAAAAACAATTCTGATAAAATACATGTTTTCACCTGTCAGCCAAACGTCATCATCGGTTGTTCAGTCAGTCAGGTTCACATGGGGATTGCGTTTGGGGCGTCAGTCTGTGTCTCATATCATCGCAGGGATGAACAGCGTCTTCTCCTGTTCCTCATCGGGCTCGAAAACCCTCGCTAAGAGAAAACTTCAACAGACTCGAAGTCTGGATTCTGCGCTGATGAGAAACGGCGCGACGCCCGCAGACGTTAATAGCGTTCAGCGGTTCTCGAGCACCACAACTGGATTTACCAACAACCAAACCATCTCTGAAGACCCCAGACTCAAACAGCGTCTTTCTTCTTCGAGTTTGTCGACGTCTTCAGACGCTTCGTCGATCTCCAGCGTTCATTTCAAACGCAACGCGTCCAGGGATTTATCGCTCAACCTCTCCGGTTCAAGCAACATCTTCTCACCGAGAAAGTGGCTTCAAAGAAAGTTGCCTCAGTCGGATGCGGTTTCCCACAATATCTGTAAATCTGAGGTAAGATTTCGAAAAAACATGCTTTATAACAGTGCAAACCAGATGTTGTTGTTGACATGGATGGAGTCTGGCGTCTCGAGCAGCTAAATGTCTATTGACAGATTTTAAATACTTTTCAAATATCAAAGCAAATGATATGCTACATTACGAGGCTTGCCTGTCCTTTAACACATTTAATCAACTTTACCCTTTTCTAGTTCACTTTTAACGGTCACGTGGTTCGCATTTTTTGCAGAAATATATTTCATGTCTATTATTTACCATGAGTTTATAGTACTTTTAAGATAATTCAAAATGTGAATTTCAATAAACTAATAAACCATATTATATCTTATAATTAATTAACTGTGAGAAGATTAGATAGATAGATAGATAGATAGATAGATATCATGCCTGATTAGATGTGTAATGTTTAGAAGCATGAATCCAAGTTTCAGTATTGAGATTGACACTGGTTCTTTTTGTATAACCATAACTTTTAATTCAGATTACTCTAATATTTAGCCCTTAAGGAAGTGTTTTGTCTCAAGGCACTAAAAACAATTTATCTTGCATAACGTTACTTGCCATGGCAACTTTCAAGAGTTTGGTTGAGCAGCACAAAAACTAGAGTTAAAACTGCACTAATAGAGAACAGCAAGATTTTTAAAATATAGTTTATTTATAGTGACTTTGTAGACATGTCTTTATGCAGTTTTCAGGATCTACTAGAACAGGTTTTCCTGCTTGAATGTTGATTATTCTCCTCATATTCTCCATTGTTGCGGCTCCTCTCTTCCCAGTCTGTCAGTAACGCTCTGTTTACTTCCTGTTTCTATGAAGCCCCTCCTCCTGAAAAGCACACTGTGCTCTGATTGGTCGGCTGGAGTGTTGTGATTGGTCGAGCGCTTCGAGTGTGTTTGGGAAATGCCCCGCCCCTTTCCATAACCACCAGTTTAACACACTACTAACTAACTCAACCAGGCCCCGCCCCTTTATTCTGCGTATGAATTATTATAATGAGGAATATTGTGACGTGTTCGTTCCTGGAAGAAACTCAAGATACAATGGAGGCGTTTCAGGAGTTCAGAAACACTGAAAAAAATAACGTAGGATTTACTTGATAAAATCCTCGTAACAATTTGCACTAACAGATTTTAAGTAAATTTAAAACTTTGCACAACTTACCTGTTATTATCAAGTCAAATCTACTTACTATTGAACTTAACATTCATTTGACATTTAATTGACACTTAACTTGTTTTTATTATTTCCCAATCGTTTCCCTGCACATGCTCCACTTGTCCTGTTTAGCTTGGCTGGACATGTGTCAGATGAGAGAAGAACTGTTTGAGAAATATAACTTGCCATTTACAACAAGTGATTGCAATAGGCCTGTGTGTGTGTGTGTGTGTGTGTGTGTGAGAGAGAGAGAGAAATATCTTTATACTGCAAGGCTATATTTATTTAATTTTTATTTGTTATTTATATATTATTTTATTGCCATTACCTGTTTTCATACAGAAGTTTAGTTTGCTAAATATATAATTTTTTTTAATGGGATGTGAAAAGGAAATGGTTCTTCCATAACACTGCACTTTAGATGTGTGTGAATTTCCCACATTAGGAGTCATTTATATAATTCTATTTTATAGCGATTATCTGTTCAAAAAATGTTCTATGCAAAATGTTCTATTAAAGAGAAGATAGAAAATAAATATTTGTGTGTGCTGTAAAGTGGTTTGAAAAATAAAATCGGTATCGGCTAAAATCGGTATCGGCAGGTCAAACTCAAGGAAAAATCGGGATCGGCCTAGAAAATTGTAATCGGTGCATCTCTAACATCAACTTAATTAAGTTTAGAAAATTTAACAAAATTAATTTACTCAAACAATATTACACTGAATTTGACCACACTTTTAAACTGTATGCGTATTGTATTGTAAATAATACAATAGATATTGTATAACTTCTAGGGGTGTCACGATTCTCCAAATCCTCGATCCGATTACATTTTCGATTCTAAGGTCACGGTTCGATTCGATTCTCGATTTTTACATAAAATTTTTTTAAAGCCGAAACCGACCAATCAGGATGATCTCTGTCTTACATGCGCTTCATGAGGCACACACGTAGGGCCCTATGAAATCCGTTTTATTTTTTCCCAAATTCCGTTTTATTTTTTCCCCAAATCCGTTTTTTCCGCTTTAATTTTTGGGAATTAGTTTTTTTTTACCCTTGACTGTTATTTTAGTTGTAAAAAGAGTGTGCTTTTAAAGTTAATGATTAAAATGTATTAAAAAATACAAATAAATTAGGAATGACCTTAAATTTATTGAGGTAATACAGATATTTACTCAGTAGCCTTTTCAGGACAAATACTGCATGATGCAACAACACTGCACTCTTCAAGTAACAACAAAATATGGTTATGAGCTTTAAACTGTCCAGTAATATAAATTAGATTAGTTTATATAATAGGGGTGTGCAAAAAAATCGATTCACATTTGAATCGCGATTTAATCTTTACCGATTCAGAATCGATTCATAGAATTCCAAAAATCGATTCTTTTTTTGTTTTTAATGGCGTGCACGGGAGGAGTCGGAGTGGCAATCGGGTTAGTCGGGACTCGGGACTTTTCCCGGTGGTCCGGTAGTGTTTCGAGGCCGCGAGGGCCGGTCTGATAATAGTTAAATGATCGCTGGTCAAACTGTGCAGCCTCTCTGCTCAACCCGTAAATAAATGCATCGATCCGCAGATTATGTTTGAGTTCTTAAATGGTCTGTAGATCTTTTGCCAAGCGTGTCAGAGGTTACGGGTTCTAAACCGCACTCGTATAGTTTTTCTCTCTCTCTCATCAAAACCGACTATGTTCATCAGTGGTTACAGTAGATAAGCAGGGACACGTTTGTGTGCATTTTATTTTGTGAGTTCACCGGAGTCTCCACAACGGCGATAGATTGAAGCACGCGTCCGAGTGAAGACTGCGCGAGCCACAGAGAACACTGTATCCATGACACTGATAGCAGCGAGCGGACACGAGCGCTCAGCTTGATTTCAAAAACAACAGATCTCTTATTTAATAGCGAACTAAATGAATGCTCTGCTAGTTAACTGGAGATACCCGCAAATTACGCCTATAAACGACTTCACTGGATCTAAACAAATCACTCTAACCATCTATGTTACCAGTAGCGGTGGCTTTTTAAATATATTTAAAATAATTTTGCAAGGGTTCTATGCAGGGCCGTCGCTAGTGGGGTGAAAGGTGGTGACTAGGGATGTCAACGATTAATCGACAATCGATTAATTGTCGATAATACATTTAATGGATAAAACTTATCGATCATCGATTAAGCAGGATCATGCGCGTGCGTGCTGTTCAACCGCGAAACATGTAAGCGAGCGCGCCGGTGTGGTGAAGTGTTGAGTCCCACTGAATGACACACACACACCGGAGTTGTTTGGGACTATTTTACACCTTCATGACTATAAGTTTGCGTGTGCATTCGCAGCCTTTTGTTTTGTGCAAATGTAAGTTGTAATAGTTTATTTTGTGTACGCTTATCTATATTTGATTGGTCTCATATTGGATGAATTTGGTTAAGAATCGACGTGATCTTTAGCGCGCTCAGCTCAAACGACAATGCACGACTAATAATGACTATTGGGACTGTCATATTACACAAGATTATAAAGAGAACACTATTGTAATAAAACATTGTGAATTATTTGGGTTTAGATGCCATGTCGCGTTGTTCCAGGAAGAGCTCGTCAGAGACTTTGAGCGCGTCCACCACAAGAGTCATTCTGAATCGCACGTAACTCAGTTTAAGTTCACTTGTGCATTCACGTCATTTTGTGCAGATATAATTTTGTAATATTCTGCTTATTTTGTATATATCTGATTAATATCAAATAGGATGTGTTTCTTTGACTTAAATAAACGCTAACAAAGTGCTCAACGGTTATTCATTCAGCGCGCACCGCTCAAGCAGAATGCACAACTAATAATAACGATGGTTAATTTGGGACTTTCATATTGCATAACATGAGAACACTATTTTATTAAATGGTTGTGAATTCATTGGGTTTAGTTGCCGTTTTCAGTGCGTTGTTCCAGCACTTCCACAACAGTCACACATTCTGACAAGCACGCATCTGAGGCGGCGTTGGTGACACATTGTATTTGTCGTTATATTTATATATTAAATAGTTAATTTAATTTATCAATCACATCAAAACATTTTACAATCCTACTAAGCCTTTATTGAGATTAAAAAACATTCTTATTAATTTGGTGAGTAACAGCTTTTTGAGCAGCATTTGCAGACCCTGTGCTGTTTGCCATTAACCCTCTGAGGTCGGCTATCGCGCCGGCGCGATTGTCTCGCTTTTTTTCTTATCAGTGCAAAAGAGACTCAAAATACTCTGTTGATTTTGATCTTAAATATAAGTGGTATACATCAATCGATCATGTTAAGTGTCTATTATTTTTCTGTATACTCACAATAAAAACAAAGTGTTGTGCTTTTCGACAAATAAAGAAAAATAAACATGATGCAAGTTCTGCCTTCTCTCTGTCGGTGAAGTCCATTCTGAAACACGTCCTAAGATTAACTATAACTCCGCAAATACTTGTCATACAGGCACGAGAGATTTTTCTTTATGAAGCTTGAATTCTCTTCTTTTCAATGAAGTAATTTATATAAAAAACAAATATTCTCTGTTTATGTAATCTGTATGAAAAGAGAGTGATTTCAGTATTTTTTCCCCCAGCTCATTACACTTCATTACGCGTTAATCTGACACGCCCACGGAGGACGCGCGCTATTCAAACGCAAATGTTGAGGCAAGCCATGACAACGCCCACATCAGCCGTTCCACCGCGGCGGTAAAATGTGTGGTGTATTTGCTGCCTTTTACCGCTAAGAGGCGCTACAATCATAGACTCTGAAAAGTGTTCGTTTATTCTCTCTATTGCGTAATCTGCTGCCGCGCATTCAGAGCGATTGAAAGCTGTTAGCATATGAATTCAAGTGAAACGTAGTTAAAATAATTAATAATCACAATGCTGAAATTAGGTTACTAAAATTAAATTGAATAAATAATGAAAACAATTCAACATAAAACATTGCAATAAAAAACATTTACGCTACATCAATGAGGCTTTCGAACAGCATACAGACGGTAGTCTCGCGTAGCTTCAGACTGACGGCTGAAGGTCTGGAATTCATAGCAGCTTTCTCTGGCCAAGGCCCGCCCATAAGGCCGTTTGACCGACATGTAAAACAACCAATTACAGTTCGTTTCGTTCAGCGTCACGTTTCGGTGCGTGGAAATGTCCCCACAACAACAGACCTGCGTGCAACAAGTCAGTCAGCATAGAAAATCAAAGAAGGAGAAGAAAACTTCAAGAGTCTTTCCCGTGAACCTCGCATACTTTTGAGAATTCTACGTTTAGCTGATCTTGATAAATGCTCATTGTCACTCATGTAAACACAACAGTTTTCTTCCGCAATCACACGTCTGCGCTTTGTTTCCCGGCGGACCGAAAATAAACGCGACACTCGCGCCCCCCGGAAATCCGATAAAATTCAACCAATCAGATGACGACTTCGACATTCCTGAAGTGTTTCCAGTTAAGTGTACCATATGCATCAGACGTTTAGCCAACGCTCCGTGGGTGTGACGTCTGAGGCTGAGACTATACAGACGGTAGCTCAGTGGTTAACGCAACAACTCGAGATTCAAGGAGCTTCAATCGACCCGAGATCGAATCTCAGTGTAGCATACAAGTTTTTAACCGATGTTGGCCGACAGCGTTTATATTTTACCACCTTGATGCTTAAATAGGTAACTGTTTATAACTGTTTACTTATTTAAAGTCAAGAGTTTTGTTTAATTATCATTACAACATACATTTGCTACATTCCCGTAGAACCGCAGCCGCTGCACAAACGACACAAACTGATGAAGGAAGATTGTCAGCCGATTGCATCAGAAAATGAAACTGAAGAAGCTCGTCTTTAGTCTGCTAAATTATTGTGTAATGTAAAAGAACACTTAAATTACTTAAGTTTGAAACCAAGTACGAACATTTCAAGGTTTAAATAAAGTGTCGGGACAGTTTTTTTTTTTTTTTTTAAACAGGATTGCATCGAGTTTAGAGTTTATTTCTTTTGCGATGCAAAATAAGAAACACTAGGCTAATCTTATTCTTGCGACATTTTAAATTTGTATTGCCAAAGAAATTACAGCTAAATTAAACAATTAAAACAGTACAAAACGAAAATTGTCCAAAGCAACATAGCCTAATTAAATTAAAAACATGCGTTTTTCTTGGCCTCTCTCGCGCTGGATCTCTTTTTAGCAAGTTTATTTAGTCTCCCTCGCTGCACCCGCCGGGTCTCTCTCGAAATTAAACATTTAAAAACATGTAAAAACACATCATACAGCTGATAATACTGTATATGTCGTTGCGTGTCAGCCATACAAATCACGAAAAAAATATTTAGCCTTTAATTGTTGCTTCAAAGACACAGCATGCCTTGTTGAATTCACCTTACAATAACTTCAATTGAAATTTTGTGTGAAAAAAAAAAACTTTAAATAGGCTACAATAAATAAACTACAATATTTATAATTTAATAGGGGCCTACATTTGGGGCCGACACTCTCCATATGAAAGAGGAACATTAACACCTTTGTCCAGCAACTGTCCCTCCAACCCCCCACAGGCTATCGGAGTCTGAGGCTGACTTAACACAAAGAGAAGTCGCAATTCACACTTAAATCGCTATTCTAGACAGTGTTGATAATGAAGGAATTAAATGATTTAAGTTACATGTAGACTAGTGATATTTCTGTCATCAAAGTTTATTACTAAATATTTCATTATTTCAATAATTGATGAAATAAAACTGGTTTGGGCCTGCCCTTTTCCAAGCAAAACTAAATATAATCTGAAAAAACGCATGTTAATGTGTTGTCATGAACAAAAAACTCAATATTATTCTACAGGGATCTTTGGATCCTTAACCAGGCATGCAATTAATAAAAAATTTTTTTTGTAGCTATTATTCAAATAAATATCGAACCACGGTGCTTCGTGGTAATGCTGCTAAATTAAATAACATTTATAGAATAATTATGAACTTAAATGAAACAGTATCGCAACATTTCGACAAAAATTATTTGATCTGTTTTTACATTTTAATTCAGGGCGATTTAGCCTACAAAATGGAGCGAGATTTTCACCCTTGTCTTGTCATTTTCTCATTGGGAAGCGCTTACATTGAGTATAGATCCTCTGTACCTCTCGTTTTCATATGGATTACATAATCAGATAACATTTATTAGCCTAAATATTTAGACATTTAAAGACTTTAGACATAGCCGATTTCTTATCGTGACTGAGCTGAATCGGCTTTTGGTTCATTTTTGTGACGCGCAGTTCCCAGAGACAGAGACGACAGATAAACTGTTGTCGTTAGCCTAATAATATGAATACAAGTTTACAGTTTTGAACGATGTAAGCTACTCTACTCTTATCTGTATGACCAAAAAATTACGGAGTCGCCTATTAAGTTATTTTAGCTGTAATGAGAAAAATAAATTTCCAGAATAAAACCCGACTTTAGAAAAATGCATAGGGCCACTCGGCGTGGTGTGCCAAAACACTTATAAACTTCAATATTTCATTCCAAATAATCTCAAAACGCTTTGTGAAATTTGAAAAACCGTGCATGCATTAGGCCACTGGAACTAATGAACAACTGAAACGCTGGTTTTGATTTTATTGTTTGTCGTTTAAACGTGCCTGTTGCATATCTCTATTTTATATATTTGATATGGTCTATTGGTGAAGTAGCATTGATTAGCTACTGTGGAGGGAGGGGTGTGGGGATTAAAATAATTCAGCAGAAGCAGGGATGTTTAGACCAGAAGGAAATCCCCGTCCCCCCTGGCAAATCACACTTTACTTAAAACCATTTTTTTTAAAACTCTAGGTTGTAGGGAATAAAAAAAAAAAAATATATATATATATATATATTAGGCATGTGCCGGTATCAAATTTTCGTGCTGCGATTAATTGAATTAGCTTTTATCACGGTATACGGTATTATCACGATATTTTAATTGCTCAAGAGAAACAGGTGGATTGCGGGTATCTAAAAAAACAACTTGCATCACAATGTGTAATTGTGATTTTCAAAACATGGTAACTAAACAGAATTTTATTAAGTTTAGTGATAACGTGTTACAATGTTTACATGGTACAATGACTGGTAGGTTACTGTTTGTATTCAAATAAATTCTTGTATTTGATTTTAATCTTAATTCAATATTGACTCATTTGGATAAATATTAGGTAGGCTACAGTCTGCATGTTAATTTTTCTCAAGAAAAAAATATATCTCACATAATGCTGTAAACAGAGAGAAATTAAATATAATGCGGTTTTCATTATAATAACAATTATGTAATGACAAGTAAACATATAATTAATATGTAATAAAGTGCACATATTTAGCAAAATGACCATTTTTTCTAGTCAACTAGTGCTGGTCATTAAATGGCTTTCCTGAGGTAAATGTAACGTTCTGTGACATAACTGTTCTCCTGCAGTTTTATTGACCTCTTTCCGTGAAAAACACTGATTGATCGACATTTTGTATGAGGCATAAACCTTAAGGTAAGTTGTACTGTATCTTTAAATAAAAAGTAACAGATGATCGGTTTACTTGAACTGAGGCGCAGCGATCTGTCACAATGGACAGAACCTTTTTTTTTCATATCAAAAGTATAACCTGCTCTGTCTAGTCTGTCGGTGTCAGTGTCCTCTTTGCTCCGCGATTTTTCTCTGCGTGAGAGCGTGTGAAAAGTGTCAATTCCGTAAAGCGGCTTTCAGACAGAACGCGATTTGCTATTTTGCAAATAAAAAGTTGAACTATTTTGAACTTTGACCCCGGCGTGCTTTGGTCGACGCAGCAACAAAACGTCCCCGCGAGTATTCTGCGTCCTGTCTGAAAGGCGCTTGAGTCTCAAGCTGAATGCGTGAGAGTTGGCAGCCCTGCGGGGGGTAAATCGTCGGCAGCGTTCCTCCTTCCGCCATGCTTCTACTCCATGTGATGATTGTTTACATTAGACTAGAGTGCGCTCTGCGCCGCGTGCACACAGTGCTTATACATGTGGGGATTGTTTACATCAGAGTGCGCACGTGTTTTGCGGAGAATATACGCAGTGTTTAAGCGGTTGATAGAAAATTAGCTAATGCGTGTTCTAAAAGTCTAAATTCAAATCTATTATTTTTCACGGTATTTTGAAGTGGCCGCGATAACAATATCGTGCATATTCATTACCGCGATTTATCGCATTACCGAATACCGGCACATGTCTAATATATATATAAAATATATATATATATATATATACATAGCCTATATATAAAAAATTTTTTTTTAACAGAACTGCTTTTGAAATTACGATTGGTAGCCTATTATTATACAGATGCAAAGTCGTTCTGTTGGATTTGTTCCTTAGTGTAAAATGGAAATGCATGGTAATTTTATTTGATAAATATAAGCAAAAAACTGTATGGTGTAACAGAGTTTTAGAGCTAGACAAATCTCTCTGCATTAATGAATATAAAATTTACACTAGACCATGTTTGATCGGGATTCGAACCCGTGTCTTCTTGATGGTCGAACCGTAAGTTCTACCACTCGGCTATGAATTTACTCACTGAGAATTTCCCAAACTTTCTCACATGAGCGAGAAAACGTTTTGTCGTTAGCCTGTGAGTGTAGGCCTATAGCCTACTGCATGAATAAAAGTAGACCTTTTACAGTTTTAAAAGATGATATCTTATCTGTATGACCAACAATTACGGAGTAGGCTTTAGCCTATTAAGTTCTTAGCTGTTATGAGAAAAATAAATTCAAATGAACGCGCCGCCGCGTTTGTCAAACTCTAATTCAACATGCCAGAATAAAGCCAGATTTTAGAATAATGCATAGCGCCACTCGGCGTGGTGTGCCAAAATATCCTAATTATAAACTTCAATATTTCATTCAAAACCATCTCAAAACGCTTTGTGACATTTTAAAAAGCCGTGAATGTATTAAGGCCACTGGAACCAGGATTGTAACTGAAACGCGCTGCATGTCTCAATACAGGAGCAGAAGCGCTGGTTCAGATTGTATTGTTTGTTGTTTAAACGTGCATGTTGCATATTTAAAAATATTTGTTAAAAATAAATGTTTGTTGTAGGCTTATTTGGAAATTACCATAACTTGTAGTATTTCATCCTTACTGTTAATTGCCCCACTTACGTTTTGCTAAATGTCCCTTTGCGCCACCTGGCGGTCATTTCGCGAACTACTTTGAAATGCGACTGGTTTATTTTTACGGCGGTGGATTTGCCGCGGCGGGAATAGGCATTCTGGTTGACTACCTACTGTACTTTAGTAAACGTTATTTTTACATGTACACATACAAACTATATTGCTATAGCCCACTGAGATTTCTTCTAATCGCGATATACTAGTGTCTGTAATGACAACATTTCGTTGACTAATTTTGGATAGATTATAAAGTTTTTACTATAAAATAGACATCAAATAAGCTTTAATTAGACAGTTTCTGCTCATATGTAAAATATATAGGATGTTTTGTCACAAATAAACTAATCAACTGTTATAGTGTTTGTTCCAATGCAAGCTATATCAAAATAATGAATCCTTAACTTTGAAATATGTATGATAAAATCTATTGCCTACTTTTAAAAATAATACTTTATAAGACATTTATGGAAAAAGACAATTTTATTTTCAAGATGTTTCCAACTCAAACTTTGAACCAATTCTGCAGAATTGCCCATACAACCTATTTGACCAGGATTTGTTTCCAGGTATGACTAAAAATGTGCTTTTGGCTTTCATTTATATTTTGATTGTTTGTATATATATATTTATTTATTTATTTATTTATTTATTTATTTATGTATTTATTGTCCTTGCATTCTTTCTTGTGTGACACCCCTGAATGAAAGGCTCATTATTATGCAGGGTCATTGTCTTCTCAGGTGAGAACCACTTAATTATTCATGATAGGGGTTGGGCCGTTCACGCCCATCCGCATATTGCCTTTGCAAACAAAAAAATGTTTTTCACAATTTAAAACAATCTATTGTTTTATGTGAATGATTAGACAGGATGATTTTCAGATCATTTTGAAGCCTAAACTCTAGGCGACAAGATCCATTAGTCAAAACTCTTGTGGACACATATTTAGTGTGTGTTTTGTGGCCTTATTTCAGAAACTTTATTTTTTTGTTTTTTCAATAACCATGCATAAACAATATTCTCTCAAAAATACAAACATGTACAAACATGTTGCTAACATATTATGGTAGCCCTGTTTGTGCTAAATAGAGTGTAATTACACCAGTGCCATTAATATGTTTCTAAGCAACTGAAAAAAGCACAAATGTCAGGGCATGTCAAAACATCTCAAGGACCCCAAAAACACCTCAGACCTCAGAGGGTTAATGCTAACGATTAATCGATTAATTGATCGTTAGTTTAAACGACGATCGATCATGGGAATTTGTGAAAATTGACATCCCTAGTGGTGACAATTATAGGGGCCCTGCCCAGGGGGCCCCACAAAATCCAGCAGTTATACTATTTAGGCCCCTGTTGTATAAATAATAATTATAATATTTACATTAGTTGTATGCCTGAGATTTAAATGAAAACCACAAAAACATGCAATTTGGGTAAATATTTTTCCAAATATCTGCTTCTCTTACCTCCATAAAAATGGTTTAGTCCGACCTAAAGTATTTATTAATTATTCAGTCAGAGCCAGTGACAAACATCAGATGGACCCAATAAAATTGTAAGTCCCACCCCAGCTCATGAACAGAACCAATCAGAGTTGCGGCAGCCTGAAGTTAACGATGAACTTGGTGGAAGAGCAGAAGACTGACTGACTGAAAAATGTCGGGGAAAAGAAAACATAAATCAGGGAACCAGAAATGCCAGGAAAAGACGGAGAGGGAGGCAAGGAGAGTGGTTGTATCCCAGTCGATCAAGACGTTCTTAAAGACCGGTTATGTATTGTTATTTCACTGGGAATTAGAAAACTTCCGTCTACAGTCTGCCGTGTACAGTCATTTTTCATTATCGGTGCGCGCCACAATCGACCGAATGATTACGTGGTCTAAATTCTTTTTACACTATTGTAAATAGAGTTTTTAAAAAAATAAACGAGTCACGACGCATTGCATTATGCATCTGACCTGCCGGCTGATGATATTTAAAACATCGAGAAAACACGAATTCAACACACTGCACTTGGATGAATAAATGTATTCGCTTTATTTAATAATATTACCAGTTCCATATTATCTTTATTAAAAAATAAGACAATGAATGGTTTTATTTTTTTAATTAGACTGCATTCTTGTCAATTTCTAAATGTTTACTTTTTGATTTATGAATTATAACAGACTGATGGGGGAAAAAAATGATTACTTTTTAAAAATTGGTTTTATTATTATTTAACAATTTCTTGCTTTTTGTTAGTTTTTATTAGGTGTAATTTTTATATAAACATTTAACTTTTAAAATAAAGGTTTTACAACAACATCACCATCTTCTGTTATGTGGGCCTCCATGTTCATCTATTGTACAGTATATGATATTGGTGGAGGGTGGTGGGGGCCCACATCAATATTTTTTCAGGGGGCCCCGAATCCTCTAGCTACGGCCCTGGTTCTATGACATTAGTATATTTTTATTAATTTTAAGAAGTGAGTCGAGTTCACATTTCAACAGTCAACCTGGTAGCTGAAGTACTCCTTAAACCACATTTAGCATAATTGTTTGTTTGATCTGACTACAGCACTTTAAAGCTAAATGTAAAAGCTTTTTATTTAAGTTTTATTTTAAACTTGAATTAAATGTATTTGAAAGCTGGCCAAAGCTTGGCACTTTGCACTTTTTAGTTGCAAAAGTTTTTATATAAAGTAATATCAAATACATTTAATTTGTTGTGTTTCTTTTCTTTTAAACTGTGTCTACTGCAATCAATCACATAGGAAAAAGTTAACTACATTTATATACTGCGAATCGTTTTTTGAATTGAGAATCGTTTTTGAATCGAAAATCGATTTTGAATCGAATCTTGAGCCTAAAAATCGGTATCGAATCGAATCGTGACATTTTCTGAATCGTGCACCCCTATTATATAAGTTTAAATGAGGTCACACTCTGTTCGCTTCGCCTTTGTCCAGTCCGGCGCCTCATAGACAGACGCGGTGTGCACGTTGTGTGTGTGTGTATGTGAGAGAGACGCGTGAGTGAGAGAGAGACGGAGGGAGAGCGGGGAAATACAACAGAAAGAATACGCTGCGTGTTTTAAATAGTGTTAAAAAACGAAACGCAGTATGTGGCGGCGAATTAGTCTATGTGTGGGAAACACTGCATAAGTCACGTGCGAACTTCTCGGCTCGCCACTGACGGCTTATAGTGTTGAGTTTCTTAACTTTTTGCCGACGAAAGGAGAGCCGTGGAGAGCCGCTTCGCCATGCTTTCATTGTTTTGATTTCGTCATTGTAGCTGAAATGACGGGGTGGGGGGGTTGTGTCACCCAGATTTGCTTCCCCCGGTCTGCATTTTAACCAGACATACGTTCTTCTCCCACACAAAAACAGAATTTCAAACCAAATATGTAAAATTCCACGAAATTCCGCGTTAACACTAGATTCCGCGTTAATTGGCCAATTCCGCAATTCCGTCCGCGATTCCGTGATCGCGGAAATCATATGGCCCTACACACGCAAGGTCTCTCGCTCTCTCCCTCTCTGCCGTGCGCGCAATACTGTTTGAAACACAGTTTTTTCTGTCTCGCATGCGCGCTCTTGCCCGCCCACTCTAGATTCCGGGAGATTTGAACTAATTTTCGGGCATCAGGGAGCCGCTATCAATATGCGGGAGACTCCCGGAACTTCCGGGAGACTTGGGTTGTCTGCAAACTGTGGCTTTTTTGAAACGCGAACGTTGTCAACTGGAAATCCAAAAAACTTCCACACCTGCGACTTCAATGAAAGAGGAGGGGGCTCAAGGTCTGTCGATGGGTCTCCTGCATCTGCAGTCGCCATGCTATCTTTTGAATGGCTGTGGCTAAGTTAGAGGAGATTGACCATAGACTCGCAGCACTTCAACACGCGTGTTTTTTTTCCGCTTGGCACTCCGAGCGGACGTGACATGGGGGCGTGGCAGCATCGACGATTCCATTTTTTAATTCGAAGTTTGAGATTGTGAATTAATTTAGATTGATTTCGATTTAAAATCGAAATCGTGACACCCTTAATAACTTCCATACTGTATCTGCATAATAGAAGTAAAATAGCATGTGAACACAGAGACCTCAATACTTGGTACACAATGTCGGCAACATTCGATAGATCGTTTTTGAGTATGAATTTGTCATTTTGAGTAGAAAATTAATCCAGATGTCACAAAATGGTGTTAATCCAGATGTTACCAAACCTAACAACAAAAGTAATGATAAAACAGTAAGAAATAAACCTTATTAATTATTAATGCCCCAGTGCATGATGGGAACACCAAGTTTTTGAAAAGTTGAGTAGGTTTTACTTATTTTTATATCGTTGAGATGAGTTTTATAAATACTTTCCTGACCTATTCCTTTTTATCTAGAATTAACATTTGTTTTTTCTGTAGCATTTACTTCACCACATAATCATTTTTATAATCATAATCATTTTTCATGATCAAACAGCAACATAACACACCAAAGAAAAATTTTAATGAAAAAAAAAACCTTAATAGGAGCTCTTAGTTTAAGACTAGTGAAAGATGCCTTCAACTGGTTCTTTAAGGTCGTGATGTTTGATCCACCACTGAACAACAGAGACAGTGAAGGTTCTGGAAAGCGACTTGTTTCTTATTGTAATGAAAGCAGTGACCCTTGTTAACTGATCATGGATGACGGGCAGAAACGTAGACCTTTAGGAGCGCGTTGAGGTTCAGTTCCAGTGTCCGTTCTGAAGACTGACGTCAAAGCCTTGAGCTGAAGCCAGTGGAGCGAGACCCAGAGGGCCGAGACTCGGACTCTGTTTGCTTGATTGGAGATCAGACACGCAGAGAAAGAGCGTGGAAAGGAGGATCGTGTGTTCTGCTTGTCGAAGAGACAGTGCTGGTATATGAAGACGGATGATCTGGCGTTGGTTCTTGCCAGCCGCAGGGTTTCAGCTGGGAAGTCTCTCTGGAATGTCCACTGCAGACTCCAGTACAAATATAAAATACTAACCCCGAAGACAACTGAAGATATTGAACTCGTACAGTGGTTTAGCTGCTGATCCCGACTTTAATAAATGCATTATCCTCATTGCTGAAAATGCGCGAGGGGGTTCGGTTACATTTGTTGTTGTTGCTGTTGTTGTCACTTGATTGAAAGATTGTGTTAGCAAGATACACTGGGTTAAAAAAAGGGCGGGGTAAATATAGAACAGAAAACGTTATGCTGACGAACACCCAGCATATTGGGTTGTTTTTTAACCCCGCATACTGGGTTGATTCATTTTTACTATAGTACTAGCTTCTTTTTTTTTTACTTCATACATGAATTAATGTTTACGGATTAACTTTAATCCTCTAAACTTAAAAAAAAAAAATCCTGCGATAAATAACTCAACCCCTGGGTTGTTATGTCCGACCCAGGATCTAAGTAACACAAAAACTACCCAAACATAGGTCTGACCCAGGATCTGGATAACACAAAAACTACCCCAAAAACACTGGGTTGTTACGTCTGACCCAGGATCTGGATAACACAAAAACTACCCAAACACTGTGTTACGTTTGAGCTGGGTAACACAAAAACTACCCAAACACTGTGTTGTTACGTTTGAGCTGGGTAACACAAAAACTACCCAAACACTGTGTTGTTACGTCTGACCCAGGATCTGGATAACACAAAAACTACCCAAACACTGTGTTGTTACGTTTGATCTGGATAACACAAAAACTACCCAAACACTGTGGTGTTATGTTTGAGCTGGGTAACACAAAAACTACCCAAACACTGTGGTGTTACGTTTGATCTGGATAACACAAAAACTACCCAAACACTGTGGTGTTACGTTTGACCTGGATAACACAAAAACTACCCAAACACTGTGGTGTTACGTTTGAGCTGGGTAACACAAAAACTACCCAAACACTGTGGTGTTATGTTTGAGCTGGATAACACAAAAACTACCCAAACACTGTGGTTTTACGTTTGATCTGGATAACACAAAAACTACCCAAACACTGTGGTGTTACGTTTGAGCTGGGTAACACAAAAACTACCCAAACACTGTGGTGTTACGTTTGATCTGGATAACACAAAAACTACCCAAACACTGTGGTGTTACGTTTGACCTGGATAACACAAAAACTACCCAAACACTGTGGTGTTACGTTTGAGCTGGGTAACACAAAAACTACCCAAACACTGTGGTGTTACGTTTGAGCTGGGTAACACAAAAACTACCCAAACACTGTGGTGTTACGTTTGACCTGGATCACACAAAAACTACCCAAACACTGTGGTGTTACGTTTGAGCTGGGTAACACAAAAACTACCCAAACACTGGGTTGTTACGTTTGAGCTGGGTAACACAAAAACTACCCAAACACTGTAGTGTTACGTTTGAGCTAGGTAACACAAAAACTACCCAAACACTGTGTTGTTACGTTTGAGCTGGGTAACACAAAAACTACCCAAACACTGTGGTGTTACGTTTGAGCTGGGTAACACAAAAACTACCCAAACACTGTGTTGTTACGTTTGAGCTGGGTAACACAAAAACTACCCAAACACTGTGGTGTTACGTTTGACCTGGATAACACAAAAACTACCCAAACACTGTGGTGTTACGTTTGACCTGGATAACACAAAAACTACCCAAACACTGTGGTGTTACGTTTGACCTGGATAACACAAAAACTACCCAAACACTGTGTTACGTTTGACCTGGATAACACAAAAACTACCCAAACACTGTGGTGTTACGTTTGACCTGGATAACACAAAAACTACCCAAACACTGTGGTGTTACGTTTGAGCTGGGTAACACAAAAACTACCCAAACACTGGGTTACGTTTGACCTGGATAACACAAAAACTACCCAAACACTGTGGTGTTACGTTTGACCTGGATAACACAAAAACTACCCAAACACTGTGGTGTTACGTTTGAGCTGGGTAACACAAAAACTACCCAAACACTGGGTTGTTACGTTTGAGCTGGGTAACACAAAAACTACCCAAACACTGTGTTGTTACGTTTGAGCTGGGTAACACAAAAACTACCCAAACACTGTGTTGTTACGTTTGAGCTGGGTAACACAAAAACTACCCAAACACTGTGGTGTTACGTTTGAGCTGGGTAACACAAAAACTACCCAAACACTGTGTTGTTACGTTTGAGCTGGGTAACACAAAAACTACCCAAACACTGTGGTGTTACGTTTGACCTGGATCACACAAAAACTACCCAAACACTGTGGTGTTACGTTTGACCTGGATAACACAAAAACTACCCAAACACTGTGGTGTTACGTTTGACCTGGATAACACAAAAACTACCCAAACACTGTGTTACGTTTGACCTGGATAACACAAAAACTACCCAAACACTGTGGTGTTACGTTTGACCTGGATAACACAAAAACTACCCAAACACTGTGGTGTTACGTTTGAGCTGGGTAACACAAAAACTACCCAAACACTGGGTTGTTACGTTTGATCTGGATAACACAAAAACTACCCAAACACTGTGGTGTTACGTTTGACCTGGATAACACAAAAACTACCCAAACACTGTGGTGTTACGTTTGAGCTGGGTAACACAAAAACTACCCAAACACTGGGTTGTTACGTTTGAGCTGGGTAACACAAAAACTACCCAAACACTGTGTTGTTACGTTTGATCTGGATAACACAAAAACTACCCAAACACTGTGGTGTTACGTTTGAGCTGGGTAACACAAAAACTACCCAAACACTGTGTTGTTACGTTTGAGCTGGGTAACACAAAAACTACCCAAACACTGTGGTGTTACGTTTGACCTGGATCACACAAAAACTACCCAAACACTGTGGTGTTACGTTTGAGCTGGGTAACACAAAAACTACCCAAACACTGGGTTGTTACGTTTGATCTGGATAACACAAAAACTACCCAAACACTGTGGTGTTACGTTTGAGCTGGGTAACACAAAAACTACCCAAACACTGGGTTGTTACGTTTGAGCTGGGTAACACAAAAACTACCCAAACACTGTGGTGTTATGTTTGAGCTGGGTAACACAAAAACTACCCAAACACTGGGTTGTTACGTTTGATCTGGATAACACAAAAACTACCCAAACACTGTGGTGTTACGTTTGACCTGGATAACACAAAAACTACCCAAACACTGTGGTGTTACGTTTGAGCTGGGTAACACAAAAACTACCCAAACACTGGGTTGTTACGTTTGAGCTGGGTAACACAAAAACTACCCAAACACTGTGTTGTTACGTTTGATCTGGATAACACAAAAACTACCCAAACACTGTGGTGTTACGTTTGACCTGGATAACACAAAAACTACCCAAACACTGGGTTGTTACGTTTGACCTGGATAGCACAAAAACTACCCAAACACTGGGTTGTTACGTTTGAGCTGGATAACAAACTACCCAAACACTGTGTTGTTACGTCTGACCCAGGATCTGGATAACACAAAAACTACCCAAACACTGTGTTGTTACGTTTGAGCTGGGTAACACAAAAACTACCCAAACACTGGGTTGTTACATCTGACCCAGGATCTGGTTAACACAAAAACTAATCAAACACTGAAAAAAATAACTAAAAAAAAATTTACCCAAAAGGCTTAACCCAGGATTTGGGTAGAAAAAATAACCCAAGATTTTTTTAGAGTGTAATGACAAAATAATGCACAATTTAGTGAACGCCACATTCTGAAGTGGAATCTGCTGTCAAAATGTGTTACATGTTCAGGATGAAATAATGTGGTATTAATCCCACACATGTCTAAAGTGCCAGGAGGAGGTGTTATGAAAGTGCTTGTTTTGAAGTAGGTTTTTGCTTCATTCCAAGGATCAGGAACCAGTGAAATTACATTATAAAGACATATATTACCAGAGGCAAAATCAATAAACACCTCTTCATAAACAATACATGTATTATTTTATCACAGTGTTGCCAAACTACAATATTGAGAAACCAAAACACCAAATTTGTAGATGTCTGTGTTGGCCGGCCCAAAGGGGAGCTCTCTTTGACAGTTACCTAACCTCTCAGGAATCTGGAGTTTATAAAGCTCCTCCTATAAAGCAGTTCGCCAGTGTCTTTTACAGCACTGCTCTTTCTATTATTTGGCCAATGAAACTGACAGGCAGCAAAAGGCAGAGTTTGTTTTTTTTAAATGCATGCATTAAAGTGCAAAAAAGACACCTGAAATCCTTTTACAGCCCCAATTAAAACATTGCAAAATGGCTGAATCTTAAAACCAAATGTGAATTGTGTGCGGCATGGAAAAAGTCTAGAATCCATAGACAGTAAATTCCCTTTTTCTGTATTTAAGCAGCCACAATGGGTCATTTACACTGGCAGAATAATCCTTTTAAAGTCGTGGTATTGCCAGATGTAACAGTATCGTGTATCTTTGCTTCCTCTTGGCCTCTTTGCAGATCGTTTCAGTGAATCTGTTGGAGCTTAGCAGTGTTTAGATCTAGAGGGAGAGTGCTCTAATATATCTCCGTGAGATACGGCCACAGCTTTTATTGGGTTGCTTTTAACTGGTTTTGAATAAATTCCCATTTTTGGTCAAATTGCATTTATCTGTGCGCTTGTGCAATGCGCTTGTGCAAGTCCCCCAGTGGGGAAAA
Source organism: Tiaroga cobitis (assembly GCA_030578255.1). Taxonomy (NCBI): domain Eukaryota; kingdom Metazoa; phylum Chordata; class Actinopteri; order Cypriniformes; family Leuciscidae; genus Tiaroga; species Tiaroga cobitis. The sequence goes on from CM060599.1 coordinate 53,883,071, forward strand.
TCCAGCTTTTAATGTTGTTTATGTGTGTATGTGGTGTGTTTAATACGCTTTAAGACACACCGTGTGTAAGTTCATAAGTCGACAGCATTGCTGAGTATTTTCTGCTTAAAACTGCAGTGAACCAAAGACAGTCTCAAACACACGGTTTGAAATCGCTGGTGTTTCTGACGTCACAAACGACCTTGTAACCAATCAGATCAACGTGTGATCGTCAACCAGTGGATCTCTGAGCTGAGTGAGTGAGTGGAGGCGGGGCTCATTTGCATATTCATAGAACCGCGCATACTAAATGAGGCAAGGGTGTCGAGTTACATTCAAGCTGATTTTGTTTTAAGGAAAAAACGTTTGGTGATCAAAGATGAGTTCAAGGGATAACATGATTGACTACAGGGGGAGTTTAACATTTAAATATTAGCTGTCATGTTAAATGTTTTATTGGGAAATTCCTGTGACAAACATTTTTGGTATTTTCTTTTTCTGTAGAATAGCGAAACACAAACACACAGTGAAAACGGCATTTTGCACAACGAACAGTTCCTTCAACTCCAACTTTTATTTATTTAGATGGCACATTTAGTCTTAGTTACACTCATATTCATTGAAAACGAGTAAACCGAGTGAACTTTCCGTGCTGCAAAAACTCTCGAGCTCCTTTGCAGTGAGTGTTTTTCTGTGCGAGAAGAAAGCGTGTAAGAGCGGCAGTTCTTCAGTCGAGTGACATCTGGTTTACATGAAGTCTGCCTGAGCTTCTCTTTCTCACAGCGAGCAACATGACCTGATCTTTGGCAGCGCTTCCCAGGCAAATACTTCTTCCCACTGGAGACTGTCAACCGAGCACAACAGCACTTCAGGGGCTTTTTAAGGTCTTCTTTCATGTTCGACAGTTTTGTGAATCTTCAAGCTTGCGTTGGTCTTTAAAACTTATGAGTGCAAGTGAAAAGTCTCATAGGAGCATCTAAAATTAGACAATATTTGAAGTCAACAAGTTCCTCATTGTTTTTCCCCTCATTGAATATCATGCTTTCCTCATTTCATGGAAGTCGATTGCGAAGCTCATGTTGACAAGTTACCATTATTCACCACTCTGGAATGCAGATAGCAGCATTTTTACAATAAGAAACATTGCCGAATATGTGGTTCGTTCACAGGCCAGTGAAAGTTGGGCATGTTCCTGAAGTCGGACTTGCTTTAAACTCTTTTCTGTTGGAGCAGATCCAGGATAAGAGACCATGAGTGGCTCAGTGTTTTCGGTAAGATGGTTTAGATTAATGCAACTCTTTTAGTACAGTTGAAACATGCGATAAGCATCTCAGATCCACAAAGTTGTGTATCTGATTTTCCAGAATGATGGATGGAAAAACACTTGAGATTTCTTTTAAAGCAAAAATGTCAGTATCAGAATAACCTTTAACCTTTATATTCTGCCTGCCAATCACTTCAGTGTTTCGCAACACACACATGCTTTACACACACCACGTTTAGCTTCAGTGACATACTGCAGATTTGTGGCCTTTTTTACACTTATTATTAGCATGCAAAAAGTGATTTAAAAAGGCCAAAAGAGCACGTATAGCGACACCAAAGTCATGCGTTCGATTCTCAAGCAAAAGATATTATTAAATGTGAACCTCGAATGCAATTTAAGTTGTTTTAGATAAAAGCATCTGCCAAATCCATAAATGTACATTTGTGATCTGTTCACTCAAAACACATTTGGATGTAGTCAGAAACACATACTCTTAAAGTCCCCCTGTGGTGAAAATCCAGCTTTTAATTTTGTTTATATGTGGTGTGTTATTAATACGCTTTAAGACACACCGTGTGTAAGTTCATAAGTCGACAGCATTGCTGAGTATTTCCTGCTTAAAACTGCAGTGAACCAAAGACAGTCTCAAACACACGGTTTGAAATCGCTGGTGTTTCTGACGTCACAAACGACCTTGTAACCAATCAGATCAACGTGTGATCGTCAACCAGTGGATCTCTGAGCTGAGTGAGTGGAGGCGGGGCTTGTACTGAAGCATTCCTCGCATTCCAGTCATTCCTAAGGGGGTCAGATTGACCCGAGGGAAGGGATGTTACTTTTTTAAATTTCAACCACAAAACTCCCCGAATCCATTCAATTCGAGGAGTTTGCATAATTTTGCATATTTGCATATTCGTAGAACCGCGTATACTAAGGGTGTACTCACACTAGCCAGTTTGAACCGTGCCCAAGTGCGTTTGACCACCAAAGCGCGGTTCGTTTGACTAGTGTGAGTGCTCCGAACCGTGCCCGGGCGCGGCTCGATTAGCCGGCCCTGGCCCGCTTGGAAGAGGTGGGCCAGAGCACGGTTCAGTTGGACTCGGGCGCGGTTCGCATGCAGTGTGAGCGCTAACCGTGCTGGAGCACAGAACAGGACGCGTGACGTCATGGTTCTGCACTTCAGCTGGTACCTTGCAAACCTCCTCATACGAGCAGCACGATTACGTGAAAATTTTCGCGCCACTAAGACGACACATCTGTTTAACAACAGGCTGTGAGAGGGCTGTGGACCACCGTGGACGTTTAGTAGCTTGCCTATGTCATTTGTAATGGAAGCCCGTTTCCGCCACTGAATACAAAAAAGAAAAGAAAAGGTAATTGTGACTTTAAACGACACAAAATTATCCACAAAGAAAACAGAGCGATGGACTCCATTGTGTTTAGACAGCTCCGCTCTTCTTGTTTATCCCCAAACCGTCGCACCATAATGACGTAAGCGTGCTCCGGCACGAATGCTGAAACCCTATGTGAGTGCAGGCCAGCGGGGGAGTGGGGAGGGGGGACAATCGTACTCGGGTTCGGTTCATGGCAACCGTGCCTAGTGTGAGTACACCCTAAGCGTATGAGGCAAGGGTGTCGAGTTACATTCAAGATATTTAAAGGTTTTTTTTTTTCAAGGAAAAAAAAACATTTAAATATGTCATTTTGGTGATCAAAGATGAGTTTTAAGGGATACAATTATTGACTACAGGGGGACTTTAACCTGCATCTTTCTCTCGGGTCATTTTGACCCGGAATATATATATATATATATATATAAAAATATTGAGTGTTCATCAGAGGGGTCCAGGACTTTTGTCGCACTTGAACCACGAATACACACAAAAAAAATACAAATTGAATTAGGGATGTCAACGATTAATCGACGATCGATTAATTGTCGATAATACATTTAATCGATAAAACTTATCGATCATCGATTAAGCAGGATCATGCGCGTGCGTGCTGTTCAACCGCGAAACATGTAAGCGAGCGCGCCGGTGTGGTGAAGTGTTGAGTCCCACTGAATGACACACACACACCGGAATGACACACACACACACTGGAGTTGTTTGGGACTATTTTACACCTTCATGACTATAAGTTTGCGTGTGCATTCGCAGCCTTTTGTTTTGTGCAAATGTAAGTTGTAATAGTTTATTTTGTGTACGCTTATCTATATTTGATTGGTCTCATATTGGATGCATTTGGTTAAGAATCGACGTGATCTTTAGCGCGCTCAGCTCAAACGACAATGCACGACTAATAATGACTATTGGGACTGTCATATTACACAAGATTATAAAGAGAACACTATTGTAATAAAACATTGTGAATTATTTGGGTTTAGATGCCATGTCGCGTTGTTCCAGGAAGAGCTCGTCAGAGACTTTGAGCGCGTCCACCACAAGAGTCATTCTGAATCGCACGTAACTCAGTTTAAGTTCACTTGTGCATTCACGTCATTTTGTGTAGATATAATTTTGTAATATTCTGCTTATTTTGTATATATCTGATTAATATCAAATAGGATGCGTTTCTTTGAGTTAAATAAACGCTAACAAAGTGCTCAACGGTTATTCATTCAGCGCGCGCCGCTCAAGCAGAATGCACAACTAATAATAACGATGGTTAATTTGGGACTTTCATATTGCATAACATGAGAACACTATTTTATTAAATGGTTGTGAATTCATTGGGTTTAGTTGCCGTTTTCAGTGCGTTGTTCCAACACTTCCACAACAGTCACACATTCTGACAAGCACGCATCTGAGGCGGCGTTGGTGACACATTGTATTTGTCGTTATATTTATATATTAAATAGTTAATTTAATTTATCAATCACATCAAAACATTTTACAATCCTACTAAGCCTTTATTTAGATTAATTAATTATTAATTAGATTAGATTATTAATTTGGTGAGTAACAGCTTTTTGAGCAGCATTTGCAGACCCTGTGCTGTTTGCCATTAATGCTAACGATTAATCGATTAATTGATCGTTAATTTAAACGATGATCGATCATGGGAATTTGTGAAAATTGACATCCCTAAATTGAATGTATTCAAGGAGTTCTGTGGTTGTAATTTAAAAAAAAGTAACAAATCCTTCCCTCGGGTCAATCTGACCCCCTTAGGAATGACTGGAATGCGAGGAATGCTTCAGTTCACACAGAAAACCCTAAAAATGCTCAAATCTAGTGGCTAGAGTCATGAAATATCATGTGTTATTATTATTTTTACACTTGAGGTCGGCAAAGACTCCCAATGTACGATATTTAGAGCTGAATTAAAAGGCTTATGCATGAAATTGTGAGTAATTTTGAATTTAAGTTGAAAGAATCTGAGGAATGTGCTTAAATTACTATTAATTTATTATTTATTGATCGAATCTAGTAATTAAAAGGTAAATAAAAAAAATGCATTAAAAATAGAAAAAAAATAGACTTATCAAAATGAAATAAAATAAGCTTTCTGGACAACAACAAAAAATAAAGTATAATATTAGTAGGGCTGGGTATCGTAGCAAAATGTTCGATACCGATACCGATACCTTGACTTCGATACCGGTTCCTGAACGATACTTTTTTCGATACCAGTTTTAACAATATAACATTAACTCATTTTTATTTTTTCAGTTTGTTGACTTTTTTACACTCATATTTTGAGTATGTAAAAAAGCACCAGTAAGTTTTCTATGTTTCCTAATTTAATAACATGTATTCTTTACTTCAATGAGCTCATTGTTTCTGCCTTAACTTAATGCATTGTTCAACAATGAAACTGAATGAAAATGAATTGAAATGCATTACACTGTCACCTCTGATAACAGATCACTCTAAATTGTAATTTAGACACATTCATTTTCTGTAAAGCTGCTTTGAAACGATATGTATTGTGAAAAATGCTATACAAATAAATGTGAATTAAATTAAATATAGGCTACTGGGGGGCGGATATATGCCTCGCGCTCCGCACACATGAAGCTGCCGCAAAGCACTGGCAAAAGTAGCCTAATGATTATGGATGTGTCGGGAAAAAATAGCAAGGAGATATTTTAATTGTTTATTAAAGTCCCTGTAAAGTCAAAATTAAGTATGTGTTCTGAGTATGTCACATCACAGAAAAATGTGTTATTAGCCATCCAGCCAAATTTGAATGATAAAAAAAGCCGGCAAGTACATCAAATAAGGTATCAAAATCTTGAAAAAATGAGCATTATTCTCTGCTCTCAAACGCTGGGGGCGTGTCCGCTGGCTGCGCTGAAACCACGCCCACTCGCGGAAAAGCTATTGGCGATAGGTGATACTGCTTTCGGGACGGGAGGATGAACGCTGGCGGGGGATAGTCGTTTCGGCCCCGTTCACCAGTAACAGCGGATTATCAGTGAATCCCAGTTGTCTCTGAGGAAAGTTTATAAAACGATCCTGTGTAAAATGATCACTACAGAGGCGGGTGTTGGCGGTGATCCTCAGCTCTCCATCAAGGTTGGCTCTACACAAAATTAATCCACCTCTTCTTGATGTGATCGTTTTTAGGAAATTTAAATAAAGACACCGATCTGTTTAGTACATGATCGCATCCAGGTAGTAGCCTATATGCATTTCCGTGTCGAAGGCTTAGCTAGCTAGCAAACAGTAGGCTGTAGTAAATAATAGTACTGACAGTAACTCGCGTTTGAGGGGCGAATGCGAATGGGGTCGGGAGAGATCAGCCTCAGTGGCCTCGGTGTGTCATCAAGTAGGGGCGTGTCCACGAGCTCATGGGCTCCAGTGCGTCATCGAGCCCTGTTTTAGCCCCGCCCAAACAATCCGTAAAATAGCAATGGTGAAAAACTGTTTAACGGTCTAACTCCGCATTTCAGTACTTCACAGTTCACAGTCTTTGTAGGATGTTTTAGCAATACATTTGTAACATTTATAATGTGTTTAGATTTTTTTTGTAGAATTGCCTTTACAGGGACTTTAATGAACAAGTGTTTACTAATGGTGTGTTCACACCGAACGCAAATTTAATTATTTGTGCGAGTAGATTACATACAAAGTCAATGCAAAGATGCGAATAGACGCATCATTCGCGCCGGGCGTCGCGAATGACGCGCGCGTTTGCTTCGAACGTCTTCCGCGCAAGTTGAAAAATTTGAACTCGAGCGGAAGATTCAAGCGTCTAACTAGACGCGTATTTGACGCTATTCGCATTCGGTGTGAACACACCATTACTCTCCTATTCTGTGCGCTTCTAAGTGCCTTATCAGATTTACCGTGTTACCGGTCTTGGCAGCAATTATCTTGTCGAAAATAATGCATCGCGTGCTTCTGGCATCGAGTCTGGCACATAGGTAGGCCTACACTTTGGATCATTTCCACATATTTTCTATCTATCTGGGTTGGAACACTTGCACACACACACACACACACACACACACACACACACACACACTACAGCCTCACGTGCGACGAGCCACGTCTCTGGGCAGCCGTGTAAACTAGTGTTTTTGCCAATCATGCTGCATGCTTATTGTTTCACTGATGTTGACGAGATTAACCACTTAGGTACCGAAATTTGGTACCGAAAAACAAGACATGTTTCGATACTCGGTAGTATCGAGGCAATTCGGTCGGTACCTAAAAAGTACCGAACTCGGTACCCAGCCCTGAATTTTAGTGCTTCGGGTCATTTTGACCCGCGAGGGAAAGATGAGAAAAAAAATCACCACGAAGTTAACATACAAGGGGTCAAAGTTCAGCTGGTTAATACAGTCAGGTTTACCCTCTCGTAATCTTTGGCCCTTTCCTCAACTGAACAGGTTTTTCTGATCAAATATTTTTTGCAACCAACGTATAAATTGTGAGCATTTAATTTAACTATTGTAGATGTTCCATGAGTGTGTGAGCCACGGTTTCACGCGTGTGTGTGTCGCTGGCACATGATGGCATCTTCGCCATGACTTTTGCTTTACTCACATGCATCCAGTGTGTTTTTGCGCATGTTGTGTTTGTATGACATGCTATCTGGCTTCACTGAGCTTTTCCAGCCTCACATATCAAGTCAATTCATTGTCAGTCAGGGTCAGCAGTGCAGTGCGGACGACACCATAATCTGGAGATCCCACAGCGGTTCCCCTGGGCGTGGAGAGAGAGAGAGTCGAGGTGAGCGAGAGGAAGAGGTGTGTCCACGACTCTCATGTGTTCTCCTGATTAATACACTGATGTTGAAACCAGCATCTTCCTGTTCCTTTGTGCCGGTCTGGGTTTGACACTGGGAACCAGATGAAGTGATATGGAGCGCTCTTACGTCACCTTGGCTGTATTCAGTGGGATCGTGCCGGAGATTTCTGAACCGTTGAACTCTGTAGCTTTTGTTAGTGTTGTTTGCTTAAAGACTGCATGAAGAATTGGAGATTTTCCTCCTTTTCAGGTCTTTGTAGTGAACTGGACACATCCCACGCGATTTATGATTTGGGATTTAGGTTGACGGGACTTTTTCTGAATTACAGTTCACAGAAATTTAGTCCAAAAACAACATCAAAATTTGCCAGAACAGATTAGAACGATTTTTTATTTTGTTAAACCTGTAATATAAACACAAGAAATGAATACTTTTATTCAGCGAAGACATCAAGCAATCCTGAAAAACAAAAAATGTTAATAATCTCAACTGTTTTCAACACTGATAATAATCATAAATGTGTCTTGAGCATCAGATCCTCATATTAGAGTGATTTCTGAAGGATCATGTGACACTGAAGACTGGAGTAATGATGCTGAACATTCAGCTTTTGATCACAGGAATAAATTACACTTTACTGTATATTCACACAGAGAACAGCTGATCTACACTGGAGTAATATTACACTGTATTACTGTATTTATGATCAAATAAATGGAGCTTTGGTTAAAATCATTCATTTTATTGACTACTTTTATTCAGATTGTAAAGAAATTTTTAATTTCTGAATGTTGTATAATCTGGATGGAAAATGACAAGTGAAACAATTTTAATTTCAGTTTATTGATTATTTTCAGCTCAAACAATAATGTCAATAAAGCACATTCTGTAGGAAGACACAGAATAGGAATATGACAATTTCTTTCCTTTATTGTCTATAATAATAATAGCATTTAGAAGCTGTCCATATGTTACTGTACTAATAGTGTCTATCATTCCAAACACGTAAATGTAAGTGTGTTAGAAGCACATTTTATGATTGAATGCTTATGAATACCAATGAACTAATGAAGAGTAGATGTGCAAGGAGCAGCTGTGCCTGACATTACCATCAGACTCAAACGGGATGCTTATTCGATGGTCCTCGAGTGTCTCTTGTTAAACCGCTGTTGCTCAGCCGTTATGCTAATGAGCGAGGCTTTCATTGATAGTAAGTGTGCGGTAATTAAACGGCGCTGCTCGCTGGAGTGGCACTACAGAAACAAATGATCCCCTTAAAGTCCCCCTGTGGGGAAAATCCAGCTTTTAATGTTGTTTATGTGTGTATGTGGTGTGTTTAATACGCTTTAAGACACACCGTGTGTAAGTTCATAAGTCGACAGCATTGCTGAGTATTTCCTGCTTAAAACTGCAGTGAACCAAAGACAGTCTCAAACACACGGTTTGAAATCGCTGGTGTTTCTGACGTCACAAACGACCTTGTAACCAATCAGATCAACGTGTGATCGTCAACCAGTGGATCTCTGAGCTGAGTGAGTGAGTGGAGGCGGGGCTCATTTGCATATTCATTGAACCGCGCATACTAAATGAGGCGAGGGTGTCGAGTTACATTCAAGATATTTTAAGGCATTTTTTTTTCAAGGAAAAAACATTTAAATATTTTATTTTGGTGATCAAAGATGAGTTTTAAGGGATACAATTATTGACTACAGGGGGACTTTAAATTAAATTAAAATCTCTGCTCAGGACTGCCGAACATCTGGAGGGATCGAGCTCTAATCAGACGTGATGCATTTCTAGCTTTAAGGTATTTGTAGTTTCTGAAAACACACACACACACACACACACACACACACACACACTCTCGACGTCACCAGCCGCGTTTACATTACCCTACAATTGACCTATGGCTAAGCCACGCCCCCAAACGTGATGAGCCAATCACAGTGCGCATAGCTAACCCAATACACTCGGACATTCTCTGCTTCCACGTCCATTGAAATGCATTGCAGTTAGTCAGTTTTCATTCATTTTTATATGTTTTTTTCTTGTCATTTTAAGTTCTCGGTGTCCCGAGAGGCTGGGCGACGGTGTGTGTTTTTTACCCTTTCCCAAGCCACATCTCAACCGAGATAAGTGTCTGCTCTGGATAAAGTTATGCGGTAGACCACAACACCAACTACACGTGGATAAATTAAACAAGAATTAAACACGGATGTCTACATCTGTTCTAAGTCAACAGCGTATTTGAACGTTATCTTTAACATCTCTAAGGTAACGTTAGCCTAACATTAGAAAACACTGACGTTAGCTTCAAGCTGCGTTGTACATCATGTCACTTAGCTTCATTAACGTATCTGTAAATAACCGAGATAACAAACGTGAGCAATGTTCTGCTGAAAGATTCATGTAAAGACCGCAGTGTAGGGATGCACGATGATATCGGGACAACATCGATATCGGCCGATAAAAGCTTAAAATGACCATGATCGGCATCGGCCGATATGAATATTTCTGCCGATGAGCCTTGCCGACAGGGTGGCGTTTCCTATGCGCACGTGACGACCGCGAACGAAGCATGAGCGCCAGCAACTTAAACTTCCAACTAGGGGTGTGCGTCTCACGGTTTTTGATCGTGGGCGATTAAAATGTCTCCACGATCTGCTTTTGAAGAAAAATCATAGTATCGTGCATTCTATCAGTTCAATTCTGGCGCCTTCATCTCAACATACTGTACAACGCGACGTACATTCACATCACATCACATGTAAACGCAGAGGTAGAGTTACACTCACGGGACACCGCAATTCACAGAAGTTCATTATTTGCATGTGCGTCAAAGTCTTGCTAGGTAAACATTAGGGCTGGGTTTCGATTCAAATTACAAGATTCGATTCCGATTCTCAAGATCTTGAATCGATTATCATTATTCGATTCGATCCGATTCGATCTGATCTTCGAGATTTAGATCAGTGTTTTTGAAAAAAGCATTTTTTTTCCAGCTGTTACCTGAATTACAGGACTGTACTTATGCAACATATTGATACTATTATTATAGACATTCAACTGAGTTCAAGTTCATAATGATAACAAGACTGTTTATCATGGTGATTTGTAGCCTACGGCTTCCCACAGACAGTGAATGAGAGAGATCGGCTGAGCGCGTGCGATTACCTGCGTCTGTCTTTGAAGTCATATTCGTGGAAAGGTTGCCGTGTAAAAGGAAAGCGAAATATTTGTCGTATAGCCATTTTAACGTTCACGTCACGGAAATGCGCGTCAGCAGCAGCGCTGGTCAGCTTCCCACAGCGCGAGGAAGCCGCGGGAAAATAAACTCAGCGAGTCGCGCATTGAATCAATGCCATATTGGTCTTTAATAAATGAAGCATTTTCAGCGTTACCCATGCGACGCATTGCTGCTCAGCTGAGCCTTGAAAAGTGGAACTCAAAGTTAAAAATAATTAACACCCTTGTTTCATTATCTCTTTTAATGAATCAGCTTTTCTGAACGTGTTCGTTGAATGAACGGTTTAGTGACTCACTCAAAGTCCGTTGTCGTAAAGCCTTTCAATGCGCATATAGGGATCTCCCAGTCGCGGCAAGTTAAAGGGTTAGTTCACCCAAAAATGAAAATGAAGTCATTAATTACTCACCCCCATGCTGTACCAACCCCGTAAGACCTTCGTTCGTCTTCGGAACACAAATGAAGATATTTATGATTAAATGTGACAGCTGGATCACTCCTCCATAGGCTCCCTAAGGGAATGAATCCTGACCGCCCAGAAAGTCAATGAAGAAAATGTTTAAATATTCCATGTCGCAACAGTGGCTCAACTATAAGTTTATCAAGCGACGAGAATACTTTTTGTGCGGAAATAAAACAAAAATAACGACTAAGGAGATCGCAGTTCTCGCGCGTGCGTCGTGGAAATCTCTTGAAGTCTCGTTTCAGGCCTACAAGGAAGAAAAGGAATAGTCGAATAAAGTCGTTATTTTTGTTTTATTTTCGCACAAAAAGTATTCTCGTCGCTTGATAAACTTATAGTTGAGCCACTGTTGTGACATGGAATATTTAAACATTTTCTTCATTGACTTTCTGGGCGGTCAGGAT
>CM060599.1:53899634-53902134 GCA_030578255.1 Tiaroga cobitis
CTTTGTGTTCAGCAGAAGAAAGAAACTCATACAGGGTTGGAACAACTTGCGGGTGAGTAAATGATGACAGAATTTTCATTTTTGGGTGGAGTATCCCTTTAAAACTGCAGTCAACCAAAGACAGTCTCAAACACACGGTTTGAAATCGCTGGTGTTTCTGACGTCACAAACGACCTTGTAACCAATCAGATCAACGTGTGATCGTCAACCAGTGGATCTCTGAGTGAGTGAGTGAGTGGAGGCGGGGCTCATTTGCATATTCATAGAACCGCTCATACTAAATGAGGCGAGGGTGTCGAGTTACATTTAAGATATTTTAAAGCATGAAAATGTAATTTTGGGGATCAGTGATTGGTTTTAAAGGGCACAATTATTGACTACAGGGGGACTATAAGACTCTATAAGAGTTTTCATATTTGGTGATAGATCAGCAGAAATGAATTAATTTGCAACAAGACTTTGACTATTTTGACAGTGGTGCACATGTACAATCATGAAAGACTGGTAGAAACTTGTGTTAGATTTCATGCCAAGAGAGCAAAATATAACTTCTATTTTTTTGTTGTTGTTGTTTTTTGATAAAAGGTCTAAAAATGTGCTCAAAATAAAGAGATATGATGGATTATCCATTTGTGAATCTTCGCATGCATGTCTTGAGTGCAAACTGGGTTAGAGGGTAAATTCAAATCAAATACTGCCATTAAAAACCCGTTGGACTAAAATAGCAACATAACACAATTACAACAATTTCATTGGAAATCTTCAGGTCTGTGCTCAGAAATGAAGACTTTAACTGGTTAAAGAAGCTCTATAAGTTATAAAATTTCTTTCTATTTTGCGTCTTTCATAGGGAGATTTTACCTGTAAGAAAGCGACGGGTCATAACCTCCACATGCAGTCGGTTCCCATCCAGAGTCTGTCGGAGCTGGAGAGAGTCCGGCTGCAAGAAGTGGCTCTGGTCCGACTGACCAAAGGCTTTGATTTGGGCTGCCAGATCACCATCCCTAAAGGTACACCGACTCCAACTCATCGCCCACGTAAAGGGACGTCCCGACGTGACACTGGTTTGATTGTCTTTGCAGTTTCTGTTTTATTTCTAATGTTTCGTGTGCTTTATGTCTCTTCCAGATGGCCAGAAGCGCAAAAAGTCACTCAGGAGGAAGCTGGATTCTTTATCAAAAGAAAAGAGAGACAAAGGTGTGTGTTTGGTGTGTAGACGCTTGGGTTTCTAAACTGGCATGCACATCTACAAGTAAAGGAGTCTTTCAAACAGATATACACTACCGTTTAAAAGTTTGGGGTCGATAAGATGTTTTTGACAGAAGTCTCGCCGACTACGCCAAAGCTGCATTTATTTGATCACAAATACAGTAAAACAGTGTAATATTACTCCAGTGTAGATCAGCTGTTCTCTGTGTGAATATACAGTAAAGTGTAATTTATTCCTGTGATCAAAGCTGAATGTTCAGCATCATTACTCCAGTCTTCAGTGTCACATGATCCTTCAGAAATCACTCTAATATGAGGATCTGAGGCCATGTTTACACGGAAACGATCTGAAGAGAAAACGCAAAAGTGGCGTTTCGTTTTCACTTTTTATTCTGCGTTTAGACGAGCGTTATGGGGGGGAAATCTGCGTGCATATGGAGACGCAAAAGTGTTAGAAATGCGATGTAGTATGCACTCCAGGCGGCTAGGTGGCAATGTGAAGCACTGCCACACAACAACAACAAGTCCGTGCGCCTGCGTACAACCTTCCTTCTACTTCTCTCCCTAGTAGATTTGCGTTTTTACCCGTTTAGACGGAAACGCGACGGTGGAGCGTTTTTAAGATTTCCACTTTGGAGGGTGGTTTCACTTTTTTGCGTTTTTAAGCCCCAAAAACGCCGTCGCCGTGTAAACGAAAGGCACATCCGATAAAATATTATTACGTTTTCACCCGGAATCGTTTTCGTGTAAACAGGGCCTGATGCTCAAGAAACATTTATGATAATTATCAGTGTTGAACACAGTTGCTCTGCTTCAGATTTTTGTGGAAACCGTCATACATTTTATTTTTCAGGATTCTTTGATGAATAGAAAGTTCAAAATAGCAGCATTTACTTAAAATATAGTCTTTTTAACATTATAAATGTCTTTACTGTCACTTTTGATCAGTTTGATGCTCAAATTGAAGGCAATTAAAAGTTTCTGACAATGTTTACTTTGTGGTGTTTATAGATGTGATATTTGATCTCATCGTTTAGAATGAACAGCTGGAAGTAGTAAAGCATACGCTTTTCAAAATAAGAGTCCTGCTGTATTTCAGGCTTGTTTATACTTAAAAGTCCTGCATTTTGCATACGGTTACACAGTGTGTATGTGGCGTTGATTTCAGCGTAAACCCTTGTGTTTTCCGTCACAGGGAACATTAACACATTCAATATATAACTTTTACTAGTTGTTACAAAGAGGTGGTTGAAGCAAGGAGGAAGCAGAATCCAAATGCAGCTTAACTTTA
>CM060599.1:53907134-53959634 GCA_030578255.1 Tiaroga cobitis
TAACATATTTCTGCATTGTTTAGCACATTGCTAGCATTATTTAACATTGTTAACACGATTTAACATGTTGTTTGCATGATTTAGCACATTTCTAGCATGTGCTTACATGATTAGAATATTGTTATCATTATTTAGCATGTTGCTAACATTATTTAGCACATTGTTAGCATGATTTACCACATTGCTAGCATGATTTAACACAATGTTTGCATGTTCCTAGCATTATTATCATATTGTTACCATGATTTAACACATTTATTATCATGGTTAGCATGTTGTAGGCATGATTCAACATTGTTCACATGATTTAACATCTTGTTAGCATGATTTAACACATTTCTAGCATGTTGTTAGCATTTTGCTAGCATAAATTAACATGTTGTTAACATGATTTAACACATTGTTAACATGATTTAACACATTGCTAGCATGATTTAGTACATTTCTAGCATGTTGTTAACATTATTTAACACGTTGTTAGCATTATTTAGCATGTCGTTAGCATGATTAGCATTTTTCTAGCATGATTTAACATGCTCATAGCATGATTTAGCATGTTGATTGCATGATTTAATACGTTATTAGCATTATTCAACACGTTGTTAGCATTATTTAGCATGTTGTTAGCATGATTAGCATTTTTCTAGCATGATTTAACATGCTCATAGCATGATTTAGCATGTTTATTGCATGATTTAATACGTTATTAGCATGATTTAACACGTTGTTAGCATTATTTAGCATGTTGTTAGCATGATTAGCATTTTTCTAGCATGATTTAACATGCTCATAGCATGATTTAGCATGTTGATTGTATGATTTAGCATGTTGATTGCATGATTTAATACGTTATTAGCATGATTTAACACGTTGTTAGCCAGACCGAGACGGGCGTTGGCTGAAAGGACTGTGTTTTCCCCTGTAGGGTGGCATGTCTGTGGACTGCATCACTGACCTGGACGACAGTCACTCGCGTCTCCTGGAGGCGCTACAGCTGTCGATGCCACTGGAGTCGCCCAGCGAGAAGAAGAAGATGAGCGACGCTAAGCTAAGCCTGAACCCCATTTACAGGCAGGTGCCGCGCGTGCTGGACAGCTGCTGCCAACATCTGCAGAGATACGGTCAGTGACCCTGTTAGTTCATGTTGTCATCTTTAAGTAAGCGATTATGTACATCCAGCCGGTTGTTATCTCTGAATAAACCCCTTCAGGTGTGTGTGTGTGTGTGTGTGTGTTTATCTCAGAATAAACCCGACAGGGTGATCAGGATCAGGTCTCCATCAGCCTGAAGTGGTTTATTCTGAGATAACAGCCGGCTGGATGTTTATTATCCGCTTATTACAGGAATACTTGCACATCAGTGAATAATTCGACATGAAATATTGATTTGAGCTGAAATATGTTATTATCTCTTTAAACACAAAGCTGCGCGGAGAGAGCAGTTTCAGCGGCGAGATCAAACTAGACGGACATTTAAGAGATACGCTATACAGTCATAACACTTATTACACAGCATTTCAACACATTAATAATCATGGAGATCAGAGATATTGATTTCAGATTAAACTGTTTTATAATCTTATAATCCAACAGTGAACAAAACAATAGTCACAAAATGGCCGCCGCTGCGTTTATATGAAACGAGAGAGAGCGAGTCCGCGATACTGGATGGCATAATGAAATAACTCTACACAAAATATTGATTCAACTGAGTTTTAATATTTTATTAGCTCACCAAACGCAAAACTTCCACGAGGAAAGCCGTTCCTAGTGAGTGTGTAGCGCTGTCTTCAGTGACCGGATGAGCCTGTGTTTCTGCTGTTATCTGGGAATAATATACGCCGCGATTGACCAATCAGAATCAAGTATTCCACAGAGCCGTGTAATAAGCTTCAATTTGCCCCGCCCCCATCTACCTGTGTCGATTGTCAAAACAGGAAATACCGTTTTTGTTTCCATTTCATTGTGTCTTCAGAGTGAGCGATGAGTAACGCTGCTGTTCTCTGCTGTTCAGGTCTGCAGACGGTCGGGATCTTCCGGGTCGGAAGCTCCAAGAAAAGAGTTCGACAGGTGAGAAGCTGATGTTTTATGTTTTAGAGACTGTATTTTACTTTTTTTTTTTTTTATGAAATTACAGTAAATGTAACTAAAATAAATGAATATAATGGAAATAATAGAAGAAAATAATTTTATTTAAAAAAACAGAATTTATGGCATAGAAATTGTACAATTTTCTTGTTATACAAAATGTTTCATCATTTCGACCAGGGATTCAAAAAAAAAAAAAATCAACACTTTCAACCTAAAATATTCATTTGGTGAACCCCTAAGATTTTAAATGAACATTTTAATAGTTTAACAACACATTTGCATATTCACGCTTCTCTTATGTTGGTCACATGACATGTAAAATACAGTATTTTTAAACGTTTTTAGTGTTTCATTTTGATTTTTTTTTTTTATGTAACTAAAATAAATAAATATAATGGAAATAATTGAAAATAAAAAAAATAAAAATCATTTATGGTATAGAAATTGTACAAATAAATTGTTGTACAAAATGTTTCATTATTTAGTCCTGGGATTCCCAAACTTTTTTTAACACTTTCAACCTAAAATATTCATTTAAAGATTTTAAGTGAATATTTTAATAGTTAAACAATACATTTGCATATTCACGCTTCTCTGATGTCGGTCACATGACATGCAAACATAGGTAGTAGGAATGCAAACTCTAATGTGGTTTTTTCTAATGCTTGAACTTACAAACAAATGAAAAATACAAATTTATTAAGAAGTATCACTTTCACAATATTGCTTAATATATACCGTATATACCCGAATATAAGACGAGGTTTTTGTCCTAAAAATAGGCTGAAAAATGGGGGGTCGTCTTATATTCAGGATCATCTTATATTCGAGTGGAGGAATCGATTGATAGCCTTTTTCTCCCACGCCGTCGACTGACGAGAGCGCTGAGGATCTCGATGCGGCGCGGACGCGCTTGGAAAAAACGTGTTGAAAACCAGATTTTCCCCCCAAAATAAGTCTGGAAAATGGGGGGGGGGGGTCGTCTTATATTCGGTTATATACAGTAATATAATAAAACATTTTAAATGCATTTATTTATTTTAAAGTCCCCCTGTAGTCAATAATTGTATCCCTTAAAACTAGGGATGTCCCGATCAGGTTTTTTTGCCCTCGAGTCCGAGTCATTTGATTTTGAGTATCTACCGATACCGAGTCCCGATCCGATGCTTCTATAATGCATAAAAAAAGAATAAAGAAGAGCGAAAAAACAGATCCAGGATGTTCCTTATTTTTTATTTAGTTCACCTTATTTTAACATTCAACAAATTCTGAAAACTTCTGTGAGGTAGCTTGAACAATCAAGAAATAAATAACATAAATTCTTCACTTTTGACTTTAGTGCAACAGTAAATAATATAAAAAAAAGTATAATATAAAAACAAATAGCAACTCAACTTTAAATACCCGGCAGGCATGTAAACATATAAAACAAATAAAAGTGCCACAGTGTTTGCAAAGCCAGTAATATGCTTTTAGGAACTGCACTCCTAACTCTTACTGTCATCACAGTAGTAAGTTTCACAGAAGGAAATGTATGTTTTTCTTAATGAAAACTAACATCTCTACCCTGTCAGGTTTGAGCCTGTTTCTGTTCTCATCAAGGACGTTTGCAACGGCACTAAAAAGTCTCTCACTGTCCACAGAGCTGCAGGGGGCACTGAGATACTGGGTTGCAATAGCAGCCATAGAGGGAAACTGATTAGCATGTTCTTTCCAGTACTGAAGTGGGTCACTTTTCTTAGGGGTGTTTTTTTCTGAGAGGTAGGTCTGCACTTGAGTTTCTGCTGATGTGGTACTTACGGACCATCCCTGTGACTGCCTCTCCTGTAAGATTTCCTCAAAGGCCATGTCCAGGCTGCTACATGCTTCAAGATGTGGTGCCTTGCTCACTGCAGTGTTTCCCCTACAATGTATTTAGCAGCGGCGCAGCGCCGCCACTGGATTTTCAGCGCCGCTGCAAAATCTTCACATGATCAGTAATATCACTACATCCACTTACACACCTAAAAACACTGAGACGTGGCGTGCGTGGTGGCTCTGAATCCACTTGTTGACAAGAAAGGAGGAAAGATATGGAATTCCAAAATATGGAAATATTTTCGATTAGGCTAATGTCACGTTGCCATAAGGGGCCGTTCACATAGCGTGTTTTTCTGAGCGTGCACTGCAAATTCGTTATTTCAAATGTAGGCGCGCGGGAAGCGCGCTCGTTTCTCCAGGCCGCCTCTGTTCATGGTTGCATAGCAACGACAGACGCCACGGGAGAGAGCAAGCGCTTTTAGAAAGGAGAAAGCGGCGCTCTCCATGAGGACGAGGAAGTAGCAGCAAATAATTAAATGATTTCTAGCCCTTGCATTAGCTTTACTACTAGATATATTTATGGAGATGAGAAATAAAAAGCCGCCCTGTACAGCTATGATCAGCTGTTCGGCCGAGCTGTCGATGTTGTTACGGAAAGGCCGAAGCTGATCGGTTGGTTTTTGTCACATGGCGTGTTGAGATGAGATGTTACGATGTTTTCATCTCGCCACGCGCGCCTACAATTGAAAGAACGCATTTGCGCGCAAAAAACGCGATATGTGAACTAAAGTGGACTCGGGTGCGGTTGTATCCGGGTAGTTTTACGAGCAGGAGTACATGAGCACAGTCTCGGACCGACACCCGAGTGCTGTTATTAGTCCGCCAGAAAAGCAGTTCTAGGCTTATTCTTGGCTGGATAACTCTTTTAAAAAGTCTTTTAAAATGAAATACGAACACAGTTTTGGATTAAATAAAGGTACAGTCAAGTCAAATAAAACACTTGATTGTTCATGTTTGTTCACTTCATTCATTGTGCATTAAATAATGTTAACTTAAAACTTTTGATTTTAAAAATGTTAAAATTAAAAATGTAAAAAATTAAGTGCTCACAGATTGGGTGTGGCCTAAAATTTTTAATAAATTATAAATAATCTTTTTCTGGGTTGTGCCATTTCATTTTTCCCCTATCAATATCTACCTTATAGCTGAAAATGAACACAAAACAAAAACGTGAAAAATCCTGTCTAAAATTATAAAATGAAGGTTTCTGTTTGTGACCAGTTCAAGGTGCGTGCTGCAATAATCATCTTGAATCTGTTGATGGTATGTCGTATTTGTATGTCTCAAAATGTCAATTTTTATCCACAAAACTTGCCAGAAGTCATGGTTTAAGGGGTTATTTTAAAAAAAAAGTTCTTCCGAGGTACATAAACCCCCCCCCCCCCATACATATCCCCCCCCCCATACATATCCCCCCCCCCCCCCCCCCATACATATCCCCCCCCCCCCCCCTCCCCCCCCCCAGCACCGCTGCTGGAAAAATTTCTAGGGGAAACACTGCACTGGCTCTGCTGCAGCCTCCTTCTCCTCTGGCACTGCACTGACAGCCCTCCTCCTTTCTGTATTTGCCACCTCCTGGATAAGGTGTTCCTTTGCATGCAACAGGTTGGCTGACTTTGTGAAAACGCTAGAAACAGATAAAGGTAACACACAATTCAAATCAATAAGACAAGAAGAGACACCACATAGCACAGCGCTTCAGTTAGGCAACTGCCAACACATGTACTCAATTAATAAACAATAAAATAATCTAACCTTAGAAGTTGAACTAAATTACCCAAAACTAAATAAAAAAGCTTAATACTAGTGTCTGGTGATGACTTGACTTTAAATAAACATGATGTACAAAAGGTGCATTTTAATTTTACTACACTTGCCCATCTTTGTATCTGGGATCTAGAAGAGTGGCGATGTAGAAGAGTGGCTCAGTTTCAACATCAGCAAAGCGCTTCTCCACTGCCTCCAGCAGAGTCCTCTTCATTGTTTTTATTCCCTGGTCATCATCTTCCTCCCGAGACAGAACACGTCTGAGGACTAATGAGTGAATGAATGACTTAATGAATGCATGAGATTATAGTTTGTTTCAAACATCATCAATATATGCTACAGTATAAAGCAATAAATAAAAATACAAATGACCTGTTATGGCAGGGATCACATCAGCTGCAGTTGGAGTCTCCCAGCTCACATCCCTTGTCAGCTCTTCAAAGGGGGATAGCACATCAGCAGTCTTATTCATCAGCTCCCACTGGTGAGCTGTCAGTGTTGCTGGTAGAGTGCGCTCAGCTGCAAACACACTAAGAGCACGTTTTTGTTGCAGCAGGCTCTGCAGCATGTAGAGGCTGCTGTTCCATCGTGTCTGCACATTAGAGAAGATATTCACTTTATTTTTGTGCAAATTAGCTGCAGAGCACGTAATGTATTAGTGGCTTACTAAAGTGTATGGTAAATAATAATGAAATAGAAATAGTAATACATTAAAGAATGTTATGAGAGGAATCTCACCTGTACATCTTGCTGTAGGCGCTTGATATCCATATTTAAGTCCATCTGTATGTCTTCTAGTCGAGAGTAGGCCAACGGGGAGTGTTTAAAATGGCCTACAATCTTCCTTGCGTTGGCCAGGGTCTCTGTCACGCTGCGCTGAGACAGCAGGCCCTCATGCACACAGAGTTGAAAGGAGTGGGCAACACATCCCACACTCGGCACCCCCATATCCCTCATAGCTTTCTTCATATTTGCTGGGTTGTCACGCAAAATTACGTGGACCCGTTCCTTGTCAATTCCCCAGTTGTTTAGCATCTTTTCCATCGATTGCTGGATGCGCTCTGCGGTGTGCGATCCGCGAAATTCCTGGACATGTAGGGTCGCACGGCGTAAAACAAAACTCGAGTCAATTCATTGTGCGGTAAGGCTTAGTAGAGCCATGGGAGCTACGGACGAACTCCAGATGTCTGTGGTGAACGAAACATGGGGTGCATCTGATAACAGGACTAGTAGTTTGTCAGAAATCTTCTTATAAATCGCTGGCAGAGCTTTGTCTGTGAAATAGTGGCGAGACGGCATTTCAAATCGAGGTTCTACGTGCTCCATAAGTATAAGAAATCCAGGGTTCTCTACAAAGGAGAATGGCAGGTCACTCATAGCTATCATTTGTGCTCTCTTGGCCGTGATGTCCTGAGCCTTCGCGCAGTCACGCGGCATTTTTTCTCTCCTCTGCAAACTCTTCTGCAGCGTGAGCTGAGTCGTCTTCGGCTGGGTTTCCTGGGAAAACTCACTGTATTGAATAGGGTGTTTATTTTTGAGGTGCCGTATCAGGTTTGTCGTGTTAAATGTCGCCTTTTCCTTCCCACCTCTTGAAATTCCAACTTTACAAATCTCACAGTTTGCTAAGGCAATATTGTTGTCATCAACTTTATAGTACCTCCAGACCGCAGACATATTCGCACTTTCCGTTTCAAGCTGCTTCCGTGTTCTACTTTGCCAATAGCGTCACTGCAACAAAGTGATGTCATGCCGTACGCGTTGCTGTTTCTGTGTAGAGTGAAAGGGGTCTAACTCTGTGCCACCGCAATGACCGCATAACTATAGATGTGTGTTAAAAAATAATGAAAATATAAATACATATATATCCGAGTCCTGATCGGGAGGTAACGTCCGATTCCGATCGAGTCTGAAACCACGTGATCAGGCCCGATTTCCGATCACGTGATCGGATCGGGACATCCCTACTAAAAACTCTCTTTGATCACCAAAATGACATATTTAAATGTTTTTTTCCTGGAAAAAAAATCTTCATGCCTCAAAATATCTTGAATGTAACTCGACACCCTTGCCTCATTTAGTATACTCTGTTCTATGAATATGCAAATGAGCCCCGCCTCCACTCACTCACTCAGCTCAGAGATCCACTCGTTGACAATCACACGTTGACGTGATTGGTTACAAGGTCGTTTGTGACTTGTATATATATATATTGGACCAGCTGGAGTTTGTTTATTATGCGTGCAGGGCAACCACCCAGTAGAGCATTACAATAATCTAGCCTTGAGCTCATGTACATGTCAAAAACACCAGCGATTTCTAACCGTGTTTTTGAGACTGTCTTTGGTTCACTGCAGTTTTAAGGAGAAAATACTCAGCAATGCTGTCGACTTATGAATTTACACATGGTTTGTCTTAAAGCATATTAAAAACACCACATAGACACATAAACAACATTAAAAGCTGGAGTTTCACCACAGGGGGACTTTGGGAAAGTTTGGGAATAACTGCAAGGAACTACACTAACCTTTTCCACTGGTGGCACTTGCACTACTAACTTTTTCAGTTACTGGCGCAAAACATGATTTGGTCGCACAAATTATTTATAGTAAGCCGCTCTCTGGATAATAATGAACAATAATGAAACTGTACTGCATTAAGGGTGGAACGGTACGCAGAAGTCACGGTTGGGTTCATACCTTGGATCAGACACCACGGTTCGGTACGATTTCGGTATAATGGAGTGAAAAGCAAAACAAAAATGCAGAAGGCATTTTTATAAATGTCTTAAGCCTTGTATTTTTAAGTTGTATAAGTTTTATTAATAAAGGCATAGAACCAGTTTATTTGTAGTGCACTGACAATAGTTTTATATAATTAGTTTATTAATTAATATATATTGTTTTCCTTAATTATAATTAACCCTAACTTTATTCTCATCTGAATTATAAATAAATTATTTCTGTATAAAATAATTACCATTAAAAACACATTTGATTTTCTTTTTTAATCAATGTAGAATGTGTAACTTAAAAATTAACAGATAAGTGCTCCGACTCCGAGGACAAGAAATGAAAACCAATGCGATATGATGAATCTCTAAAAGATGGAACACAGACTGTTTTTAAATGGGGTTGGATAAATATGTTTTGCTTTTAAAACGGTGTGTGTGTGGTTGGGTTACAGTTGTAGGTTACAGTTTGACAAGAGTTTAGAGTGTGACAAAAGCACAATGTTGTGTTATATTGCGAGTGTACACAAATATAAGTAAACACTTCACAGTTTGAATCATGTCCTGTATGAACAAAATGACGGAGTATGTTTTTATGTTTCCACTGTTCGATCGCGCCCGCGTCTCTCTCTCACACACACACACACACAGAATTCGATCGCGCCCGCGTCTCTCTCACACACACACAGAGTTCGATCGCGCCTGCGTGTCTCTCTCACACACACACACACACACACACACACAGAGTTCGATCGCGCCTGCGCCCCTCTCTCTCTCTCGCGGGACTGAAGCCAACTTGATGTGTTGAATGCTCAGAGCACGTTATAAAAACGTATACTTAAAACAGGCTACACATTTCTGTTTTAATAAATGCTCATAGTAAATCATAGCATATTGCCTAAAACATAAGGTAGGTACAAAAATAGTCAGTGATACATTTGCGACCCATTCAAAATTAGGGTCGCAATGGCATTTCAAAAGGTCGCATATGCGACCATTTTGGTCGCAGTGTAGTTCCCTGAACTGATACAGATAATGCTGCAAATCTTCAGTGAATCAGTGAAAATCAATTGTTCACCAATTTGAAGACTCTTACAATCACAACTAGCTGTAAAGATCTTGTGGAAAGTCAAGTCAAGTCTCCATTTATATAACGCGTTTAACCCTCTGAGGTCTGAGGTGTTTTTGGGGTCCTTGAGATGTTTTGACATGCCCTGACATTTGTGCTTTTTTCAGTTGCTTAGAAACATATTAATGGCACTGGTGTAATTACACTCTATTTAGCACAAACAGGGCTACCATAATATGTTAGCAACATGTTTGTACATGTTTGTATTTTTGAGAGAATATTGTTTATGCATGGTTATTGAAAAAACAAAAAAATAAAGTTTCTGAAATAAGGCCACAAAACACACACTAAATATGTGTCCACAAGAGTTTTGACTAATGGATCTTGTCGCCTAGAGTTTAGGCTTCAAAATGATCTGAAAATCATCCTGTCTAATCATTCACATAAAACAATAGATTGTTTTAAATTGTGAAAAACATTTTTTTGTTTGCAAAGGCAATATGCGGATGGGCGTGAACGGCCCAACCCCTATCATGAATAATTAAGTGGTTCTCACCTGAGCAGACAATGACCCTGCATAATAATGAGCCTTTCATTCAGGGGTGTCACACAAGAAAGAATGCAAGGACAATAAATAAATAAATAAATATATATATATATATATATATATATATATATATATATATATATACAAACAATCAAAATATAAATGAAAGCCAAAAGCACATTTTTAGTCATACCTGGAAACAAATCCTGGTCAAATAGGTTGTATGGGCAATTCTGCAGAATTGGTTCAAAGTTTGAGTTGGAAACATCTTGAAAATAAAATTGTTTTTTTCCATAAATGTCTTATAAAGTATTATTTTTTAAAGTAGGCAATAGATTTTATCATACATATTTCAAAGTTAAGGATTCATTATTTTGATATAGCTTGCATTGGAACAAACACTATAACAGTTGATTAGTTTATTTGTGACAAAACATCCTATATATTTTACATATGAGCAGAAACTGTCTAATTAAAGCTTATTTGATGTCTATTTTATAGTAAAAACTTTATAATCTATCCAAAATTAGTCAACGAAATGTTGTCATTACAGACACTAGTATATCGCGATTAGAAGAAATCTCAGTGGGCTATAGCAATATAGTTTGTATGTGTACATGTAAAAATAACGTTTACTAAAGTACAGTAGGTAGTCAACCAGAATGCCTATTCCCGCCGCGGCAAATCCACCGCCGTAAAAATAAACCAGTCGCATTTCAAAGTAGTTCGCGAAATGACCGCCAGGTGGCGCAAAGGGACATTTAGCAAAACGTAAGTGGGGCAATTAACAGTAAGGATGAAATACTACAAGTTATGGTCATTTCCAAATAAGCCTACAACAAACATTTATTTTTAACAAATATTTTTAAATATGCAACATGCACGTTTAAACAACAAACAATACAATCTGAACCAGCGCTTCTGCTCCTGTATTGAGACATGCAGCGCGTTTCAGTTACAATCCTGGTTCCAGTGGCCTTAATACATTCACAGCTTTTTAAAATGTCACAAAGCGTTTTGAGATGGTTTTGAATGAAATATTGAAGTTTATGATTAGGATATTTTGGCACACCACGCCGAGTGGCGCTATGCATTATTCTAAAATCTGGCTTTATTCTGGCATGTTGAATTAGAGTTTGACAAACGCGGCGGCGCGTTCATTTGAATTTATTTTTCTCATAACAGCTAAGAACTTAATAGGCTAAAGCCTACTCCGTAATTGTTGGTCATACAGATAAGATATCATCTTTTAAAACTGTAAAAGGTCTACTTTTATTCATGCAGTAGGCTATAGGCTTACACTCACAGGCTAACGACAAAACGTTTTCTCGCTCATGTGAGAAAGTTTGGGAAGTTCTCAGTGAGTAAATTCATAGCCGAGCGGTAGAACTTACGGTTCGACCATCAAGAAGACACGGGTTCGAATCCCGATCAAACATGGTCTAGTGTAAATTTTATATTCATTAATGCAGAGAGATTTGTCTAGCTCTAAAACTCTGTTACACCATACAGTTTTTTGCTTATATTTATCAAATAAAATTACCATGCATTTCCATTTTACACTAAGGAACAAATCCAACAGAACGACTTTGCATCTGTATAATAATAGGCTACCAATCGTAATTTCAAAAGCAGTTCTGTTAAAAAAATTTTTTTTATATATAGGCCTATATATATATATATATATATATATATATATATATATATTTATTTTTTTTATTATTTTTTTTTATTCCCTACAACCTAGAGTTTAAAAAAAAATGGTTTTAAGTAAAGTGTGATTTGCCAGGGGGGACGGGGATTTCCTTCTGGTCTAAACATCCCTGCTTCTGCTGAATTATTTTAATCCCCACACCCCTCCCTCCACAGTAATCAATGCTAGGCTACTTCACCAATAGACCATATCAAATATATAAAATAGAGATATGCAACAGGCACGTTTAAACGACAAACAATAAAATCAAAACCAGCGTTTCAGTTGTTCATTAGTTCCAGTGGCCTAATGCATGCACGGTTTTTCAAATTTCACAAAGCGTTTTGAGATTATTTTGAATGAAATATTGAAGTTTATAAGTGTTTTGGCACACCACGCCGAGTGGCCCTATGCATTTTTCTAAAGTCGGGTTTTATTCTGGCAATTTATTTTTCTCATTACAGCTAAAATAACTTAATAGGCGACTCCGTAATTTTTTGGTCATACAGATAAGAGTAGAGTAGCTTACATCGTTCAAAACTGTAAACTTGTATTCATATTATTAGGCTAACGACAACAGTTTATCTGTCGTCTCTGTCTCTGCGAACTGCGCGTCACAAAAATGAACCAAAAGCCGATTCAGCTCAGTCACGATAAGAAATCGGCTATGTCTAAAGTCTTTAAATGTCTAAATATTCAATGATCTATACTCAATGTAAGCGCTTCCCAATGAGAAAATGACAAGACAAGGGTGAAAATCTCGCTCCATTTTGTAGCTAAATCGCCCTGAATTAAAATGTAAAAACAGATCAAATAATTTTTTTGTCGAAATGTTGCGATACTGTTTCATTTAAGTTCATAATTATTCTATAAATGTTATTTAATTTAGCAGCATTACCACGAAGCACCGTGGTTCGATATTTATTTGAATAATAGCTACAAAAAAAATTTTTAATTAATTGCATGCCTGGGATCCAAAGATCCCTGTAGAATAATATTGAGTTTTTTGTTCATGACAACACATTAACATGCGTTTTTTCAGATTATATTTAGTTTTGCTTGGAAAAGGCAGGCCCAAACCAGTTTTATTTCATCAATTATTGAAATAATGAAATATTTAGTAATAAACTTTTATGACAGAAATATCACTAGTCTACATGTAACTTAAATCATTTAATTCCTTCATTATCAACACTGTCTAGAATAGCGTGAATAGCTGTCTATTTAAGTGTGAATTGCGACTTCTCTTTGTGTTAAGTCAGCCTCAGACTCCGATAGCCTGTGGGGGGTTGGAGGGACAGTTGCTGGACAAAGGTGTTAATGTTCCTCTTTCATATGGAGAGTGTCGGCCCCAAATGTAGGCCCCTATTAAATTATAAATATTGTAGTTTATTTATTGTAGCCTATTTAAAGTTTTTTTTTTTCACACAAAATTTCAATTGAAGTTATTGTAAGGTGAATTCAACAAGGCATGCTGTGTCTTTGAAGCAACAATTAAAGGCTAAATATTTTTTTCGTGATTTGTATGGCTGACACGCAACGACATATACAGTATTATCAGCTGTATGATGTGTTTTTACATGTTTTTAAATGTTTAATTTCGAGAGAGACCCGGCGGGTGCAGCGAGGGAGACTAAATAAACTTGCTAAAAAGAGATCCAGCGCGAGAGAGGCAAAGAAAACGCATGTTTTTAATTTAATTAGGCTATGTTGCTTTGGACAATTTTCGTTTTGTACTGTTTTAATTGTTTAATTTAGCTGTAATTTCTTTGGCAATACAAATTTAAAATGTCGCAAGAATAAGATTAGCCTAGTGTTTCTTATTTTGCATCGCAAAAGAAATAAACTCTAAACTCGATGCAATCCTGTTTAAAAAAAAACTGTCCCGACACTTTATTTAAACCTTGAAATGTTCGTACTTGGTTTCAAACTTAAGTAATTTAAGTGTTCTTTTACATTACACAATAATTTAGCAGACTAAAGACGAGCTTCTTCAGTTTCATTTTCTGATGCAATCGGCTGACAATCTTCCTTCATCAGTTTTTGTCGTTTGTGCAGCGGCTGCGGTTCTACGGGAATGTAGCAAATGTATGTTGTAATGATAATTAAACAAAACTCTTGACTTTAAATAAGTAAACAGCTATAAACAGTTACCTATTTAAGCGTCAAGGTGGTAAAATATAAACGCTGTCGGCCAACATCGGTTAAAAACATGTATGCTACACTGAGATTCGATCTCGGGTCGATTGAAGCTCCTTGAATCTCGAGCTGTTGCGTTAACCACTGAGCTACCGTCTGTATGCTGTTCGAAAGCTTCATTGATGTAGGCTAAATGTTTTTTATTGCAATGTTTTATGTTGAATTGTTTTCATTATTTATTCAATTTAATTTTAGTAGCCTAATTTCAGCATTGTGATTATTAATTATTTTAACTACGTTTCACTTGAATTCATATGCTAACAGCTTTCAATCGCTCTGAATGCGCGGCAGCAGATTACGCAATAGAGAGAATAAACGAACACTTTTCAGAGTCTATGATTGTAGCGCCTCTTAGCGGTAAAAGGCAGCAAATACACCACACATTTTACCGCCGCGGTGGAACGGCTGATGTGGGCGTTGTCATGGCTTGCCTCAACATTTGCGTTTGAATAGCGCGCGTCCTCCGTGGGCGTGTCAGATTAACGCGTAATGAAGTGTAATGAGCTGGGGGAAAAAATACTGAAATCACTCTCTTTTCATACAGATTACATAAACAGAGAATATTTGTTTTTTATATAAATTACTTCATTGAAAAGAAGAGAATTCAAGCTTCATAAAGAAAAATCTCTCGTGCCTGTATGACAAGTATTTGCGGAGTTATAGTTAATCTTAGGACGTGTTTCAGAATGGACTTCACCGACAGAGAGAAGGCAGAACTTGCATCATGTTTATTTTTCTTTATTTGTCGAAAAGCACAACACTTTGTTTTTATTGTGAGTATACAGAAAAATAATAGACACTTAACATGATCGATTGATGTATACCACTTATATTTAAGATCAAAATCAACAGAGTATTTTGAGTCTCTTTTGCACTGATAAGAAAAAAAGTAAGACAATCGCGCCGGCGCGATAGCCGACCTCAGAGGGTTAACAATATAGATTGTTTAAAAACAGCTTCACAGTGATAGTAGGAGATTACAGTAACAGAGAATGTTTAGGCTTTACAGCAGCTCTAGAATAAAGTTATAATCCAGCTAAAGTAAGTTTTGATTGATTCACTTCCGTTGTAAAGATCATTAGTTATTAACTTAGGGGCCGCTTACACGACACCGTTTTAACTGAAAAAGAAAACTTTTAATGTGTTCTGGACGTTCATTTGCACAACAACTTTGTTTGGTGGCTTGAGAATGCAAATTTAGGTATGCGTGTTTGAATATATATATATTGGACCAGCTGTAGTTTGTTTATTAAGCGTGCAGGGCAACCACCCAGTAGAGCATTACAATAATCTAGCCTTGATGTCATGAACGCATTAACTAACTGTTCCGCATTTGCCATTGAGAGCATATGATGTAATTTAGATATATTTTTAAAGTGTAATTTAGATATATTGAAAGTATGTGAAGGCTAGTGCCAGTGTTGACCGTGTTTGTGTTGTTTTGTGTCATTCAGCTGCGTGAGGCGTTCGATCAGGGCACAGACGTGGCTTTAGACCAGAGGCACAGTGTTCATGATGTGGCGGCGCTGCTGAAAGAGTTCCTCCGAGACATGCCTGATCCTCTGCTGACCCGAGAGCTGTACTCCGCATTCATCGCCTGCGCATGTGAGGAACATCTCTATAGGGGCTTTCGCACTGCATAGTTATAGGAACTCAGTTATGGGAACGAGCTGCCAGGGTGGTTCCCCGAGAACTAATGGTTCCCTTAGGAACATTTTCCTGGTTGTGTTCGCACCGCTAGTAGGAACTCTGAAGTGACATAAGCCAAGCTTGTTGTTGAGACTTTTATTTTGACGACTGAGCACACAGTGCTCGCATTCTCTGCGTTCATTAGTTTAAGATCTGTCTTACCGTTATTAGATAAAACTGTTATACATAGAAAGTAGACAGTAATGAAGTTATTAGCGTAGGCCGTGTGTTGATGTCCAGTGTTGCTGTCCAGTGTTGTTTTTTTTTTTTTTTTTTTTTTTTTTTTTTTTTTTTTTTTTTTTAATTTCATTACCAATACTGGTTTGATTGCTCCTGCCTGATCGCTGATCGATTGCTCCTGTCTGCCTCGCTGCCTGCTGTGTGTTTGTTTGCTTCGAGGCTGTAAGCTTCGCCTGAGCCTCGTATTTCTTTATGTTTTGAGCCATCATTTACTATAGTTGTTTATACTACTAAATACAGCTTACCCAACATCTCAGATTAACCTTACATCTCTAGCTTCCGTTATTGTTAACACAGCACGCTAGTAACTCGCTAACGTTAGCCTGCTAACGCGCCACCCGTGCGCTCATTTATTTATTTATTTTCTCTCGCGCGCCCGCGCCTTTGAGTTCATAAAGTCCAGGTAAGTAAGAAATCAGTCAACAAACACGGTGAGTAATGTCTTCTTGTCCTGTTATTGTCACCTGTGTCACATGTCATATGTTTAGTATAGCCTTCTCCGATGGCAATATAGGATTTATATGTGATAAGTGCAAGGAGACAGTCAGGCTGACGGAGAAGATTTCAGAACTAGAGACACGCATCCAAACTTTAATTGAGGATGGTAAGAATGCTAGATCTTTAGATAGTGTTTTGGATGCGCCTAGCATAGTGAACTCTTTACATGATTCGGTTCCGGCTGAAGTAGAGCCCGTGCAGCAGGGCAGATGGGTGACCGTGAGAGATCGTTCTAGTCGCGGATCAAAGAACCACTCTTCCGTTCCGATTCCCATAACAAACCGATTTGCCCCACTCAGTGAAACACCCACTGAGAATTCTGTTGATTGTGCCCTGGTAATTGGTGATTCGATCACACGGAACGTGAAAATAGAGACACCAGCCACCATAGTCACATGTTTGCCGGGAGCCAGAGCGCCTGACATCAAAGCAAATTTAAAAGTGCTGGCTAATGCTAATCGTAAATTCTCTAAGATCATTATTCATGTCGGCACTAATGATGTTCGACTCCGCCAGTCGGAGATCACCAAAATTAATATTAAAGAGGTGTGTGAACTCGCAAGTACGATGTCAGGCACTGTAATTTACTCTGGCCCCCTTCCTGTACGCAGGAGTGATGAGATAGTTAGCCGATTGGCCTCACTGAACGGTTGGCTGTCGAAGTGGTGTCCGCAGAATAATATAAAATTCATAGACAATTGGAAACGTTTTTGGGGCAAGCCTGATCTGTTGAAAAGAGATGGTATCCATCCCTCCTGGGCTGGTGCTGCTCTTCTCTCTAGTAATTTGGCTCATAGTCTTAGAGATAAAACATGACAATCTGGGGCTCAGGTCAGGAAGCAGACAGACTGGCTAAACCGACCGTCTGCTAGCGGCCTCACGTCACCAAGGTCAGATAAATCCCATCACATAGAGTCTCTTTCACCTAGATGTCATCATATAGAGACTGTGTCTGTTCCCCGAATTTGGAAATCCAAAAAACGTCAGGTTAAAAATTTAATTGATGTTCAACAAATAAAAAACAGATATAATACAGATGAGCAAATGATAAAGCTTGGGTTGCTGAATATTCGATCCCTTACTTCAAAATCTCTCATAGTTAATGATATGATTTCAGATTATAATCTTGATATGCTGTGTTTGACAGAAACCTGGCTAAAACCAAACGATTACATTATTTTAAATGAGTCAACCCCACAAGATCACAGTTATAAACATGAACCTCGTCTGAAAGGCAAAGGGGGAGGTGTTGCTGTAATTTATAGTAATATTTTCAAAACCACTAAGAAATCTAGCTTTAAATATACTTCTTTTGAAGTATTGGTGCTTAATGTAAAAATATATAGTGTAAACGATAAATCACATTTGAGAATTATGCTGGCTACTGTATACAGGCCACCAGGGCACCATAAAGATTTTATCAAAGAATTTGCGGACTTTCTATCAGAATTAGTATTGGCTGCAGATAAAGTACTAATTGTTGGTGATTTTAATATACATGTAGATAATGAAAAAGATGCATTGGGATTGGCATTTAAAAACATTGTAAACACAATTGGAGTTAGACAACACGTGTCAGGACCTACTCATCGTCGTAATCATACTCTAGATCTAATATTATCACATGGAATAGATGTTGATGCCGTTGAAATTCTGCAGCAGAGCGATGATATCTCAGATCATTATCTAGTCTCATGTAAATTACATTTAGCCAAGGCTGCAAAGCCGACTCCGTGTTATAAATACGTTAGACCTATAACTTCTGCCACTAAAGATTGCTTTATCAATAATCTTCCTAATCAGTTTCATCATCTCAGCATCCCGGATAGCTTAGAAGAACTTGATATTGCAACAGAAACGTTTAACTCTCTCTTTTCCAGCACTTTAGACGGAGTTGCTCCGTTGCGCTTAAAGAAGATTAAAGAAAATAGCCCAACGCCGTGGTACAGCGAGCACACACGGGCCCTTAAGAGAGCAGCCAGAAAAATGGAGCGCAACTGGAAGAAAACTAAACTAGAGGTATTTCGGATTTCGTGGAAAGAGAGCTCGATTGCTTACAGAGAGGCTTTAAAAGCTGCTAGATCTGCTTATTTTTCAAACCTATTAGAAGAAAATAAACATAATCCAAGGTATTTATTTGAAACAGTGGCTAAACTAACGAAAAAGAAAGCTTCAAGCTCAGAAGTGTCCAAGCAACACAGCAGTGATGACTTTATGAACTTCTTCACTTATAAGATTGATAATATCAGGGACAAAATTATAACTATGCAACCGTCTACCACAGTATCGCATCAGGAAGTGCATTGTAGTCTCCCTGAGGAAAAATTTGATTCATTTGTTGCTATAGGAGA
Organism: Tiaroga cobitis; assembly: GCA_030578255.1. NCBI lineage: Eukaryota > Metazoa > Chordata > Actinopteri > Cypriniformes > Leuciscidae > Tiaroga > Tiaroga cobitis. The sequence continues at coordinate 53,925,866 of CM060599.1, forward strand.
GGAAGAATTCTGCAAACTCGTTAATTCATCTAAATCGACAACTTGTATGTTAGATCCTATACCGACTAAGCTACTGAAAGAGATGTTTCCAGAGGTCATATATCCTCTTCTTAATATCATTAATTCATCTTTGTCTCTAGGATACGTACCAAAAACCTTTAAACTGGCTATGATAAAACCGCTTGTTAAAAAAACACAACTTGATCCTACAGAATTAGTCAATTACAGGCCGATCTCGAATCTGCCTTTTCTGTCAAAGATATTAGAAAAAGCAGTATCTTCACAACTGTGTTCCTTTCTAGAAAGAAATGATATCTGCGAGGATTTTCAGTCCGGATTTAGACCGTACCATAGTACTGAGACCGCTCTCATTAGAGTCACAAATGATTTGCTCTTATCATCCGATCGTGGTTGTATCTCGCTATTAGTGTTACTCGATCTTAGTGCTGCATTTGACACAATTGACCACAACATTCTTTTAAATAGACTAGAAAACTATGTGGGCATTAGTGGAATTGCACTAGCATGGTTTAAATCATACTTATCTGACCGTTATCAGTTTGTAGCAGTAAATGAAGAGATGTCTTATCGATCACAAGTTCAGTATGGCGTACCACAAGGCTCAGTACTAGGACCACTGCTGTTCACTCTGTACATGCTACCATTAGGAGATATCATTAGGAAACATGGAGTTAGCTTTCACTGTTATGCCGATGATACTCAGCTGTATATTTCTTCAAAACCCAACGAAACTTACCAATTCACAAAATTAACGGAATGCATAGCTGATATAAAAAATTGGATGACTAGTAATTTCCTACTACTAAATTCTGAAAAGACAGAGATTCTAATTATTGGACAAAAAACCTCCACACGTAATAACCTAGAATACTGTCTAACACTTGATGGCTGCTCTGTCAAGTCTTCGTCGTCGGTTAGGAACCTGGGTGTGCTCTTTGATACCAACCTTTCTTTTGAAAGCCACGTGTCTAGTATCTGTAAAACTGCATTTTTCCATCTTAAAAATATATCTAAAATACGCCATATGCTCTCATTGGGAAATGCGGAACAATTAGTCCATGCGTTCATGACCTCAAGGCTAGATTATTGTAATGCTCTACTGGGTGGTTGCCCTGCACGCTTAATAAATAAACTACAGCTAGTTCAAAACGCCGCAGCTCGAGTTCTTACCAGAACCAGGAAATATGACCATATTAGCCCGGTTCTGTCAACACTGCATTGGCTCCCTATTAAACATCGTATACATTTTAAAATATTGTTGATTACCTACAAAGCACTAAATGGTTTAGCTCCGCAGTACTTGAGCGAGCTCTTAACGCATTATAGTCCTTCACGTCCATTGCGATCTCAAAATTCCGGCCAGTTGATAATACCTAGAATATCTAAATCGACTGCAGGCGGTAGATCCTTTTCCTATTTAGCACCAAAACTTTGGAACAGTCTTCCTACCATTGTCCGGGAAGCAGACACACTCTGTCAGTTCAAAGCTAGACTAAAAACACATCTCTTTGACCTAGCATACACATAACGCACTATAGACTTCTATAAATTCAATGTTAGGCTGCATAGATTAGGTCAGCCGGAACTGGGAACACTTCCCTTAAATCTTGATGTACTCGCTACATCATAAGAAGAATGGCATCTACGCTAATATTAGTGTCTTTGTTTATCCCGAGGTTTTCCTGCAGCCTGCCGGATCCAGGCCGTGTCCAGATCTGATGAAGGAGATCCGCCTGGACCCGATGACAATGCAGTGCTGAAGTGTCCACTATCCTCTCCCTATGGAGGATCCCTTTCCCACTCTACAGATAAAGCGTTGTGAATTCCGGCTCGCGTACCCCGAAGTGATAAAATAAAACAAAATTCTGTATCAAAATTTATAGGCAAGAAAAGTAGTTTGTTTAGGCTGGGTTGTATGAATTACAAACCTGCGCACATATTTTAAAAGCACATAATTATAGAATCAATTCTGAATGAGCATGTGAACGCCGTCAGCGTTAATCACAGGTTCGCGTTTAAAGTCTGATCATTTCAATGGAGGTGAATCAATCAAAGTTAACTTTAGCTGGAAATAACATTATTCAAGAACCGCTATAATGCCAAAACAATCTGTTACCTTAAATTATATGTTTATCTCTGTAAAGCTGCTTTGAAACAATCCATTGTTAAAAGCGCTATATAAATGAAGATGACTTGACTTGACTTGCTGAGCAGAAATACATAATCATGTTTCTCTCGGTCCCTCAAAGTTGAGTTGGATTTTCTCCTCAGCGTAAAGATTAGGAGCTTCATCTATCACTGTTTTACATGTTCGTAGAGTTAGTTTCTGGAGTAAATATATCGGCTATAATCTGTACGTTTAGCTTTTTTAATAATGGCGGGCGCTGGTGTTTCGCGTGCGTTCGGCCAATCAGCGAACACTCCCGTCACTGTAGTTCCTCTAGCGCTGGTTTAGACCGACTCTGGAGGAGGAGTAAATTAGTTCCTCCAAAATGAGTTCCTAGAACTAAAATTGTTCCTAATTCCTGCGGTGCGAACAAACACGCCGACATCCGTGAACTCCCGCCAATGGTTCTAGGAATTATGAACAGGTTCCTCCGGTGCGAAAGCTCCTGATAATCCCAGACATTCCTCTCCTGTGCTCCGCTTTATCGTGTGTGTTTCTACAGCTCTGGAGAAGCCAGACCAGCTCTTGGCCATTCAGCTTCTGATCTGTCTTCTGCCCGCCTGCAACAGCGACACACTCCAGCGCTTACTTCACTTCCTGTCTGACGTGGCCAATCACGCGGAGGATTCCTGGGACGCTGGCGGGAAAGAGGTCGGGCTTATAACTACACTCCAAAATATAATTTTCTTCCTCAGTGTTTCTGTCTCTTTGTGGGCACTTCAAAATACCGTGACTACTTCATTATTGCAAATTATTTAATTGTTTAGAATGCATTTTTATTGTGTGAATACTGATAGAGAAGACTTTAAAAAAAAAAAATTTACACTGCAAAAACGATGTTCTTCCTCAGTGTTTCTGTGTTGTTTTCCAGCACAAATATCTAAACATTCTTAAATCAAGATACATTTATTGGAGAAGCAGCAAAATGACTGAAGATATTAAGATTTGTTTACCGAAAAAAAAAAAAAACTAAATTAAGTGAGTTTGTGCTTAAAACAAGAACAAATATCTGCAAATGGAGTGCAGTGATGGGATAAACCATGTTTCTGAGTGACAGAGTGATGACATGTAGATGGAGAAGAGAGGCGGCCCCAGCACTGAGCCCTGAGGCACTCCAGTAGCTAGATGATAACATGTAGATGGAGAAGAGAAGCGGTCCCAGCACTGAGCCCTGAGGCACTCCAGTAGCTAGATGATAACAGTGATGGGATAAACCATGTTTCTGAATGACAGACACTAGTGATGACATGTAGATGGAGAAGAGAAGCGGTCCCAGCACTGAGCCCTGAGGCACTCCAGTACCTAGATGACCGAGAGCAGGGCCGTCTCAGTTGAGTGACGCTTCTGGAACCAGACTGGAGGTTGTTCTTCGTAAGAAAAGCAGAGATCTGGTTGAAAACAAGCCGTTCAAGTGGTTTTGCAACAAATGGAAGAAGGGACACACACACACTCACACTCTCACACACGCATACACACACACAAACACAAGTTCATTGAGCTCAGTGCAGATTGTCACACGTCCAGCATGAAGTGTTTCAGCTCAGTGTTTCTTCTTCTTCAGGTCGTTGGGAACAAGATGACGTCCCTGAATCTGGCCACGATCTTCGGGCCGAACCTCCTTCACCAGCAGAAGATCTCAGAGAAAGAGTTCAGTGTCCAGAGCTCAGCCCGAGTGGAGGACAGCGCCGCCATCATCAGTGTCGTGCAGCGCATGATCGACACACACCACACACTCTTCATGGTAGGAGAACGACATGATCGACACACACCACACACTCTTCATGGTAGGAGAACGACATGATCGACACACACCACACACTCTTCATGGTAGGAGAACGACATGATCGACACACACCACACACTCTTCATGGTAGGAGAACGACATGATCGACACACACCACACACTCTTCATGGTAGGAGAACGACATGATCGACACACACCACACACTCTTCATGGTAGGAGAACAATATGATCGACACACACCACTCACTCTTCATGGTAGGTGAACAACATGATCGACACACACCACTCACTCTTCATGGTAGGAGAACGACATGATCGACACACATCACACACTCTTCATGGTAGGAGAACGACATGATCGACACACACCACACACTCTTCATGGTAGGAGAACAACATGATCGACACACACCACACACTCTTCATGGTAGGAGAACGACATGATCGACACACACCACACACTCTTCATGGTAGGAGAACGACATGATCGACACACACCACACACTCTTCATGGTAGGAGAACAACATGATCGACACACACCACACACTCTTCATGGTAGGAGAACAATATGATCGACACACACCACACACTCTTCATGGTAGGAGAACAACATGATCGACACACACCACACACTCTTCATGGTAGGAGAACAATATGATCGACACACACCACACACTCTTCATGGTAGGAGAACAACATGATCGACACACACCACACACTCTTCATGGTAGGAGAACAATATGATCGACACACACCACACACTCTTCATGGTAGGAGAACAACATGATCGACACACACCACACACTCTTCATGGTAGGAGAACAGATCTCTTATGATGATGCTCACCCAAAGAAAATAAAACCGTGAATATAAATCTTGACTGTAATCCCTATTGGTTGTGGCAGTTTTATGAAAGTTTTATTGTAGTTTACGTCCGCTGAAACGCTGTTTTCCCAACACAGTCCCTGGGAAGGCCATCAAAGTGTAAAAGTTAAGGAATCTTACACTGGTTTACTAAGATTTATCATTTTAATTATATATTTGATGATATATTAATAGTAAAAAAAATTACATATTAACAATTTTATTACACATTATTTAAATTTTTTAAATAAATAAGGTGCAATATTTGTTTATTTTAATATATATTTAATATAATATTTAATTAAATAATTTATATATATATATGACCCTCAACCATTTTTTGCTGCTCTGTTTTTATGATTTCTATATTATCTTCACAGTGAAGTGAAGTTCAAAGGTTAGCCTGGTTAGTCTGGTCTAGTTAGCCCCTGCTGGTAGATGTCGTAACTACACCGTTATCTGTGCTAAAGCGTCTTTCTCCAGTAGTGAAGGGTGTTTGTATTGTTTTTAAAAAAATATTTAAAATTGTTTAATTTATTTAAAATCTTTAATTTTAGTTTTTTTATTAGTTTTTATGTTTATATTTAATACAATTTGATTTCATTTTAATGTTTTTAGTTTAGTTTGTTTTAGTAATATTGTTATGTGCCTTTGTACAGTTTATACATTTTTTTAATATTTATATTTAGCTTTAATTCATTTTATTTTAATTTAATTTTTATTTTAGCTTTTGTCGTTTTGTTATGTGCTTTTAATAGTTATTTTTATTTAGCTTTGATTTATTTCATTTTTATTTTATTTTTCATTTTATTTTAAGTTTTAGTCATTTTTATATTTAGCTTTAATATATGTCATTTTTATTTTAAAGACAACCGTTTTTTTTTAAGTTCATCTTATATTTATTTTAGCTATATTTAAAATAGCAAAAAACATTTTTTTTTTTTTTTTTTTTACTTTAAGTTAACAATAGCACTGACCAGAACGAGACGTTTTTACAGCTTCGTTTCATAAATGCCTTTTTTTTTTCCACTCTGGAAAAAGTTTTAAGTTCTGAAAGTTACTTTTATCTCAGATGGTGAATGAAAGTTCGATTCCTCATGATTTGAGTCACTTCAGGTGAGATTATTGTGATCTTTAGCCGGCTGTGCATCAGACTGTGTCTCTTAATATGTTATAAATGCAGAAGAATGTTAAACCGGAGTCCTTGTACACCGTTCGCTAGCCGGCCGAGCTGAAAGCTCCTCAGTGATGTGGTGTTTCTGGACCCGCTGATGTTTTGCCATGCTTGCAGTGGTTGATAATGTTGCATCGACTCCTCTAGATCTCTGCGGAGCTGCAGAACGAGGTTCTGGTGAGTTTGTTGGACACTGACAGTGATGTGGTGGATTATCTGATGAGGAGGAAAACACCACAGTGTGAGTAAGTGGATTTGGGTCATAAACACCATGTTCTCCCTGACGAGAATCAACACTATTGCCATTATTGACTAATCATCTGAGCGTGGTTATTCAATCTAATCACAGTCATTTGAGGGAACCTCAATAGTTGTGCAGTTTAAATTTAATTTGCCATCTAGAAAAGCAAAATTAAATTCATATTATATTCTATTATTACTAGGGATGCACGATATATCGGTATCAGCCGATATATGTTGATTTTTAATGTTATCGATGAGAAAATTTGGCCGATATTTTAAAGCTGATAAATAATGTATTATTTCCTTCAGCTGAGACACTTCAGATGCGCACTGTTCATTATGATGGTTTTAAATGGCAAATTTGATTGTTCAAAAAGAATTAATTAATTAATTAAAATACAGTAAAATGCAGCGCAAGTCTGTCATATTGGCTACATAAAATTAACATAGAATTAATTGTAGAACATCATAATTGTGTGTTTGGGACGTGGCTTTTAATGATGAGACTTTTGTTTTTGTAATCAGGCTCTCAAAAATTATATACAAATTTGGATTTAGATTTATCGGGTAATATATCGGTTATCGGCTTTCAAATATAAAGAATTATCGGTTATCAGTATTATATTATATTATATTATATTATATTATATTATATTATATTATATTATATAGAGCATTAAATATAAATCAAATGGACCTATTTTATTAAAAAAATTATTAATATATTATATACGATTCCAAGTCAAATTAATGTATTGGTCTGACACTCTGACATGAACAAAACAGAAATCACTAATCGCAATTATTTGTTTGACAGTTACTCGTCAGCACGTTTATTTACAGCTATAAAAATAATAATAGTCTTAATTTTATATAGTGCCTTTACAAGTGGCATCTCAAAGCACTTTACATAAAAAAAGTGCTTTAGTGGCAGAACATCACATATCAGACGCACAATAAACACAGCTTAGCACACAACGGTTAACAGTAATTCATGCACTGTGAACAACCAATGCATTTTATTTAACTAACATTAACTAAGACAAATGCTGTAAATACAGTCAACATTTGAAGTGGATCAAAAAAGTCAGTCAATGTTCAAAACTCATGTATAACTTTGATGAAAGGTTCTGATCCACTTCAAATGTTCCCTACTGTAGATTGCTTATGGTTAGTTCATGTTAGCTCAAATAATGTATTCCTACGCTCATACTTTCCCTGTGCATCCACTAACTCCTGCAGCGAGTCCCGGCGCTCCAGCGGCGAGATCTCTCCGTACGAGAACAACTCTCCGGTGCTCTCCCAGTGGCTTCATCCCTCGGGACCAGAGCATCCCAGTCTCGCTCTCGCTGGGAGCGGCACACTGAATCCGTCCTCACAGCCCGACTCTGGTGAGCTTATCCCCTGCACAAAGCCTGTTAACAAAGATTGCATCATTTTATACTTACCGTATTTTCCGCACTATGAGGCGCACCGGATTATAAGGCGCATAAGATACTGCAGTCAAACGTTTTTTTTTTTTCCTCAAAGTGTTTTTATTGAACATCTTATCAAACATAAGACACACTTTTACAATACATTTTCTTTTTATGTTAACCCACCCACCCAAGAACAATCCCCACCTGTTGCACCAATACACCTATTAATTGGAAAAGCAAAAAAAATAAAAATAAAATAAAAATCATTAACATGTTTTAAAGAAGAGAGCACACGTATGTACAGTATATTACTCCTCTGAAATTGAGAGTAGAGAGGGATCCACCTTCCTAATTTGGTCCAGAACCGGTTGCCAGATATCAAAAAATGTATAGGCACAGCCTGCTGTAGTATACCTTATTTTTTCCATGGTCAGATTGTATAAGAGATCAATGAGCCACATTTTGAAAGTTGGAGGGTACTTGTCTTTCCATTTAAGCAGTATCTGCCGTCGAGCTAAAAGAGTAGTAAATGCTATGAGGCTTTTGTTGTTTTGATTTAAGTGAAAATGCTGCGGCACAATGCCGAATATAGAGATCATGGCATCAGGCTCTATGACTGTCCCCAAAGTGTCAGAAATAAATTTAAATATAGACTTCCAAAAAACTTCAAGTTTTGAACAGAGCCAAAACATGTGAGACAGTACCTGGTTCGGTTTCACATCTATCACAGTGAGGATCTATGTCTGGTTTAAATTTTGCCAGTTTTACTTTAGACCAATGCAGTCTATGAACAACTTTAAATTGAATCACTCGATGTCTTTGACATATTGAAGATGAATGAATTTTTTTCATTATAGATTCCCATACATCCTCAGAGATTCTTATAGACAGTTCCTCTTCCCACAATCTTTTCACGTGAGCCAGAGGTCCCATATTATGAGTATTCATTACACTATATATTTTACCAATGGCCCCCTTGGAGTATGAATTCACTTTTAGAACAGTGTCAAGAAGTGACTCAGGTGGTAATGAGGGGAAGTGACTAACAGATGATGCAGCAAAACTACGAAGTTGAAGATATTTGAAAAAGAATTTGGGAATTTGGAATTTAGTTTTCATTTGCTGAAAGGTTGCAAAAGTGCCATCAATATACATATCCTTTAGTACCCTAATGCCATTTACAGACCAGTCGCCAAAAGAATCATCTATAATAGAAGGAGTAAACATGTGATTTCTTACTATGGGAGTGAAGACTGACACGTCGTTAAGTGAAAAATGTCTTCTAAACTGTCCCCATATTTTGAAGGAGTGCTTAACCACTGGATTCAGAGAGTATTTATATATTGGATGAGGTGATGGCAATGTTGAGCAGAGCAATGCATGTAAAGAAGCGGGATGGCATGACAAATTCTCAAGGGACAGCCATTTAGGAACACTAGCATGCGAGTTAAACCAATATAGCATAGAACGAGCATTGGCTGCCCAATAATAGTACTGAAAATTGGGTAATGATAGTCCTCCATGCTCCCGGTGTCGCTGCAGAACACTTTTACGGATGCGTGCATTTTTCCCATTCCATATAAAAGTTGATATCAGCCTGTCTATCAGTAGGAAAAACGATTTAGTTAAAAATATCGGGATACACTGGAACAGATATAGAAATCTAGGTAGGATGTTCATCTTGACGGTGTTTATTCTGCCTCCTAGTGATAGCGGTAATGTACCCCAACGCTCAAAATCTTGTTTTATAGAATCTATCAATGGAATAAAATTAGTTTTATAGAGGTTCTTGTAATTATTAGTAACCCATATACCTAGATACTTAAATTTATCTTTACTCAGTTTAAACGGTAAGGAGTTAAATGTGATTAGCCTGGCTGCAGTGTTAATCGGCATAAGTTCACTTTTTTGCATGTTTATTTTATATCCTGATATTTTACCAAAACTACCAAGTAATGACAATAGATAAGGCAGGGTCTTAAGCGGCTCAGACACATACAAGAGGGTATCATCCGCATAAAGGGACACTTTATGTTCGGATTCATCCCTCAGTATGCCTTTAATAGTGTTATCGGACCGTATTGCCACTGCCAGGGGCTCAATCATCAGTGCAAATAATGAGGGGGATAATGGGCAACCCTGCCTAGTCCCGCGGCCTAATTGAAAAAAGGATGAGATGTTATTGTTTGTCCGAATTGCTGCCACAGGAGAGGAATATAAAACATTAATCCATGAAATGAATTTGGCACCAAAGCCAAATTTCTTTAAGGTGTAGAAGAGGTAGTCCCACTCCACCCGATCAAATGCTTTTTCAGCATCAAGTGACAGAATCACCTCAGGTATATCGGGTGGAGTGGGATATTGAAGGATGTTCAAAAGTCTGCGTATATTGTAGAATGAATATCGATTTTTGATAAAGCCAGTCTGATCATCAGACACTATTGAAGGTATAACAATCTCTAATCGACATGCTAAAATTTTGGCAAATATTTTACTATCAACATTTAACAATGAGATAGGTCGATATGAGCTACAATCTAATTTACTTTTACCCTTTTTATGAATTAAAGAAATAACTGCTTGTCTCATGGTTTCGGATAACGACCCTGAGATGAAGGACTCCTCATAGACAGCGAGTAAGATAGGGGAGAGTTCTGAGGAGAATTTTTTGAAGAATTCGCTCGGAAAGCCATCTGGCCCCGGCGATTTTCCACTTTGCATGGTGGTAATTGCTTTCAATATTTCGGCCTTTGAGAATGGTCTTTCCAAATCTGAGGCATATTGTTCATCAATAGAGGGCAGAGTAAATTTGCTAAAGAATGAGTCAAACAGTACTTCATTTCTACTGGATTCAGATGTATATAATTGCGAATAATACTCCATAAACCTATTATTAATCTCTTTAATTTTTTGTCGTGTTTATCAATAATTTCGAGAATTGACTGATCAACACTTTGTTGCCGTAGTTGATGAGCTAAGATTTTCCCTATTTTTTCGCCATGTTCATAAGACTTGTGTCTGGATTTATTCAAAAGGTTCTCAATAAGTTTCGTAGATAACAGATTGAATTCTGTTTTAAGAGCCAATCGTTCCTTAAATAAATCGACTGATGGCGAGTATGAGAGAACCCCATCGATTCGCAAGATATCACTTTCTATCTTTTTAAGCCTTTCCTGTTGTTTTTTCTTTACACGGGCACTATATGATATGATTTGGCCTCTGAGATAGGCTTTTAACGTTTCCCAAATTAGGCAGTGAGACACCCCTGGGGTCCGGTTATGTTCTAAAAACTCATGTATTTCCTTAGAAATAAATTTAACAAACTCAGTATCTGAGAGAAGTAATGTATTAAATCGCCACGGCCGATACCCACTGCTTGTGGTAGGCAGGTTTAAAGTAATTAACAGTGGTGCGTGGTCTGATATCACTATTGCTTGGTATTCACATTTACTGACTCTAGAAAGTAAACTATTATCGACAAAAAAATAATCGATTCGAGAATATGTTTTGTGAACCGGTGAATAGAAGGAGTAGCCTCTGCGCCCAGGATTCTGAAAGCGCCAAACATCAGTCATACCGTAAGTTTTAAGAAGCTGATTAAGTACTACTGTTGAGCGAGTTGGTTGCATGGTCTTGGGTGAACTGCGATCCAGTGAGGGCGACAGTACACAATTAATATCTCCTCCTAATATGACATGATGTGTATCTATATCAGGTATTCGAGAGAAGAGGCTGGTAAAAAATGCACTGTCATCCCAGTTAGGTGCGTACACATTTGCCAGAACTACTGGGGTATTGTTCAGTCTGCCCACTACTATTATATAACGGCCAGCAGAGTCAGCATCAACTTTTGACATTACGAATGGGATAGTCTTTTTGATTAAAATAGCTGTTCCCCTAGATTTAGATTGAAAAATAGAGTGGAAAATCTGTCCCACCCATCCTCCTCTAAGTCTAAAATGGTCAGATGTGTTCAAATGGGTTTCTTGCAGGAAGGCAATATCTGCATTCAGCTCCTTAAGGTGTGAGAGTACTTTACGGCATTTTACAGGGTGATTTAGAGATTTAACATTCCAACTAACAAGGTTTATCTGGCAAGTACCTGATACATCAGTGTGAGCGTTCATTTTGTGCAATGTAAACAGAAAAGAGTTCCTTTCCCTAACCCGGAGTTAGCAAAACAAAAAATCAATTTAGTGCAACAGTAATTTCCCCAGTCACCAACTAGAACATGGTGAAAAAATAACCCCTCGCAAATAACAAATCCACACATAAAGTGCTTTTTTAGTGAACTCTAGCTCTGCAGCTTGCTCTGCACAGACATGTTAATAAAATTTTGGGATATAACCCCAATATTTCAAATTAAAATAGAAAAACAAAGAAAGAGTGGTGCTTATTATCTCCTAACATACCTTAAGACTGGTAAAATAATAATAATAAAAGAAGCATAAAAGAAATTAACTTAACTGTAGTCTCGTGTCAACAAGCCTGTTATATTTTGCACTGTTGTTTATCAAACTTAAGTTCGTGCACTCATCAAAAAGACAGTCTGCTGACAATTAGAGACAGGAAAGAAAAAGAAGAAAAGCGAAGCTAAGCCACCTCACGCAGAATGTTCTTCTTAACATATGTCATGGCCTCCGTTGCGTCTTGAAACTGTTTATCCGTCCCATTATACGTGATCCGAAATCGGGCTGGATGTAGGAGACCATAGCGGACTCCCTCTCGTCCTCGAAGAAGTTTACGGACCTCGTTAAACGCCGACCTGGCGCGGGCTACACTCGGTGGATAATCAGGAAAGATGAGTATGGTTGAACCGTTATGTTGTAGCGGGCCAGATTCCCGTGCGAGGCGGAGGATTTCGACACAATCTTAATAATAATGTAATTTTGCTATAATCGCTCTTGGTTTGCCATCCATCCGTTTCGCCTGTAAAGTGCGGTGGGATCTGTCAATCAGCACGTCTTTATCCATTTTAAGAACTTTTTTAATCAGCCTTGAAACAGAAGCAGGGGTGCTGGAGCCATCTTCCTCAGCTACATTCATAATGCGGATGTTTGACCTCCGCATTCGGCCTTCCATGTCCAAACATTTCTCCTGTAGATTTTGAACATTTCCCTCTAGCTTGCGCACAGAGTTTTGTAGCTCCGTGACATCATCCGAGCATCCTGAGAGTCCTCTTTCCATGTCCGACACAGTTGTTCTGATCACTTCCAGTTCTGACCGAAAAGCTGATGTGTTGTTGGCTATCTCCTGCCTAACTGCTTGTAGTTCTGATCTGACTCCATCAAACTCTTTAGCCATGATTGATCTTAACTCGGTTTGGAAAAGTGTGGTCATCTCCGATTTTATAGAGGACAATAACTCTTCCTTCATCTCCGTCGCCATATCAATTTGTTCTCGAGTTTGCTGAGCTTGTTCAGCCATCTCGGGTGTCGTGTTAGTTACGTTGCCAACACTCGGTGTGTCGGCGCTCGTCTTGTTAGCAGAGGCCTTGCCCGTATATTTGTATTTGCGCAGGTTGCTCGCCATTTACATTCATCAGGGAGTAAATCGTCTTTGAAGATGCAGAACAGTCTTAGGTAGTCTTTTTGTATCACACAATTTACCAAAGCACCATTTAAAAGGGTAAAAAATAAAATTTTGTGCAGAGCTCTCTAAACTTGCAACCTACTCCATTGCCTGCTCGCTAGCGCCCCCCTGCAGTCAAACGTTTGACTGGGTTTGCGTTTTGCATCCACTAGATGTGCTAAAGGGAATGTCAACAAAACAGTTAGATAAAGTCAAACTTTATTAAGCGTTCTGACAACTCCGTTCACTCCCATGGTAACGTTGTTCAAACGTTAAAGGAGAACTCCGGTCAATTTTAACATTGAGCTAATTTTTTTGTAAATTTGGACTGCTGTCTGTACAGATAACAACGACAAAAACCGGTGTTGCCCACACAGTGTTATCCTCTTTTTAAAATTTGCACCCTGTTGACTTAAACGGGACAAGTTTTAAACCTGCTTTTAGCCTCTTAACAACCTTAATGTGTCATTACAAGTGCACAGCCATGCGAGTGAACACGGTGAATCTCACTGCAGTAAATGTGAAAGATATTAATAAAAATGATGTTTATTCAGCCAGCTCACATACCCGTATTTACTTCCTGTTTTCGGTCGAAGTCCACAGTAGGTGATTGTCGAGCGCGCGCGATCATTGGTAACTACGCAACAGTGGAGACTCAGACTGTCAGCTGTCAGCCGATGACGGTGCAGTGTGGTGTTCTGAGAATATCAGCTCAAACGGATAGTTCATCCGAATCAGATGTTGGACACACGGAGGAGGTTTGATCGCGCGCGCGAACTCGACAATCGCCTACTGTGGACTTCGACCGAAAACAGGAAGTAAATACGGGTATGTGAGCTGGCTGAATAAAGAGATTATTCCTGCCTTCCTGAAAGCTCGGATCACCAACATGGCATCATGACTTTTGCGTAAACATACACGCCACTTTCAAGTCAAGTGGCGTGTTATCTATACGCATTTTGAGCTATCCGCGTGTATGTCTACGCCGTTAAATGTCCGAGTGATTCTGCATGTATGTACACGCCGTTAAATGTCAGAGCGAAACGAAGCAAAATGTAGATCTACATTTGGGGAGCGATATTTTTTTCCCTGGGATGGCAGGGGAAGACTCATAAATGCTATTAACCCCAGTGACGGGTAGGTTTAGGGACGGGGTGGAGGTAGGTCATATATTTATATATACAGTAATGTAACGTTAAGTCAACAGCGTTCATAAACACGTCGAAAAGCGCTTATGCGTGTTGATACCACGCCAAAAATGGAAATACGAATTGGCGTGTCATACACACGCCATTTCTTGAGATCAGTCTGCGGATCACAGTTGAGACTGATATATCAGCCCAGGCATCCACGATCCATTGGCAGATAATGGCGTAAGTCGCCCGGCACTGTCTCCCCGTCTTGGTGAACGTGTGTTCACCATCCATATATAAGGCGCTCCGGATTATAAGGCGCACTGTCGTTTTTTGAGAAAATTAAAGGCTTTTAAGTGCGCCTTATAGTGCGGAAAATACAGTAAATGGTCCTGGGATCAAAAATAGCAGTTTTGAGGAGAGGCATCAAATGACTGATTTAAAGCATCAGTTCACTTCAGAATGAAAATTTCCTGATAATTTACTCTCCGTCATCCAAGATGTTCATGTGTTTCTTTCTTCAGTGGAAAAGAAATTAAGGTTTTTGAGGAAAACACTCCAGGGTTTCTCCATATAGTGTCTTCAATGGGGTCCAACGGGTCGAAGGTCCAGATGTGAGTTTCAGTGCAGCTTCAAAGTCTCGACACGATCCAGCCGAGGAATAAGAGTCTGATCTAGACAAACCAGCGGACATTTATAACACAATACACATTTATATACTTTTAAACACTAATGCTGGTCCTGCACGAGCTGTGATGCGACACACATTACGTGATCAGGGTGAAAGTTCAAGCGTGACGTAGGCGGAAGAACAGATCTAGTGTTTACAGAGCGAACGTGCAAAGACTAAGACAAACGCCATTTACAAAAAATAAATAAATAAAATGTAAAACAACGATGTCTGGAGTTTTTCGCTCTACTCTACATTTCTGAACCGGAACACGCTTGACCTATACGCTGATCACGTAATGTGTGTCGCATCACAGCTCGTGCAAGACCAGCATTAGTGGTTAAAAGTATATAAATGTGTATTGTGTTATAAATGTCCGCTGGTTTGTCTAGATCAGACTCTTATTCCTCGGCTGGATCGTGTCGAGACTTTGAAGCTGCACTGAAACTCACATCTGGACCTTCGACCCGTTGGACCCCATTGAAGTCACTATATGGAGAAACCCTGGAGTGTGTTCCTCAAAAACTTGATTCAAAGGGAAAATTTGATTATTTTTCTGACACTATTAGCATATTTTTGTACTTGTTTTAAGCACAATTTTTTTGTGTCTTCATATCTTCAGGCACGCTGCTTCTCCAGTAAATGTGTCTTGATTTAATAATGTTTATATATTTGTGCTGAAAAACAAGACAGAAACACTGAGGAAGAACATCATTTTTTAAAGTGTTCTACTCCATGCGTGCCTTATAAATTTGGTTAAATTAATCAACATAATCACAGTCATACGAAACGTCACACTTTATTTTTCTTTCTCATTTTATACGTGTCAGTAATGAACACACTCTTGTCCTCAGGGGAAACGCTGCATGAAAAGCCCAGTATCTGGCGAACGCGACACACTCTTCTGTCAGGACTTCATGACAAACTCCTCACAGGTACAAGACAAAACACACGTCAATTATAGGAAGATTAGCGTTTAGATTCAACAGATGGACATAATAATATAGTATTGTATAATAATATAGTCATTTTTAAAGTCGTCATGAAAGGGAAGTGTGAAACGCTTCAGGAACAAGAACACATTTTACATTTACATTTACATTTATTCATTTAGCAGACGCTTTTATCCAAAGCGACTTACAAATGAGAACAATAGAAGCAGTTAAACTAACAGTAGGACAACAATACGTAAGTGCTATAACCCCTCTCAGTTTAATTTTAGTGCAGTTTTTTTTTTTTTTTTTTATAGAATAGAAGAGAAGAGAAAGTGTTAATTCTACTGAATCAAGTGCTGCCGAAAAAGATATGTTTTCAGCAGTTTCTTGAAAGTGGCTACTGACTCAGAAGCTCTGGTTGAGTTAGGCAGATCATTCCACCAACAGGGAACAGCCATTGTAAAGGTCCGAGAAAGAGATTTTGTGCCTCTTTGAGATGGTACCACAAGACGACATTCGCTAGCAGAGCGCAGGTTTCTGGATGGCACATAAGTCTGAAGTAATGAGTTTAGGTAAGAGGGAGCAGTGCCAGTGGTTGTTCTGTAGGCAAACGTCAGTGCCTTGAATTTAATGCGAGCGGCAACTGGCAACCAGTGCAATTGTGTGAGGAGAGGAGTGACGTGTGCTCTCTTCGGCTCATTGAAGACTACTCTGGCTGCAGCATTCTGGATCAATTGTAGAGGTTTGACAGAGCAAGCTGGAAGACCAGCCAGGAGAGCATTGCAATAGTCCAGTCTGGATAAAACAAGTGCTTGGACAAGGAGTTGTGTGGCATGCTCTGTAAGGAAGGGCCTGATCCTCCTAATGTTGTGCAAAGCAAATCTGCAGGACCGAGCAGTTCTAGCAATGTGGTCTGTGAATTTCAACTGATCATCAATTACAACCCCAAGGTTCTTAGCTGACCTTGATGGAGTTATGGATGACGAGCCTAGCTGAATGGAGAAGTTGTGATGAAGTGTTGGGTTGGCCGGGACCACAAGTAGCTCTGTCTTCGCAAGGTTTAGTTGAAGGTGGGTGGGGCTTGATTTGTGTCTGTGAGGAATTGATTGGCTGGTTGGATGGTTGTGGTTTGCTATTGGCTGATCTCATGTGAGTGACAGGTTAAAGCCCTGCCCACATCATAAGAGAAGATAAGCTGCAAGAGGAAGATATTCTGATTCAAGATTGCATATTAGTTCATAGTGGACAAAAATGTCTGTCAAAAAACTTAACTGTCATTTTAAAGCTACACTGTGTGACTTTTTTAGTTTATTCTTAGCTAAAAACACTTAGATCTTTCAAAAATATATGTGCTCATTAATGTATATTTACTTCGTTCAAGTAATAAAGTATTCTCGTGAGTGTATAATATGCCATTGAAAATACATACGGGTAAGGGGTTCTAATGTCGGTCGCCATGTTGCCCCTCCATCTTGAAAGTACATTAGCCAAAGAGGGACATACCCGTTAATTCAAGCTTCGCCTTTCGCGTTTTAACACTCGATGGCACCGTGTCGAGGAGGTCGTACTGGGCCGCGGGAGAACGGCGCGAGTCATGTTTACTGTGGCGAGCAGGACGAGTGAGGGCCGCGGGAGAACGGCGCGAGTCATGTTTACTGTGGCGAGCAGGACGAGGCTAGGGCCGCGGGAGAACGGTGCGAGTCATGTTTACTGTGGCGAGCAGGACGAGTGAGGGCCGCGGGAGAACGGCGCGAGTCATGTTTACTGTGGCGAGCAGGACGAGGCTAGGGCCGCGGGAAAACGACACGAGTCATGTTTACTGTGGCGAGCAGGACGAGGCTAGGGCCGCGGGAGAACGGCGCGAGTCATGTTTACTGTGGCGAGCAGGACGAGTGAGGGCCGCGGGAGAACGGCGCGAGTCATGTTTACTGTGGCGAGCAGGACGAGTGAGGGCCGCGGGAGAACGGCGCGAGTCATGTTTACTGTGGCGAGCAGGACGAGGCTAGGGCCGCGGGGAAAACGACACGAGTCATGTTTACTGTGGCGAGCAGGACGAGTGAGGGCCGCGGGAGAACGGTGCGAGTCATGTTTACTGTGGCGAGCAGGACGAGTGAGGGCCGCGGGAGAACGACACGAGTCATGTTTACTGTGGCGAGCAGGACGAGGCTAGGGCCGTGGGAGAACGGCGCGAGTCATGTTTACTGTGGCAAGCAGGACGAGTGAGGGCCGCGGGAGAACGGCGCGAGTCATGTTTACTGTGGCGAGCAGGACGAGGCTAGGGCCGCGGGAAAACGACACGAGTCATGTTTACTGTGGCGAGCAGGACGAGTGAGGGCCGCGGGAGAACGGTGCGAGTCATGTTTACTGTGGCGAGCAGGACGAGTGAGGGCCGCGGGAGAACGACACGAGTCATGTTTACTGTGGCGAGCAGGACGAGGCTAGGGCCGCGGGGAAAACGACACGAGTCATGTTTACTGTGGCGAGCAGGACGAGTGAGGGCCGCGGGAGAACGGTGCGAGTCATGTTTACTGTGGCGAGCAGGACGAGGCTAGGGCCGCGGGAGAACGACACGAGTCATGTTTACTGTGGCGAGCAGGACGAGTGAGGGCCGCGGGAGAACGGCGCGAGTCATGTGTACTGTGGTGAGCAGGACGAGTGAGGGCCGCGGGAGAACGGCGCGAGTCATGTGTACTGTGGCGAGCAGGACGAGGCTAGGGCCGCGGGAGAACGACACGAGTCATGTTTACTGTGGCGAGCAGGACGAGGCTAGGGCCGCGGGAGAACGACACGAGTCATGTTTACTGTGGCGAGCAGGACGAGGCTAGGGCCGCGGGAGAACGACACGAGTCATGTTTACTGCGGCGAGCAGGACGAGGCTAGGGCCGCGGGAGAACGACACGAGTCATGTTTACTGTGGCGAGCAGGACGAGTGAGGGCCGCGGGAGAACGGCGCGAGTCATGTTTACTGTGGCGAGCAGGACGAGGCTAGGGCCGCGGGAGAACGGCGCGAGTCATGTTTACTGTGGCGAGCAGGACGAGTGAGGGCCGCGGGAGAACGGCGCGAGTCATGTTTACTGTGGCGAGCAGGACGAGTGAGGGCCGCGGGAGAACGACACGAGTCATGTTTACTGTGGCGAGCAGGACGAGTGAGGGCCGCGGGAGAACGACACGAGTCATGTTTACTGTGGCGAGCAGGACGAGGCTAGGGCCGCGGGAGAACGGCGCGAGTCATGTTTACTGTGGCGAGCAGGACGAGTGAGGGCCGCGGGAGAACGGCGCGAGTCATGTTTACTGTGGCGAGCAGGACGAGTGAGGGCCGCGGGAGAACGGCGCGAGTCATGTTTACTGTGGCAAGCAGGACGAGTGAGGGCCGCGGGAGAACGGCGCGAGTCATGTTTACTGTGGTGAGCAGGACGAGTGAGGGCCACGGGAGAACGGCGCGAGTCATGTTTACTGTGGCGAGCAGAACGAGTGAGGGCCGCGGGAGAACGGCGCGAGTCATGTTTACTGTGGCGAGCAGGACGAGGCTAGGGCCGCGGGAGAACGACACGAGTCATGTTTACTGCGGCGAGCAGGACGAGGCTAGGGCCGCGGGAGAACGGTGCGAGTCATGTTTACTGTGGCGAGCAGGACGAGTGAGGGCCGCGGGAGAACGTCGCGAGTCATGTTTACTGTGGCGAGCAGGACGAGTGAGGGCCGCGGGAGAACGACACGAGTCATGTTTACTGTGGCGAGCAGGACGAGTGAGGGCCGCGGGAGAACGGCGCGAGTCATGTTTACTGTGGCGAGCAGGACGAGGCTAGGGCCGCGGGAGAACGGCGCGAGTCATGTTTACTGTGGCGAGCAGGATGAGTGAGGGCCGCGGGAGAACGGCGCGAGTCATGTTTACTGTGGCGAGCAGGACGAGTGAGGGCCGCGGGAGAACGACACGAGTCATGTTTACTGTGGCGAGCAGGACGAGTGAGGGCCGCGGGAGAACGACACGAGTCATGTTTACTGTGGCGAGCAGGACGAGGCTAGGGCCGCGGGAGAACGGCGCGAGTCATGTTTACTGTGGCGAGCAGGACGAGTGAGGGCCGCGGGAGAACGGCGCGAGTCATGTTTACTGTGCCGAGCAGGACGAGTGAGGGCCACGGGAGAACGACACGAGTCATGTTTACTGTGGCGAGCAGGACGAGTGAGGGCCGCGGGAGAACGGCACGAGTCATGTTTACTGTGGTGAGCAGGACGAGTGAGGGCCGCGGGAGAACGACACGAGTCATGTTTACTGAGGTGAGCAGGACGAGTGAGGGCCGCGGGAGAACGGCACGAGTCATGTTTACTGTGGCGAGCAGGACGAGTGAGGGCCGCGGGAGAACGACACGAGTCATGTTTACTGAGGTGAGCAGGACGAGTGAGGGCCGCGGGAGAACGGTGCGAGTCATGTTTACTGTGGCGAGCAGGACGAGTGAGGGCCGCGGGAGAACGGCGCGAGTCATGTTTACTGTGGTGAGCAGGACGAGTGAGGGCCACGGGAGAACGGCGCGAGTCATGTTTACTGTGGCAAGCAGGACGAGTGAGGGCCGCGGGAGAACGGCGCGAGTCATGTTTACTGTGGTGAGCAGGACGAGTGAGGGCCGTGGGAGAACGGCGCGAGTCATGTTTACTGTGGCAAGCAGGACGAGTGAGGGCCGCGGGAGAACGGCGCGAGTCATGTTTACTGTGGTGAGCAGGATGAGTGAGGGCCACGGGAGAACGGCGCGAGTCATGTTTACTGTGGCGAGCAGGACGAGTGAGGGCCGCGGGAGAACGGCGCGAGTCATGTTTACTGTGGCGAGCAGGACGAGTGAGGGCCGTGGGAGAACGGCGCGAGTCATGTTTACTGTGGCAAGCAGGACGAGTGAGGGCCGCGGGAGAACGGCGCGAGTCATGTTTACTGTGGCGAGCAGGACGAGTGAGGGCCGCCGGAGAACGGCGCGAGTCATGTTTACTGTGGTGAGCAGGACGAGGCTAGGGCCGCGGGAGAACGGCGCGAGTCATGTTTACTGTGGTGAGCAGGACGAGGCTAGGGCCGCGGGAGAACGGCGCGAGTCATGTTTACTGTGGCGAGCAGGACGAGTGAGGGCCGCGGGAGAACGGTGCGAGTCATGTTTACTGTGGTGAGCAGGACGAGTGAGGGCCGCGGGAGAACGGCGCGAGTCATGTTTACTGTGGTGAGCAGGACGAGGCTAGGGCCGCGGGAGAACGGCGCGAGTCATGTTTACTGTGGTGAGCAGGACGAGTGAGGGCCGCAGGAGAACGGCGCGAGTCATGTTTACTGTGGTGAGCAGGACGAGGCTAGGGCCGCGGGAGAACGGCGCGAGTCATGTTTACTGTGGTGAGCAGGACGAGGCTAGGGCCGTGGGAGAACGGTGCGAGTCATGTTTACTGTGGTGAGCAGGACGAGGCTAGGGCCGCGGGAGAACGGCGCGAGTCATGTTTACTGTGGTGAGCAGGACGAGGCTAGGGCCGCGGGAGAACGGCGCGAGTCATGTTTACTGTGGCGAGCAGGACGAGTGAGGGCCGCGGGAGAACGGTGCGAGTCATGTTTACTGTGGCGAGCAGGACGAGTGAGGGCCGCGGGAGAACGGTGCGAGTCATGTTTACTGTGGCGAGCAGGACGAGGCTAGGGCCGCGGGAGAACGGCGCGAGTCATGTTTACTGTGGCGAGCAGGACGAGTGAGGGCCGCGGGAGAACGGCGCGAGTCATGTTTACTGTGGTGAGCAGGACGAGTGAGGGCCGCGGGAGAACGGCACGAGTCATGTTTACTGTGGCGAGCAGGACGAGTGAGGGCCGCGGGAGAACGGTGCGAGTCATGTTTACTGCGGCGAGCAGGACGAGGCTAGGGCCGTGGGAGAACGGTGCGAGTCATGTTTACTGTGGTGAGCAGGACGAGTGAGGGCCGCGGGAGAACGGTGCGAGTCATGTTTACTGTGGTGAGCAGGACGAGTGAGGGCCGCGGGAGAACGGCACGAGTCATGTTTACTGTGGCGAGCAGGACGAGTGAGGGCCGCGGGAGAACGGCGCGAGTCATGTTTACTGTGGCGAGCAGGACGAGTGAGGGCCGCGGGAGAACGGCGCGAGTCATGTTTACTGTGGCGAGCAGGACGAGTGAGGGCCGCGGGAGAACGGCGCGAGTCATGTTTACTGTGGCGAGCAGGACGAGTGAGGGCAGCGGGAGAACGGTGCGAGTCATGTTTACTGTGGCGAGCAGGACGAGGCTAGGGCCGCGGGAGAACGGTGCGAGTCATGTTTACTGTGGCGAGCAGGACAAGTGAGGGCCGCGGGAGAACGGCGCGAGTCATGTTTACTGTGGCGAGCAGGACAAGTGAGGGCCGCGGGAGAACGGCGCGAGTCATGTTTACTGTGGCGAGCAGGACGAGTGAGGGCCGCGGGAGAACGGCGTGAGGCCGGTGGCGTGATTACCGATGAGAGACACCTGTGAGACGCACCGGTCTCGTATCTCTCACGGAGGAACGGGAATGTTCTTTGCAATGTTAAAACGCACATCAACCGATCACTTGTTTAGCGTTCATGTAAACACTACATTCAGATTCACCAATCGGAATGAATTCAGTTAGATTGAAACCAGGGCCTGAAGTTAACTTTTTTGGCCACCAGCCACTGTGGCAGGTGGATATCAAAATTCACCTGCCACAGAGACTTTTTACCAGCCTTTTTTTTTTTTTTTTTTTGCCTCATAGCCTAAAGGTGAAAAACGGGAATTTCACAATATTGTTCTTTAACTTGTACACATTTAAGTGCTGTCAAGTTATTAACGAAATCAATATAAGTAATAATAACTCTTAGAATATACATTTAAAAAAATCTTTTTATTCATTGATTTTGACACACACACGCACAACAGATCTATAGACCTAACGCAGCTCGTATGTAAACAAATCACCCGCGCCTGTGTTGATGGCTGATTTAGTCACGTAGACAGCTAGGTCCTGACAGCTTTTAGTTACAGCGTTCAGGAACCGTTAAGCAGAACTAAATTAATATTATTACTGGTAAAGTTACCGGGTACCGGACATTTTCTCACCGGTTCCCAACTCCCAACATGTACTACAGTTGCACACGCACACATCTGTGCAACTGTCATTGTTCTGGAGCCTACGTCAGCGTTACATTATCTCATCCCATCTCACCAACAGTTTAATACTCGCACATCCAAACGTAGTCAGAAAAGGGCCTCATCTTCTTTCTGATCGCATGAACGTTACGAAAACTGTCTTGTTACGCATGAATGTTACGCATGAACTGTCGCTGTCATAAATCAGCCGCTCACGAACCTTGCCGTTGTCGCCAATTGACCACTTTGTATTAAAATGTCTTCTTTTACTTTTCTTTGACTCATCCTCATCTTTTTGTTGGTTGTTTGTTTCAGCTGGCCTTTTTACCCCAGTAATGTGCCGCCACATTATAGCTAAGGTCCAACGCAATGAAAATGAAAACGTAAAAAAAAAAACTAATGAATCACTCAATTCTCATTGGCTACCTGCCAATGTGGCAGGTAGATTGACAGTGTTACCCGCCAATAGCAAAATTCACCCGCATTTGGCAGGTGGTCGGGTGTTAATTTCAGGCCCTGATTGAAACAAAAGGTGTGCATGTAAATAATGAATGGCGACTGCAGAAAGCAAAAGCTGAATCCCGGACATGGACGGCCGGACATGTCCGGGAAAAAGAGGATGGTAACCCCTACTACTGCGGTTTCTCCACAGAACAAGAGCCAGCTAGCTTAGCTTCCAAAAAAAGATGTCTGACACTATGCGTACATTCTGTGATTGAGATCACCCCCTCTATGGGCGGGTTGAGGACATGCGGGACAGCTCCTACTACTGGCTGTAGTCTTTAGCCTCTGGCCAAAAAATCCTCCGATGACACAAAATGATGATTTTTAGGTCATCGAGGATTTTTTACAGACAAAAAATACATAAAGCTCTCGTCTCAGGGGATATGAGGGTGGAAAGCACGGTAATTTGAAAATACTACAGGTTTCCTACTAATACAAAGCTTAATGATAAATCCTGAAGTATCCCTTTAAGTGCTGTGTAGATCAGTGGCTGTTGTTCACCTCAGCACACCTGTGTTTGTGTGCCTCAGGTTCAGATGGACACCTGTATAAGCGCGTCTCCTCTGATGTCTTCTACGACGACAACAGCGACGCCAAACCTGCGCTTGAGACGCAAACGCCCCGTTCAAACGCCCCTCCAATCACAGCGAGCCATCGGACTGCCTTCCACCAATCAGAGGAGGCCACGGCGTGTCATGTGGGCCAGGGGGCGGAGTCACGCATCACTCAGCATCCAGACTGGCCAATGGAGAAGTGGCAAATATGGCAGCTCTTGTCATCGGACAGCTTAGACACACTTCCAGAGACAATGGTGTAAAAACATTGTAAAAGTGTAAAAACGGTTTTTCACTGAGAAGAAAGAAAGTCGTTCAGGTTTGGAACGAGTAAATGACAGATGATCATTGTTGGGTGGACTGTCCCTTTAAGAAGCTTTTCAATTAAAAGCTTGATTTTAAATCGTCCACAACAGAGATTCAGGATTGGTTCGACTGGAAGCGTCACAGTATTGCCACAATTAAGATAACTTTAGAATAATAAGTATTGATATTAAAATTGGGGATTAATATTTAAAGGGGTCATATAATGCCATTTTTTAACAAGCTAATATGATTATTTAGGGTCTAAATTAAAAGTTTGTAATATACTTTAATTAAAAATTCTCATTAGTATTATAAGAAAACACTTATTTTACCTGGTCAAAAACAGCTCTGTTTTCAGCACGCCGTTTCAGTGCATGTGCCTTTAAATGATAATGAGCTTCGCTGACTCCGCCCCTCTGTTCTGTGCGTACACCGTTTGAACACAATAACCATAACGCGTGGTTCAGTATAAACGTGGGATTATGAATTATATTGAGAACGTCGTACATAGAAAACATGCCGTAATGTACCCTGAGTGTAAACCTGAGACGCATTCATTGTGAAGCGTGCAGCTAGCGATTTGCAAAGATTAATATTAATATTAATATAAAGTTTAATAAAACGTTACACTCACTTCAGTTCTTCTGGAGGTTCAGCAGGAACACGAATATCTGGTACCGATCCTTTATTCAGGAGCAGCTTCTTAGCAAAACCAGCTTTATACTGATCCTCGTTTATAAAGCAGTCTAGTGTGTGAAATGATTCGCGCAAACATGAGAGCATTGACGTTGCTCGCAGGGAATATTCACTTCGAAAACAAACTCAGCCACTGCGTCTTCAGCGGTTCGGATTTAGGAACATTAAAATGACTGTGTTCGTTATTACACCCAAGAACAGAACACCACACTCGCTTAGAGCCATTCTGCTCATAGACAGAGCTCCAGCATATCAACAATGACCGCGCCGCTCCGCGAGGACTATGATTGACAGCTCGCTCACGAGCGAGGGTTGAAACGCTGCTGTCAATCAACAATCGTGGGAGGGGCGTCCGATTTAGTGACGTCACACGGTCGAACGGCTTGATTTGAGGCAGGGGAAAACATATAAGGAGATTAAAACAAAACCACTGGATGGATTTTTATCATTATATGATGGTTGTGTACAGGCACTGCCAACACACAGTTCAGTACAATCAACTTGTAAAAGTGCATGTACCATTATATGACCCCTTTAAAGGTTTTACTGTTCAAAACTTTTTTTTTTTTTTTTTTTACTAAATTAATACTCTAATTCATCAAAGATGCATTAAATTGATCAAAAGTGACAGTAAAGATATTTATAATGTTACAAAAGATTTTATTTCAAATAAATGCTGTTCTTTTGAACTTTCTATTCATCAAAGAATCCTGAAAAATAAAATGTATCACAGTTTCCACAGAAATATGAGCTGTTTTCAACACTGATAATAATCATAAATCATAAATGAGCATCAGATCCTCATATTAGAGTGATTTCTGAAGGATCATGTGACACTGAAGACTGGAGTAATGATGCTGAACATTCAGCTTTGATCTCAGGAATAAATTACACTTTACTGTATATTCACATAGAAAACAGATGATTTACATTATAATAATATTTCACAGTTTTACTGTATTTCTGATTGGATAAATGCATCTTTGCTGAGCAGAGAAGACTCAGAAACATTAACAAATTCCTATAGGTGTCATTAGAAACATTGATTATTAATGTGTTTCTGGGAATATGGGAATCCATATGTTGGGTGTATGAAGATGTTTATTGGTAATTCATACTGAAAATTAAATGTATTATTAACATCTACTCTTACATGAATTGATTTGAATTTCAATTTGGAATTTAATTTCATTCCGTTTGAAGCTCAATTCAAATTCAGGACATTTAGTGGAATATAAAGCACATTCTCAGTTCAGTTCTCGATTAAAAAAAATGATCTTTATTTCCATCCAGACGCTCTAATCTCTCGTTTATTGTACAGATGATCATCATCATCCTCATCATCAGAGAGATCTGATGACATCATCGCTTCACGAGATAACGAGCGGTTAATCATAGGGCTGCAAACATACAGAATATCATATTTCGAGAAACGAGTTACAATATCAAATGTATTTATTTATTAATGTTATTTATTGAATTAGCCACTAGTATGTCACCACTGTGTATGATAGCCGCCACAGAATGATTTATTGCAGTTGTTGCTTCAGTATCGCATAAAATGAGTTATTTAGTGAAACTTCGTTACATTTCTGACTGATATCGTCAACTTTCACCCGTTTGATCACGTGACGCACGAGTTATGCCTTAATCAAATCACCTCCTTTATTCCAGCAACACTTTATGCATTATAATATTGAGTGACTTATTATTTTCTGTGTAATGTTTTATACTCTGTGTATTTGTACAGCCAAGAGCAATATAATGTTGATCATGCTACTTTTTATAAAACAGATTTATATATTTTGCTGCTCAATTATTTGATCTGAATATTAGAGAGCGAATAGAGGCTGTTATTGTGATGTTTGTGGTTGTTGACTTTATCATCTTCATAAGCATGTGTTTAAAACACAATAAAAGCAATGTCTGTCAAAGCATTTCTGTTCTTATTTGGATTTATTATCAAACGGATTTATTATTATCTAAAAATGAAGTGAGTTTGTGTGTAAAACAAGAACAAATATCTGCAAATGTAGTCAAAAATTATCTTTGAATTAAGATTATTTTTCAGACTTTTGATTTGTTCTGGTTTTAAACACAAACTCACTTTATTTAGACAAATTTTTCACTAAACAAAACTTCATATCTTCAGTCGTTCTGCTTCTTCTCCGGTAAATGTGTCTTTTATGTATATTTGTAAATGTATATTTCAGAATGTTTATATATTAGTGCTGGAAACAGGACTGAGGAGGAGCATCGCTGTGGACTGGGAACACGTGAGAGATGATTATACTGTAGTTCTGGGTTATTAATTCATCATATTTCATGTTCTGCATTATATGACCTCGGTTCACTCCTCATTTGCTGTCATGTTTATTACACAGATGTTTGTGGAGTCTGACACACACGCGTGATCACTGACATCATATCCCATCAGGTGTGTTCGTGGAAAACGAGATCAGATCAGATCCCATCAGGTGTGTTCGTGATCAGACACGAACACACCTGACGGGATATGATGTCAGTGATCAGACACGAACACACCTGATGGGATATGATGTCAGTGATCAGACACGAACACACCTGATGGGATATGATGCCAGTGATCAGACACGAACACACCTGACGGGATATGATGTCAGTGATCAGACACGAACACACCTGACGGGATATGATGTCAGTGATCAGACACGAACACACCTGACGGGATATGATGTCAGTGATCAGACACGAACACACCTGACGGGATATGATGTCAGTGATCAGACACGAACACACCTGATGGGATATGATGTCAGTGATCAGACACGAACACACCTGATGGGATATGATGTCAGTGATCAGACACGAACACACCTGACGGGATATGATGTCAGTGATCAGACACGAACACACCTGATGGGATATGATGTCAGTGATCAGACACGAACACACCTGACGGGATATGATGTCAGTGATCAGACACGAACACACCTGATGGGATATGATGTCAGTGATCAGACACGAACACACCTGACGGGATATGATGTCAGTGATCAGACACGAACACACCTGACGGGATATGATGTCAGTGATCAGACACGAACACACCTGATGGGATATGATGTCAGTGATCAGACACGAACACACCTGACGGGATATGATGTCAGTGATCAGACACGAACACACCTGATGGGATATGATGTCAGTGATCAGACACGAACACACCTGACGGGATATGATGTCAGTGATCAGACACGAACACACCTGATGGGGTATGATGTCAGTGATCAGACACGAACACACCTGACGGGATATGATGTCAGTGATCAGACACGAACACACCTGATGGGATATGATGTCAGTGATCAGACACGAACACACCTGACGGGATATGATGTCAGTGATCAGACACGAACACACCTGATGGGGTATGATGTCAGTGATCAGACACGAACACACCTGATGGGATATGATGTCAGTGATCAGACACGAACACACCTGACGGGATATGATGTCAGTGATCAGACACGAACACACCTGATGGGATATGATGTCAGTGATCAGACACGAACACACCTGACGGGATATGATGTCAGTGATCAGACACGAACACACCTGATGGGATATGATGTCAGTGATCAGACACGAACACACCTGATGGGATATGATGTCAGTGATCAGACACGAACACACCTGACGGGATATGATGTCAGTGATCAGACACGAACACACCTGATGGGATATGATGCCAGTGATCAGACACGAACACACCTGACGGGATATGATGTCAGTGATCAGACACGAACACCTGATGGGATATGATGTCAGTGATCAGACACGAACACACCTGACGGGATATGATGTCAGTGATCAGACACGAACACACCTGATGGGATATGATGTCAGTGATCAGACACGAACACACCTGACGGGATATGATGTCAGTGATCAGACACGAACACACCTGATGGGATATGATGTCAGTGATCAGACACGAACACACCTGATGGGATATGATGTCAGTGATCAGACACGAACACACCTGACGGGATATGATGTCAGTGATCAGACACGAACACACCTGACGGGATATGATGTCAGTGATCAGACACGAACACACCTGATGGGATATGATGTCAGTGATCAGACACGAACACACCTGATGGGATATGATGTCAGTGATCAGACACGAACACACCTGATGGGATATGATGTCAGTGATCAGACACGAACACACCTGACGGGATATGATGTCAGTGATCAGACACGAACACACCTGATGGGATATGATGTCAGTGATCAGACACGAACACACCTGACGGGATATGATGTCAGTGATCAGACACGAACACACCTGATGGGATATGATGTCAGTGATCAGACACGAACACACCTGACGGGATATGATGTCAGTGATCAGACACGAACACACCTGATGGGATATGATGTCAGTGATCAGACACGAACACACCTGATGGGATATGATGTCAGTGATCAGACACGAACACACCTGATGGGATATGATGCCAGTGATCAGACACGAACACACCTGACGGGATATGATGTCAGTGATCAGACACGAACACACCTGATGGGATATGATGTCAGTGATCAGACACGAACACACCTGACGGGATATGATGTCAGTGATCAGACACGAACACACCTGACGGGATATGATGTCAGTGATCAGACACGAACACACCTGATGGGATATGATGCCAGTGATCAGACACGAACACACCTGACGGGATATGATGCCAGTGATCAGACACGAACACACCTGATGGGATATGATGTCAGTGATCAGACACGAACACACCTGATGGGATATGATGTCAGTGATCAGACACGAACACACCTGACGCAGACTGATCTCATAAAATTGCGTGTGTATGACACGCCAATTCGTATTTCCATTTTTGGCGTGCTATCAACACGCACAATCGCTCTTCAGCGTGTTTATGAACGCAGTTGACTTAACGTTATTACTGTATATATAAATATATGACCTACCTCCACCCCGTCCCTAAACCTACCCGTCACTGGGGTTAATAGCATTTATGAGTCTTCCCCTGCCATCCTAGGGGAAAAAAATATCGCTCCCCAGATGTAGATCTACATTTTGCTTCGTTTCGCTCGGAAATTTAATGGTGTGTACATATACGCGGAATCACTTGGACATTAATGGCGTAGACATACACGCATACACGCGGATATCTCAAAATGCGTATAGATAACACGCCACTTGACTTGAAAGTGGCGTGTCTGTTTACGCAAAAGTCATGATGTCATGTTGCCTGACGGGATATGATGTCAGTGATCAGACACGAACACACCTGACGGGATATGATGTCAGTGATCAGACACGAACACACCTGATGGGATATGATGTCAGTGATCAGACACGAACACACCTGATGGGATATGATGTCAGTGATCAGACACGAACACACCTGATGGGATATGATGTCAGTGATCAGACACGAACACACCTGATGGGATATGATGCCAGTGATCAGACACGAACACACCTGATGGGATATGATGTCAGTGATCAGACACGAACACACCTGATGGGATATGATGTCAGTGATCAGACACGAACACACCTGACAGGATATGATGTCAGTGATCAGACACGAACACACCTGATGGGATATGATGTCAGTGATCAGACACGAACACACCTGACGGGATATGATGTCAGTGATCAGACACGAACACACCTGATGGGATATGATGTCAGTGATCAGACACGAACACACCTGACAGGATATGATGTCAGTGATCAGACACGAACACACCTGACGGGATATGATGTCAGTGATCAGACACGAACACACCTGATGGGATATGATGTCAGTGATCAGACACGAACACACCTGATGGGATATGATGTCAGTGATCAGACACGAACACACCTGATGGGATATGATGTCAGTGATCAGACACGAACACACCTGATGGGATATGATGTCAGTGATCAGACACGAACACACCTGACGGGATATGATGTCAGTGATCAGACACGAACACACCTGATGGGATATGATGTCAGTGATCAGACACGAACACACCTGATGGGATATGATGCCAGTGATCAGACACGAACACACCTGATGGGATATGATGTCAGTGATCAGACACGAACACACCTGATGGGATATGATGTCAGTGATCAGACACGAACACACCTGACGGGATATGATGTCAGTGATCAGACACGAACACACCTGACGGGATATGATGTCAGTGATCAGACACGAACACACCTGATGGGATATGATGTCAGTGATCAGACACGAACACACCTGATGGGATATGATGTCAGTGATCAGACACGAACACACCTGATGGGATATGATGTCAGTGATCAGACACGAACATACCTGACGGGATATGATGTCAGTGATCAGACACGAACACACCTGATGGGATATGATGCCAGTGATCAGACACGAACACACCTGATGGGATATGATGTCAGTGATCAGACACGAACACACCTGATGGGATATGATGCCAGTGATCAGACACGAACACACCTGATGGGATATGATGTCAGTGATCAGACACGAACACACCTGATGGGATATGATGTCAGTGATCAGACACGAACACACCTGACGGGATATGATGTCAGTGATCAGACACGAACACACCTGACGGGATATGATGTCAGTGATCAGACACGAACACACCTGATGGGATATGATGTCAGTGATCAGACACGAACACACCTGATGGGATATGATGTCAGTGATCAGACACGAACACACCTGATGGGATATGATGTCAGTGATCAGACACGAACATACCTGACGGGATATGATGTCAGTGATCAGACACGAACACACCTGATGGGATATGATGTCAGTGATCAGACACGAACACACCTGATGGGATATGATGCCAGTGATCAGACACGAACACACCTGATGGGATATGATGCCAGTGATCAGACACGAACACACCTGACGGGATATGATGTCAGTGATCAGACACGAACACACCTGACGGGATATGATGTCAGTGATCAGACACGAACACACCTGATGGGATATGATGTCAGTGATCAGATACGAACACACCTGATGGGATATGATGTCAGTGATCAGACACGAACACACCTGACGGGATATGATGTCAGTGATCAGACACGAACACACCTGATGGGATATGATGTCAGTGATCAGATACGAACACACCTGATGGGATATGATGTCAGTGATCAGACACGAACACACCTGATGGGATATGATGTCAGTGATCAGACACGAACACACCTGACGGGATATGATGTCAGTGATCAGACACGAACACACCTGACGGGATATGATGTCAGTGATCAGACACGAACACACCTGACGGGATATGATGTCAGTGATCAGACACGAACACACCTGATGGGATATGATGTCAGTGATCAGACACGAACACACCTGACGGGATATGATGTCAGTGATCAGACACGAACACACCTGATGGGATATGATGTCAGTGATCAGACACGAACACACCTGATGGGATATGATGTCAGTGATCAGACACGAACACACCTGATGGGATATGATGTCAGTGATCAGACACGAACACACCTGACGGGATATGATGTCAGTGATCAGACACGAACACACCTGACGGGATATGATGTCAGTGATCAGACACGAACACACCTGACGGGATATGATGTCAGTGATCAGACACGAACACACCTGACGGGATATGATGTCAGTGATCAGACACGAACACACCTGATGGGATATGATGTCAGTGATCAGACACGAACACACCTGACGGGATATGATGTCAGTGATCAGACACGAACACACCTGACGGGATATGATGTCAGATCAGATCAATGGAAAACGAGATTATTTTTCTGACTCCATTGGAAGATTTTGCTTGTTTTAAGCAAAAACTCACTTAATATTGTTTAAAACTGTTTTTACTTCTCTAGTAAATGCTTCTTGATTTAAGAATTGTTAGATATTTGGACTGGAAACGAGACCGAAATACTGCGTAAGAAAAGCGTGTTTGCAGTGTAACTCGTTGAGTTAAAGACATGATCTTTGTTTTATTCACAACCGTTGTTCTTGGTCTTGTGAGTTTTTGATCCGCGTTACTCGAGATGAACACTAGAGGGAGACACAGCTCACACACATGAACACAGATATAACTCTTCTTCTAGGTTAAACTCTACTTTTAAACTTTTAGATGTGCTAGGGCATTTACAATCTGCAAATGAAACATAATTTCAGCATACTTAACTTAAAAGATCGAGCCATATTGCGGCCCAGGATATGATGTGGGGTTTCCTCAGTCACGGGAGCCTGCACGTTTGGACTGTGGTTTGCGGCCGGAGAGCGCTGGGAATGCAGTGTGGGATTCTGGGATTCGGGAGCTCTCGGGTCTGTATCGGGATCAGAGGGAAAGACCCCAGAAATCATCATCCGTCACTCGAGTGGATCCAGAACGCTCAATCCCCAGGGTTTCTGTTCCAGTGATTATTACAAGTTCTGTTTGTATTTACAAATGTAACTGATGCTTGGAGAATGTCACATGCTCCTTCAGAAATCACTCTAATATGAGGATCTGATGCTCAAGACACATTTATGATTATTATCAGTGTTGAAAACGGTTGCGCTGCTAAAAATTTATATTATTATTTTAATAATAATATTAT
>CM060599.1:53967134-54002134 GCA_030578255.1 Tiaroga cobitis
TAATGAATTAAGTTTCCTTTCACGTCTTCATGCGCTTGAATCCTTCATTGGCCCGTCAGCTGTCCCGAGTATCGTTCATGTTTGTTCACATTCATGTTCTCACAACATTGCATTGTTGGAATTCATTAACGTGTGATTGACTGTTTCACACACTCGCCAACACTCGGGGCGGGTGCTTGACAAGTGTTATAATGATATACCCATCATTATATATATACACCCACATATTATATTATATTATATAGGGACGCACCGATATGAAAACTTTGGCTGATACCGATAACCGATAATTTTTTATATTTTAAATATAAAAATAAATCTAAATCTAAATTTTTATAACATTTTTTAGAACCTGAACTTACAAGTTCCAAGCACACAATAATTATGATGTTCTCATTATGATTTTATGTAGCCGATATGACAGACTTGTGTTGCACTGAACCGTATTTTCCTTTGTGAAGTGATTACAATCATATTTCAAGCAATTCAAACCCATCATGTTGAACAGTCGCATCTGAAGCGTCTCAGCTGAAGGGAATAACACATTATTTATCGGCTTTAATATAGCGGCCACATTTTCTTATCGGTTATATAACGTTAACATTAAAAATCAACATATATCTGCTGATACCGATATATCGCGCATCCCTAATATATAGGCTATATATATATTTACAAACTTTAATGTTAGATGTGATTAATCACAATGAATTGATTTGACAGCACTTCTTGTAATCCGAATGCAATTCACAAACATAAATCTTGAACCGAAGCTTTGTTTGATGGCAGAATGTTGTGTTTGAGCGTTCCGGCCACAAACCGGTTAAACTTCAGCTTGAAGTCGACGACTCTCCAGCCATCCGTTGAGTTCCCTGTTCACGGCCTGTTGTGATCGGGGTGAAGTGAATGCAGTCTGGCATGAGTTCAATGCAAATGAGCGCTGGGAACGAGAGTCTTCACACACAGACTCACGCTGTCAGTCCTTCTGTCCTGATCAGTGTGTGTGCGAGCGCAAACGCTGAACCACAGATCTGAGGCAAAACACAAAAACAGCACATCAATAAAAAGACAGAAGCTCAGGGCTTTTCCAGCAGCTGAAGTGTTTGCATTGGGATCTCGGTAGATGTGCCCGGATAGCGCTGAGGAACACGTGTAGCTTCTGCTTCTCAGTGGAAGTGTTCAGGAGACTGACGGCTTTCGGACGTCTGCGAGATGCTGGACATGAGGAGGGTGAGACACGGATCGCTAATCATCATCAGACACAGAAGCATGAAACTGATTTCTTTCTGGTATTCGCGTCAGGGTTTGTTTGACCGTAAGTTTTAAACCCCATGGACTTCTACATTAATTAAACGTACAGTATGCAATTTTTGGCCACCAGGGGGCATTCGATCTAAATAATAACAAAGGAGTTGTTGTCGCTGTCAATGACAACCAGCGCTCTGAGGGAGAGAGAGAGAGAGAGAGAGCGAACCAGCGATACGATGTTCATTG
This sequence comes from Tiaroga cobitis, assembly GCA_030578255.1. Classification (NCBI taxonomy): domain Eukaryota; kingdom Metazoa; phylum Chordata; class Actinopteri; order Cypriniformes; family Leuciscidae; genus Tiaroga; species Tiaroga cobitis. Next base: position 53,968,629 of record CM060599.1, read on the forward strand.
GAACACGCGCGATCTGTCATTCCCACATTCCTCACTCATCCTAACTATGTATTTTGATAATCACGTCTTTTCGAACAGAGAGATATATGAATTATCAGACCCCTATTGAATCAATATTCCATCTAGCTAGTATTAATAGATGTTTAAAAAACACGGTCACCTTTTGTTAAAAAATATAATTACGTTTATACTATGATATCGAACAAGATAACGTTAGTGAACTGCATATGAAGCTACTTTCTCCAGCTATATATAGAACAAATATGAATTTACATTATAGCTACATGAGAGCTGGCCCGTCTGCGTTTTACACATGACATCATTTCACAAAATATACGGATATAGTTCGCTGAATGGGTGCTCTCCTGTTTATTAGAATGCAAGCGAGATCGGCATCTCTCTCTGTAGCCTATATTCAGCTTGTCACGAAGCTCTCTACATTTTTGAAATGCAACCCTACAGTTTACTCGTGTCATGCTTCTTCTCGTGTCCCAAACCCTTCTCGGGTCATATTTTTCACCCGTACGTTTGCTAGGGTGACCATATTGTGATTACCAAAAACCAGGACACTCGGCCAGCAGTTTTTTTGAAAACCAGGACATTTTCATCACTTTATTAAAACAGCCAGGACGGCCAGGACAGGACATGTCAGGACTGCTGGTCATAGGGTTGCCAACTTTCTGAAATGGAAATGAGGGGAGGGGAGGGGGGGGGGGGGGAGGGGGGGGGGGGGGATAAGTGGTAGTGACATGCTCCCTGAAGCTCCCTGAAATTCATACATTTTATATCATATTATAATGCAACTTATTAGGCCTATATATTTATAGAATAGCAAAGTAGGCTTAATCAATATACAAGACTTAACCACACAGATATATAAAGGCTATCATGATCATTTTTCCAAAAATGAACCATGTATTTGTTTAGATTATAATACGTTTTATTTTTTAACTTAAACAAATACAACATATAACATTCGAAACTCATCGGCTTAGACTGCATTTGAAGAAAAATAAACACAACAGTCAGTGCCGCTGCTAGCCATTTTGGTGCCCTAAGCATAATTCCTTTATGATGCCCCCCCCCCCCCCCCCTCCCCTCCCTAAAAAAAAAACATTTTCATTTAGGATTTTCATTTAGGGGGTATGATACAATTTTATTTTTTACAAATTAAAAAGTAACGCTTTAGTTTAGGGACTTATGCTTACTATTATCTAGTTTCATTACTATGCAATGGCATGGTTTTATAATCACTATGGTCCCGAATTTGAGGCAGGTTAGCTAGCGGGTTCGGGGTTTCCCCGAGTAAATTTTGAATTTCTCTGAACTACAGATGTGCATTTTAAGATGTTGTGAAGGCAAAAAAAAAAAAAAAAAAAAATTCGATAGCAACAGCTTTAAAACCATGTCAGTGGGCAACTGATTATTTTTCTCTCCTCATCAGCATCACACTCTTTTTCTCTTTGTTTTTATCTTGCCCAGTCTCTTCCACTCCTAAAGTTGGCTTTTTTAATTTACTAAAGGCTACAATTTGTATTTTATTCTCAATATGTACACATTCATTATTAATCCTGTGCCTAACATAATGAAAACGGCTTTGTTCATGTTTCTTGTCCCCTCACAATGACAGTAGCCTAAACTATTACACTAGGCTACATGTTACATAGGCCTATTTTGGCGAAATTAGACAAAACTATATTAGTTTGCCTAATTATTTTTTGCCATTCGTTTAACATTTATGACCTAAGAAAAACCTGTCAAATATATAAAGTTAAGTTTAGCTACTTACATCTTATCTCGCACTTGACCGTACACTGAAGCGTCGAGTTGCACTGTTAAAATTCGCGCTCAGCGTCTGTGAACATAAAGCCCGCCTACTTTGATTTGATTGGTCATCTCAAATATTCTGACATTGACGAGCAGTGACAGACCAATGAGGCTCAGAACACACACACACACACACACACACACCCTGTCCTCTGTTTCTGACGTGCTCTCTGCTCGGCGCCGCTGCGGATTAAAGATGAAAGATGAAGAACGCGCTGAATCTGATTATAACAAGAAGTTTGATGATTGATTTTTCATTAGGCTATTTTTGGTGCCCCCTCAGCACTTGGTGCCCTACGCACAGCGCGTGGTGGGAGCGGCGGCGCTGACAACAGTTTTCTGTAGCCTTGTGCGAACTTATTCAATAGAATTAGACTCCTAGAATGTTCTTTCCGGTGCAAAAAATTTAAAAAATTTTTTTTAGAAGTTTTTCTTATCATAGCCTACAAATGTCTTCGGAAACACATTTTACTCGATTTACTGAAACCTGTAAAACGCATTTACAGCTGCACAGCTTGCACATTGAGCGTCTGCTCGCTCAGGCTGCGCTGCGGCAACTGCACATCCAATGGCGCGGGCGCCTCTGACGTGCGACCAATGAGCCAACTCTACGTCATTACACGTCAGCCCGTCAAGGTGGCGCCAAGTCCCCGAATTTGCCATTATAGCAGCGGGTCTTCGTTCATTCATCATAGTCTGTCTGGCATATATATTAGAAGCTATGCGTCTGTCATGGATTTGCACTGAATTGATTCTCAAAAATACGGAACAAAGTGCGTTCCGTATCAGTTCAATACGGAACAAGCCTTTTATGTGTCAAATACGGAACGATTTGATGAAATGGAATGAAAGATGAAAGATGGCGCCGTTGTGGATGGCTTGCCGTCGATCACTCTTCCTACTAGTTGTTTTGGTTTCAAATTGTTGCGCATTTCTGACATATGACCGTCAAACGTTGCTGAATATTCGAACCTCCGTTCTCGCGGCCAAAAAGGCCGAAGCAGATCGTTTTATTTACGAACCTTATGGGTCTATGCCCTTGGATATACCGGACTGTATATGCCGCTGGCCTCTCGATCTTGCACGGAGAAAGCGCAGGAGGAAACGTGGGAAACGGGCTGGGATCTCCATCCGATGGAAAAAACATCTGCAGGCTAGTTTTGAATCTAGCCGCGCGTCGTCGACATGGAAGTCGGTACGCGATGGTTATGCTGTCGGCTGCCGTTCGCTGGATCTCGCCCCGTGCTGGCTCCACCCCATTCAACCTTCCTGCTCGTCATCTGGCCCATGGTTCGACTCTGCCCACTTCCGTGTTCGTACGCGCCAAGGTGGAGTGAATCACGCGAACCTTCGTCCGCTGAGCAGAGCTCCGCTCACCCTCAACGTCATCACTCCTCCAAAAATGGCGTTGTTAAACGCTTGTTCCTTGGTGAATAAGACGTTCTTGTTGAATGACTTTTTCTCTTTGCACAAGCTGGACTTCATGTTTATCACGGAATCTTGGACACAGGTGGGAGATTTAAGTCCCTTTTCTCAACTGGTTCCAAATGACTGCTCGTTTTTTAATTCTCCCCGTCCTAATGGCCGTGGGGGCGGCTTGGTGACTGTCTTAAAACAGTCTTTCCTCGCTCATTGTAAAATGATTCCAGTAAAGGTTTTTTCTAGTTTTGAAGTGCAGTTATTAAGGCTTGAGTGGAATGGCCCTGTTCTGTTAGCAGTGTTGTATCGCCCCCCTCATCTTGTAAAGGACTTTATTCTTGAGTTTACAGAATTATTGGGGGACATCACTACTAACTTTGATCGCTTTCTAATAATTGGTGATTTTAATGTTCATGTCTGCTGTCCATTAATTACTCTTTCGACGGAATTTTTAAGCCTCGTTGAGTCTTTTAATCTTGTGCAGTGGATAAATTGCCCTACTCATACCCATGGCCACACTTTGGACTTAGTGCTTACCCATGGTTTTTCCATCTCTGAGATTGAAATATCGGACACACTGATCTCAGACCACAAGCCTATTGTATTTAATATGTCTCTCCCTAATCTGCTCTATTCACCTGCAAATGTTCAAACTCAAGCTCGTCACTTTTCATCTCAGTTTCTTGTGAATTTTAATTTGCTTTTTAATGACCTGAGTTCTCAATTGTCGCTAGATTCCGTTTTTCCTGATTTAGATGTCGACCAACATCTGGAGCTGCTTAAAGACTCATGGCTGGAGGTGTTAAATGAAACTGCCCCTCTGAAAGTTTTTAAACCTAAAATTAGGACTGATCGGTGGCAAACCCCTGAGACCCGCTCATTAAGACAAGCATGTAGGAAAGCAGAGCGGAAATGGAAAAAAGACTTCAAACATCATCCAAGTCGCTCAAGACCTGCCTAGTGGCATACCAGTCAGCTGCAAAGGCCGCAAAAGCTGCCTATTTTTCTAATATCATTTCTAATAACCATCACAGACCTAAGATCTTGTTCTCTGTTATAAACGCTGCTTTAAATCCACCTGTCAACACTTTCCCAAACCCATCGAATGCACTATGTGAGGGCTTCTTGAGTTTCTTTATTGAGAAAATTGCTAATTTAAGGCCCCAGACAATAATGTCATATAATGTTCCGTATGCTTTGACTATGCCACTAATCCCATGGGAGGTTTTCAAACCCATTACTTCACAATCCCTGGCTGAAACTATTGCCACCCTCAAACCCTCTTTCTGCCCTTCTGATGACATCCATCCTCGGTTTTTTAAAATGTTAACAGAGTCGATTGGGCCTGGCCTGTTATCTTTTGTGAACAAATGTTTAGTAACCGGCTCTGTCCCTTCATCCCTAAAAATGGCCTTTGTCACCCCAGTTCTCAAGAAACCTTCCTTAGACATTTCTGTTTTTAACAATTATCGACCCATCTCTGTGATTCCTTTTATCTCAAAGATTTTAGAAAAGATTGTATTGTGCCAACTTCAGTCATTTCTAAACACGTCAAAAATCGCAGAAATTTTTCAGTCCGGCTTTAAGTCTTCTCACAGTACAGAATCTGCCTTGCTGCGAGTGTTAAATGACATTTTAGTTGCTAATGATGCTGGTGACTCTGTGGTTTTAATTCTTTTGGACCTAACTGCAGCTTTTGATACTGTCAATCATTTGCTTCTGCTATCTAGATTAAAAGATGTGGGGCTGAAAGGTTCAGTCTTAAAATGGTTTAAATCCTATCTAACCGACAGATATTTCTCAGTCAGGATTGGCAGTTTTACCTCCTCTGCTGCTCCCCTTGAAACTGGACTCCCTCAGGGCTCTATTTTATCTCCCTCACTTTTCTCTCTGTACATGCTTCCTCTAGGCTCGATTATAAGAAGGCATGGTATCTCTTTCCATTTTTATGCGGACGATACGCAGATTTATTTGCCGATAAAAAGAAATGACCCCTCTGCATTTAAATCTCTAATGGACTGTCTCGATGAGGTAAAGCTTTGGCTGGCAAGTAACTTTTTAACTTTAAACGATTCAAAGACTGAGGTTATAGTTTTTGCCCCATCTGTCAAATCTGAGTTTGACTACTCCACCTTAGGTAATCTATCCATATTTAATACAAGCTGCGTACGTAACCTTGGAGTTTTCCTGGACAGTCGAATAACTCTAGAGAAACAGGTGTCTTCTGTTGTCGCTTCTAGCTTTTTTCAACTCCGCCTTCTTGCCAAAATTAAGCACTTCTTGCCCGAAAAATCTCTTGAGACAGCTATCCATGCTTTTATAACATCCCGCCTGGATTACTGTAACTCACTGTACTGCGGCATTTCTAAGTCCCAGCTCATTCGTCTTCAATTGGTCCAGAACGCTGCGGCCAAATTTGTCAAGAAAAAACGAAAATTCGATCACGTCACTCCCATCCTGCGAGCTCTCCATTGGCTACCAGTCCAATTCAGGATTGACTATAAAATTCTCCTTTTAGTCTACAAATGTCTGCATCATCTTGCCCCAAGTTACCTGTCTGATCTTCTACACACCTATAGTCCGTCCCGCGGCCTAAGATCAAGTAACCTAAATATCCTCAATGTTCCTCGTACAAGACTCAAACGTAGAGGAGATAGAGCCTTTTCGGTGGTGGGGCCTAGATTGTGGAACAGCTTGCCACCACAACTTAGAGTAGCTTCTTCTCTATCTGTTTTTAAATCTCTGCTGAAAACCTACTTGTTCTCATTAGCTTTTAATACTTGTTAACGTCTATTTTCTGTACGTTATTTATTTGATTTCATTGTCTTTTTTCCTTTATCTATACATGTAGTTTCTTAGTTGTGTCTCCTTGATTTTTAGCATATACCTGTACAGCACTTTGGGCAGTCATGTGAGTGTTTTTAAATGTGCTTTATAAATAAATGAACTGAACTGAACTGAACGATTCCGTATTATACGGAACGGTTGGCAACCCTAGCTGGTCACCCTAACGTCTGCGCTTTGAGCCGGCTCCAGCAGCAGAACGTGCAGGCAAAGCGTAATCGTGGTTCATAACTTACAGGGCTGCCAACTCTCACGCATTCAGCGCGAGACTCACGCAATTGAGCCAATCCTCACGCTCTCACACACACACACGATTTCTCACGCTGAAGTGTCAACCCAGAAAGATGAGTTTATCTATAGATCTACCTGTTGAGCCACTCGTGATCGATTAGTTTTACCGCGAATTAGTTCAAATATCCTGTAATCTAGAGCGAGCGTGCATGCGGGACAGATGTTGAGCTCCTAACCGCGCACGCGCACGATGTCAGAGGTAAAGCCGCCTTTCCACTGCACACGACAAACGACAGCCATTGGACCGGAAGTCATTCATTTCCAATGGAGAGTCGTACAGGAGCTGCGGGGAGTTCCGATCATATGCGTATGCGGAAAATTCGTATCCGATTTGAGCTTTGGATCCGTTGAAATATCTGAACTTCTGCGGCTAGACCGTATGCGACCGGCCGACCGGATGTGATGTATTCTAATCAAAACTATGAGCGTGAGGCTAGAATTACCAATATATCAACTCTTTAATGTTATTCTGTAAACGCTATTCTGTAAAATGTCGGTTATTTATAATTATGGCATAAAAAGATATTTTATAATTATTAAATCAATATTTATATTGATTAGCTCTGTAAAATCTATTGTTTTTATTGTAGATGTATTGAGGGTCATTTGTTTTGTGTGGATATATTCATGCATGCATTAAATTCATCATTAATTTTACCATTGTGAAAAGCCGAGGGTACCGGTTGGTTCACGACCAATTTCAAAGTTCCGTGCGACTGACACTAGGGGGCGAAATGCGACAATCGTATGCGAATGTCGTGTGCAGTGGAAAGGAGACCGAGAGATCCTGCGCGTGCAGCCAAAACCCCCTCAAGTTTGGTGCAGTTGCACAATGATACTAGCTACTACTTTTTTCTACGTCGTTTTCTTTTATTTTATTGGCGGTAGTCCGGTGTTCCCCTTTGTGTTGGGCGGTTTCGCCGGAAGTTAGAGAAAATAGAGGAGTCAAAGGTTATATGACGTCATAGACGGGCCGGGCGACAAAACGGAAATAAAGAAACGGCCCGTGTCTTTGAATTAAACTATACATTTCTCCGGATTTGAAAGTTGGTGGAAACTGTCGGGATAATGTAAGTACATATCTCATAGAAATATATAACATAGATAGTTATTTTTGCTATTTTTAAAGCAGAAAAAATACATATTGTGCCTTTAAGGCTGAACTGGTTTGCATTCAAAACTTTCTTTTGCTGATCATTATGGATGCAACTACTTTATTATTTTTTATTATTATTAATGGGCCATTTTTGTAATTATTTGTGAAATTTACTAGCAATCAAAGTAAATCCTGTAAATCAGTGAATGCTAATACACAATACAGAAATAAGCATAAAAATACATGCACACAAAAAATGGCTTTTTAAAATAGATGATGGCGTGTCTAATAGCACTTCAGTATTTCTCACTAGATTTTCCAGCACTTTATGCACCACATCTGAACTTCACTGTCAACTTTTAATTAACATTTGACTCACAATAGAGTTTGGCTCTAATAAACATAACATTGGACTGCACAAAAAAATGCATAGGGTTTTGTACTTTTTAAGAAATTTAAGATTATAAAAAAAAAATCCCTGTTGATTTGCATTTTTTAAAAGTTCACCATTCAAATTTGCATACTGAATTCTGATTGGCTTTCATCTGTTTAACTGTACTGCACTGCAAACACTCAATACGATTACATGGACACCTTTTGGTTCAATCGGACTGAAATCAATCCGATTGATGAATCCGAACACAGTTTACATGAACGATAAATAAAGTAATGGGTTGATGTGCGCGTTTATATGTCACACAAGATTTAAATCGGAATTGATTTTTTGACATGCGCACACTGCACGAATATGCCACTGTTCATGCATAACTATTCTTATCTATTGGTTCTTTATTTGTTTTAAATACCAGACATAATATTTATCCGTCTCTGGCCATGATTTGGAGACGATGAGCATGAACCGTTGTGCCGTGCTATTTATCACGAAATACGTCAATACGCTATTTCAACGTCATTGCACATTCGCAGTCCTTTCAGTTTCGGTTTTCAATCCGATCAAGTGTTTATGTTCTGTCGATCGGATTACAAAAGGAGTAAACCACCCCTTTCAATCCGATCGAAATTCCAATCGGATCGAGCTCAATCGGATCGATTAAGGTGTTAACATGAAGGTTTTTTAGTCCGATTGAGCCGTCAATCCGATTATAAGTGTCCATGTAAAAAGCTACTGTTAGGTTGTGTGTCTTGGCTGAAAAAAACATTGAATTTCTCTAAAACTTGATGGAATTGTGTGCAAACACTGATCTTTCCTTCAGGAAATAAACAGTTAGTGATGCCGCTCCATTGCATTTGCAGGAAGAAATGTGAAATGTGGCTTGAGATCAACACTGAGCGTCACTCACTCCCATTGAACTTTCCCCTGAATTCACAAAAGACAGATTTCATGATCTCATCTGGGATGGATGTGGACTCTCAGTTGCGATGGGCCTTGCACACACACACACTCGAACCCGTTTGAGTTAGTTAGATAGTTGTGTTCACGGTTCCATCACTCGGCGAGACTTTGGTTTGTGTTGCTGTGGTTTGGCTAAAGGTCTTCGGACAGCATCAGTGAGGCTTGGAAAAAATGCTCGATCCGGGCACAGATCCACAGATCCTGCGATTGTGAACGTGGAACAATCATTATCACAATCCATATCAGATGGCTGGAGGTATCCGTAACACTCGAGCTGAACGGGCACAGTTATCTAAGCTGAGAACTGCGAGGATGAGGAGTTTCTGTTGAACTCGTCTGACTTCAGAGATTCCAGCATTCTTCAGTGTTACCGCAGACTGGGGAGAGAGCAGATCCACACCAAAGTATTTCCACACATGCACACAAGCCACTGCCTGGAAACACCAACGCTTCTACACAGCACAGAACAAACGTTTGTTTAGTAGAGGCGGTCGAGTTTCTCTGGAGCTCATAACCCGGCTCTCAGACTGCAGGTTCCACTGTAAATCACAGCGTTACACACACGGAAGCGAGTGTTTCCTCAGCAACTTCTGGTGTTGCGAACTTTTAATTTGACAACTAACTTCGCTTAACACACACGCACACTGTTCGATTATTCACATCTCAGATTTACTTTGACAACATCCTGTGGTAGAACTGACTTTTTATTTAATTTAATTAGTTAATTTCACTTTAGTGCATTTTTTTTTTCATCATTTGTCAAATTGATTGAAAAAATGCACATTAAAAGTGAATTTGTCTTTTTTACATCCTGCATCTCATATTTCATCTCCAGCTCTTCACCGCTGCTCTCTTTCTAAACACGTGCACTAAGTTATTTAGAATAAATTAATACCAGGCAACATTTTGGGCTTTGCAGAAATTACGCCACTGAAGGATAATTAGATATCACACAATAATTGTTGAAAACTTTATATTTTTTTCAGTTTAGGTTGTCGTAGTTTAAAGATGTTTCATTTCATATTTCGATTGATTTTCTTGTGTTAATGTTGACAGTCTGAATCAAATCAAATCTTAAACGTGTCTAGGAAATATCATTGATGAAAGGATGATGAGAAGTTTCAAAGGCAAATTTGATGTGAGCTTCATATAACAGAGAGTTGACCTGTGAGAATGAAACTCCGGCTGTAAAAGTGAAGCTGAAGAAACACAGTTGTTGAATGTGTCGCTCGCTCGCGCTGTAACGCTGGAGAGGAGAGCAGAACTCAGGAGAAACAGTGTTCAATAAGAATGTAATATGGTTGTTACTGCATCAGTGGATCTTCCAGAGACTCTCACCTGTCGTCACACACACACACACACACACACACTGATCGACAGCCGTGGGATCACACTAAAACGATTTCTCCGTGTGGTTTTCCTGTCATCATGTGTTAAAGTGAAGCAGAACAGAAGCAGTGCCTAGTTTAATCTGCAGTGTTCTTCATGTGGTTCAAACTTGTATCATATTATCATGTATGCTGTTATTTTTTTAATCTTTGGTAACACTTTTTAATTTGTTAACATTAGTTAACATGAACTAAAAATGAAACATACTTCTAAAGCATTTAATAATTGTAGCTACTGTTAATTCAACATTTAGTAACACTTTATCATAATGAAAAGTTGCATGTGTTATTGTAATGTAAAGTTGCGGTGTGTGAATCGCGGCCCTCTGGCGGTCAGATGATAAAACTGCAGGAATCTCCAGCGGAAGAACATTGTTTGCCTTGCGCTTGTGCTTCGGTTCTGCTTCTGAATCAGTCCCGCCTGCTTTTCGCACATTCTCATTAATAACAAGTTATTGTTTATATAGGCTATATAAAGTAAAGTAGTGCAGCTTTAATGAGCTCGAGCTGACATCAACTAACAATGAACAGTTGCATTTTTATTAACTCACTTCAACAAAGATTAATAAACACGAGCTTTTCCACAGTTCACGGTGAGCATGTTGAAAACCGTATAAAAATGTTTCAGTTTTGCCACAGACCCCTATTCTAAGACTGTAAATTTTCATGTAAAGATCCAATTTATACTGTGATATATTAATATGATCAAAGTTTAAAACAATGATTTGGAAAAATAAAATGTATTTATTTCAAATCTGTTTTATTATTATTTTTTTTAACATTTAGTTTAATCTTATTATTTATTTATACGTTTATTTCGGACCCCAGTTTAAAACCCCGCCCACGCGGTCAGACGGCCCGCCCCCGCGCTCTGATTGGCTGGTTCGGCTGTCCGTCATCAGGCTGATGGAGATTCAGAAACTGAAGCGACACACACACACACTGAAACACACAACGGCTCTTTGACTGGCTGAAACTGGACACTGGCCGAAACTCTTAACCGTTTGCGCACTGTTATCAGACTTCATCATGTTGCAGGTAAGAAGAAACACCGCATTCCTTCAGCTGTGGTTTGTAGTTTACTTTATTGAGGACAGACAGGAGTTCTGAGGAGTTCTGTTGCAGATTCAGTCTGTGAAAGTCATTATTAAGTCTCTGGACTTCATCAGTGGATGGAAAGAAAGAAAGAAAAAGAAAGAAAGAAAAAGAAAGCGCAGCGTCTCGGATGTCTTGAAGTAATCGGCGAAGTTTATCTCGGGACATTCCTCTTCTTTATAACAGATGTTAGTGTTAAGAGTCATTCTGTCCTCAGTCCACATCAGCAAATCATGACGAAACAACATCGCGTTTAGCGCCAGATGCTGATTTATTTAACAATGCAATATACACATGCATGCAGTAAAATATGTAATTATTAAATACATCTCAATATTTGTCATTGAATTAAATGCAAAATATGTTTTATTCCAGAAACATGCAAATATACAAACATTCAGGGGAACATACGAGTTAAAAAAACATTCGTATGTAAAGTCAGATATCTTAAGGAAGTAATAAGAATCACTCGCATACACATGAAGAGGACACACAAAAGACAAAGGATAAGAAGAAAATAAATTTTAAGTAGCCTATATTTTTACAGGGAAACAACACGAAGAGATACATAATCAGAAAAAAACAAAAAAACATATATGACAGAAAGCTGGTTAAACCTGAGCCATTACAAAATAATCGTTCATTGTTTCAGGAATCTATCAAATGTATTATTGCTAGTTAAACTAAATGCAAATACCAAATCATAAAATGATTCGACTTGACAAGTAAAACTCTTCACAGTAATGCAGTGTTACGGTGGAAATGATGCGTTGGTTGTCAAAGACTTTAATGTGAAACTTCATGTAAAAATCCCCCAAACACAGTTGATCAAAGACTAATGAATGAAGTTCTGTGTGCAAAACATGAAGGAACACACGCAGCGTTCAGCATCTGAGTGAGATACTGACATATCTTTCTACTGAGATCAGGAGGATGGGAAAGAGTTCTGTGATCGTTTATCAGACTCTGCCAGCGATCCTGCATGTGTTCAGGATCCTGAGCTGATCAGAAGCTGTGGATGAAACTTTCTGCCAGTGATCCTCCAGTGTTCCTGCATGTGATCCTCCAGTGACCCTCCAGTGTTCCTGCCAGTGATCCTGCCAGTGATCCTCCAGTGTTCCTGCATGTGATCCTCCAGTGTTCCTGGCAGTGATCCTGCCAGTGATCCTGCCAGTGATCCTCCAGTGTTCCTGCCAGTGATCCTGCCAGTGATCCTGCCAGTGATCCTCCAGTGTTCCTGCATGTGATCCTCCAGTGTTCCTGCATGTGATCCTCCAGTGTTCCTGCATGTGATCCTCCAGTGATCCTGCCAGTGATCCTCCAGTGTTACTGCCAGTGATCCTCCAGTGATCCTGCATGTGATCCTCCAGTGATCCTGCATGTGATCCTGCCAGTGATCCTGCCAGTGATCCTCCAGTGTTCCTGCATGTGATCCTCCAGTGTTCCTGCATGTGATCCTCCAGTGTTCCTGCATGTGATCCTCCAGTGATCCTGCCAGTGATCCTCCAGTGTTACTGCCAGTGATCCTCCAGTGATCCTGCATGTGATCCTCCAGTGATCCTGCCAGTGATCCTGCCAGTGATCCTGCCAGTGATCCTCCAGTGTTCCTGCATGTGATCCTCCAGTGTTCCTGCATGTGATCCTCCAGTGTTCCTGCATGTGATCCTCCAGTGATCCTGCCAGTGATCCTCCAGTGTTACTGCCAGTGATCCTCCAGTGATCCTGCATGTGATCCTCCAGTGATCCTGCATGTGATCCTCCAGTGTTCCTGCATGTGATCCTCCAGTGTTCCTGCATGTGATCCTCCAGTGTTCCTGCATGTGATCCTCCAGTGTTCCTGCATGTGATCCTCCAGTGTTCCTGCATGTGATCCTCCAGTGTTCCTGCATGTGATCCTCCAGTGTTCCTGCATGTGATCCTCCAGTGATCCTGCCAGTGATCCTCCAGTGTTCCTGCCAGTGATCCTCCAGTGTTCCTGCATGTGATCCTCCAGTGATCCTGCCAGTGATCCTCCAGTGTTCCTGCATGTGATCCTCCAGTGTTCCTGCATGTGATCCTCCAGTGTTCCTGCATGTGATCCTCCAGTGTTCCTGCATGTGATCCTCCAGTGATCCTGCCAGTGATCCTCCAGTGTTCCTGCATGTGATCCTCCAGTGTTCCTGCATGTGATCCTCCAGTGTTCCTGCATGTGATCCTCCAGTGTTCCTGCATGTGATCCTCCAGTGATCCTGCCAGTGATCCTCCAGTGTTCCTGCCAGTGATCCTCCAGTGTTCCTGCATGTGATCCTCCAGTGATCCTGCCAGTGATCCTCCAGTGTTCCTGCATGTGATCCTCCAGTGTTCCTGCATGTGATCCTCCAGTGTTCCTGCATGTGATCCTCCAGTGATCCTGCCAGTGATCCTCCAGTGTTCCTGCCAGTGATCCTCCAGTGATCCTGCATGTGATCCTCCAGTGATCCTGCATGTGATCCTCCAGTGTTCCTCCAGTGATCCTCCAGTGATCCTCCAGTGTTCCTGCCAGTGATCCTGCATGTGTTCCTCCAGTGATCCTCCAGTGTTCCTGCCAGTGATCCTGCATGTGATCCTCCAGTGTTCCTGCATGTGATCCTCCAGTGATCCTGCATGTGATCCTCCAGTGATCCTGCATGTGATCCTCCAGTGATCCTCCAGTGATCCTGCATGTGATCCTCCAGTGATCCTCCAGTGATCCTCCAGTGTTCCTGCCAGTGATCCTGCATGTGTTCCTCCAGTGATCCTCCAGTGATCCTGCCAGTGATCCTGCATGTGATCCTCCAGTGATCCTGCATGTGATCCTCCAGTGATCCTCCAGTGATCCTGCATGTGTTCCTCCAGTGATCCTGCATGTGATCCTCCAGTGATCCTGCCAGTGATCCTGCCAGTGATCCTCCAGTGATCCTGCATGTGATCCTCCAGTGATCCTGCATGTGTTCCTCCAGTGATCCTCCAGTGATCCTGCATGTGATCCTCCAGTGATCCTCCAGTGATCCTGCATGTGTTCCTCCAGTGATCCTGCATGTGATCCTCCAGTGTTCCTCCAGTGATCCTGCATGTGTTCCTCCAGTGATCCTGCATGTGATCCTCCAGTGTTCCTCCAGTGATCCTGCATGTGTTCCTCCAGTGATCCTGCATGTGTTCCTCCAGTGATCCTCCAGTGATCCTCCAGTGATCCTGCATGTGATCCTGCATGTGATCCTGCATGTGTTCCTCCAGTGATCCTCCAGTGATCCTGCATGTGTTCCTCCAGTGATCCTGCATGTGATCCTCCAGTGATCCTGCATGTGATCCTCCAGGGATCCTTGCATGTGATCCTCCAGTGATCCTGCATGTGTTCCTCCAGTGATCCTCCAGTGATCCTGCATGTGATCCTCCAGTGATCCTCCAGTGATCCTGCATGTGATCCTCCAGTGATCCTCCAGTGATCCTGCATGTGATCCTCCAGTGATCCTCCAGTGATCCTGCATGTGTTCCTCCAGTGATCTTGCCAGTGATCCTCCAGTGATCCTGCATGTGTTCCTCCAGTGATCCTCCAGTGATCCTGCATGTGATCCTCCAGTGATCCTCCAGTGGTCCTGCATGTGATCCTCCAGTGATCCTCCAGTGATCCTGCATGTGATCCTCCAGTGATCCTGCATGTGTTCCTCCAGTGATCCTCCAGTGATCCTGCATGTGATCCTCCAGTGATCCTCCAGTGATCCTGCATGTGATCCTCCAGTGATCCTCCAGTGATCCTGCATGTGATCCTCCAGGGATCCTGTATGTGATCCTCCATGTGTTCAGCATCCAGAGAGCTGATCAGAAGCTGTGGGTGACACTCTTCCCCGCATTGATCTGTTCATCGACTGGCGCTCGCTCGGCTTCAGTGTCAGGGCTTCTGAGGGAACTGTGGAAAGATCGATCTGTGAGATCAGGCCTCTTGTCACATGTCATTATACACGTCACTGGAGTTATGCAGTCAGATTACTTTTGTCAAGTGACTAGTACAGTAAGTAGTGGTGTCACAATATATCACAATACAAAAATGCATCAATGTGTATTGTGGATAGTTCACCCAAAATCAATATTACTGTGTGAGGAAAAAAAATCAATTTTAGTGCCAGTACTACAATAAACTACTATATATAATGTTGAATATAATGAATAATAATGCAGTGGGGAATATTTGTGGGTCCTGTTAATGCCAGATGTCTGATGTTACCAGTAAAAGTCGCCAATACTATTTTAAATATATAAATCAGTGACAGAGATCAAGCATTTTCATCTAAAATAATTCTGTATTTTCAGCTTCAGAATCATGAATATGTTTATTCTGGTGTCTCTGTTGTCCTGTGCTTTGGGTTTATCAGCACTGAGTCCAAGAATATTCTTATTTACAATGTAAAACCAAATTTACCATTTTAATCAACAGTAATTTTTTTGTTCACCTTTTATCATGTGTCTTGGAGTTTTGCAATAATATGGTGTCGTGAGTTCAGTGTCGTGAGTTCAGTGTCGTGAGTTCAGTGTCGTGATCGTGGCATGAGAGTCTTGTTACACCCCTAAGTAAGGCATTACTTCTAAATTTACAACAAAATATCTGAGTTACATTTTCAAATCCGTATCTGAAGTTGCTTGTTCTGCCAGTTTTGATGGACAGCTCGTGTTGAGAGTCGTGAGTGAACATGATCATTATTGAGTTTTAGAATAAATCTGAATGTTTACTCGTCTCACTTGCACTAAAACAGATTCAGTATTACGCAGAAATAATAAAAACAGTGAAATGCAAACTTTAGAATATTACAGAAACCTGCAATAATTAAATGCATTAAATTACACAAATGTACTTTATGTATTTAATCTCACTTTATTAACCGGTGTTTCTGCTGCGACCTGTGATGATCCACTTCACACACGTGTAACGCATTACTATACTTTATATAAAAAGTGACTAAGTAATGCAATATTGTAATGCATTACTTTTAATGCAAGTAACTTTCCCCATCATGCGTGGTCATGAGCGAGTGACATCGTGATTCAGATGACTAATGATTACTAAAAATGTCATGCTTAACATGATCCAAATATCACAATATGCTGCACTAAAACATTACATTACATGACATTACATTTAGTAGAGAAGCAAAACTGTGCAGAATAATAATAAGAATTGTTGTCAAAGAATATATTTTGAATTTTATTTATTTGTATGACATCATTAGCATATTTTATTTTATTTTATTGAGATTTTATATTGTAAATGTACAAATAATGTAAAAAAAACATTGGCCCCGTGGCGTCAGGATCACAGTGACCAGAGCTGGCAGCAGTGTGTGTGTGTGTGATGTTCTGCAGTCCGTCAGTGCTGATCCTCAGGCCACATCTGTGTGTGTGTGTGTGTGATGTTGTGCAGTCCGTCAGTGCTGATCCTTAGGCCACATCTGTGTGTGTGTGTGTGTGTGTGTGTGATGTTGTGCAGTCCGTCAGTGCTGGTCCTCAGGCCACATCTGTGTGTGTGTGTGCAGTCCGTCATACACGAGCAGCTGCTGGGAAAAACAGAGAGAGAGAGAGAGAGAGAGAGAGAGGGAGAGAGTGGGACGAGTGATACAGACGAGTCACGGAACACATTCTATTTATCATTCATATTTAATAACTGTCACTGATGGGAGTTTGACCCATATCTCCAAACCTGTCAAGAACATGCAAATCATATTTAATAATAATAAACATATTTTGCACTGGAATATTTTATTTATATTTTAGCATTTCTTTTTAGGACAATTAAGCAAATTTTCTCCCAAATTCTTAGGTGATCTTAGATTCTTAGTATAATTCTTAGTATACTATAATATTAGTATAATGTATATAAATATGCAGATATATTATTTTAAGTTTTAACATCTGGTAGTAGATGTTTGTACTGCAATAATTTACGCTTTAAATGTAAATTACAATTAAGATTTATATGAATTAAATTATATTATAATATATATATATATATATATATATATATATATATATATATATATATATATATATATATATATATACTGTATATCATAACAGTCACCGACAGGAAAAAAGCAATGCTAAGGTCAATCTAAGGTCATGTGTCCAAACAAATTCTATGATATTTTGTTACAAATCCATCTGTCACTTGGTATTATGGCTAATATAAAACAATATTTGTTCAGTGTATCCGGGGAAAATCTGCTGTTTTTGCATTTCTCATTTCAGCCTGTCATGTGAATGGGGCTTTTTGCTGGGCTGCGGTTCGTGGTTCGTGGTAATATTAATTCAAGATTAATTAATTTCAAGGCATTTTTATATCCGTGTAACATCTGGGCTTGAAGCAAAACCAATCGACTGGACAGAAGGAGAGGAGGAGGAGGAGGAGAGTCAAGTCATGTCGAGTCTCCTTCATTTATGCAGCGCTTTAACAGTATAGAGTTTCACAGCAGCTTTACAGTGATAACAGGAGATTACAGTAACAGAGAGTGTTTAGGCTTTACAGCAGCTCTAGAATAAAGTTATTGTCCAGATAAAGTTAGTTTTGAGTTATTAACTTTTAGTCTAGCTTTGAACTGACAGAGTGTGTCTGCTTCCCGGACAATGGTAGGAAGACTGTTCCAAAGTTTTGGTGCTAAATAGGAAAAGGATCTACCGCCTGCAGTCGATTTAGATATTCTAGGTATTATCAACTGGCCGGAATTTTGAGATCGCAATAGACGTGAAGGACTATAATACGTTAAGAGCTCGCTCAAGTACTGCGGAGCTAAACCATTTAGTGCTTTGTAGGTAATCAACAATATTTTAAAATGTATACGATGTTTAATAGGGAGCCAATGCAGTGTTGACAGAACCGGGCTAATATGGTCATATTTCCTGGTTCTGGTAAGAACTCGAGCTGCGGCGTTTTGAACTAGCTGTAGTTTATTTATTAAGCGTGCAGGGCAACCACCCAGTAGAGCATTACAATAATCTAGCCTTGAGATCATGAACGCATGAACTAATTGTTCCGCATTCATCAATGAGAGCATATGACGTAATTTAGATATATTTTTAAGATGGAAAAATGCAGTTTTACAGATACTAGACACGTGGCTTTCAAAAGAAACGTTGGTAATCAAAGAGCACACCCAGGTTCCTAACCGACGACGAAGACTTGACAGAGCAGCCATCAAGTGTTAGACAGTATTCTGGGTTATTACGTGTGGAAGTTTTTTTGTCCAATAATTAAAATCAGTTTTTTCAGAATTAAGTAGTAGGAAATCCAGTTTTTTATATCAGCTATGCATTCCGTTAAAGGGATACTTCAGGATTTATCATTAAGCTTTGTACCTGTAGTATTTTCAAATTACTGTGCTTTCCACCCTCATGTCCCCTGAGACGAGAGCTTTATGTATTTTTTGTCTGTAAAAAATCCTCGATGACCTAAAAATCATCATTTTGTGTCATCGGAGGATTTTTTGGCCAGAGGCTAAAGACTACAGCCAGTAGTAGGAGCTGTCCCGCATGTCCTCAACCCGCCCATAGAGGGGGTGATCTCAATCACAGAATGTACACATAGAGTCAGACATCTTTTTTTGGAAGCTAAGCTAGCTGGCTCTTGTTCTGTGGAGGAAGCTGAGTAGTAGGGGTTACCATCCTCTTTTTCCTGGACATGTCCGGCCGTCGATGTCCGGGATTCAGCTTTTGCTTTCTGCAGTCGCCATTCATTGTTTACATGCACACCTTTTGTTTCAATCTAACTGAATTCATTCCGATTGGTGAACCTGAATGTAGTGTTTACATGAATGCTAAACAAGTGATCGGTTGATGTGCGTTTTAACATTGCTAAGAACATTCCCGTTCCTCCGTGAGAGATACGAGACCGGTGCGTCTCACAGGTGTCGCTCATCGGTAATCACGCCACCGGCCTCACGCCGTTCTCCCGCGGCCCTCACTCGTCCTGCTCGCCACAGTAAACATGACTCGCACCGTTCTCCCGTGGCCCTCACTCGTTCTGCTCGCCACAGTAAACATGACTCGCGCCGTTCTCCCGCGGCCCTAGCCTCGTCCTGCTCGCTACAGTAAACATGACTCGCACCGTTCTCCCGCGGCCCTCACCCGTCCTGCTCGCCACAGTAAACATGACTCGCGCCGTTCTCCCGCGGCCCTAGCCTCGTCCTGCTCGCCACAGTAAACATGACTCGTGTCGTTCTCCCGCGGCCCTCACTCGTCCTGCTCGCCACAGTAAACATGACTCGCGCCGTTCTCCCGCGGCCCTCACTCGTCCTGCTCGCCACAGTAAACATGACTCGTGTCGTTCTCCCGCGGCCCTCACTCGTCCTGCTCGCCACAGTAAACATGACTCACGCGGTTCTCCCGCGGCCCTCACTCGTCCTGCTCGCCACAGTAAACATGACTCGCGCCGTTCTCCCGCGGCCCTCACTCGTCCTGCTCGCCACAGTAAACATGACTCGTGTCGTTCTCCCGCGGCCCTCACTCGTCCTGCTCGCCACAGTAAACATGACTCGTGTCGTTCTCCCGCGGCCCTCACTCGTCCTGCTCGCCACAGTAAACATGACTCGCGCCGTTCTCCCGCGGCCCTCACTCGTCCTGCTTGCCACAGTAAACATGACTCACGCCGTTCTCCCGCGGCCCTCACTCGTCCTGCTCGCCACAGTAAACATGACTCGCGCCGTTCTCCCGCGGCCCTCACTCGTCCTGCTCACCACAGTAAACATGACTCGCGCCGTTCTCCCGCGGCCCTCACTCGTCCTGCTCGCCACAGTAAACATGACTCACGCCGTTCTCCCGCGGCCCTAGCCTCGTCCTGCTCGCCACAGTAAACATGACTCGCTCCGTTCTCCCGCGGCCCTCACTCGTCCTGCTCGCCACAGTAAACATGACTCGCTCCGTTCTCCCGCGGCCCTAGCCTCGTCCTGCTCGCCACAGTAAACATGACTCGCGTCGTTCTCCCGCGGCCCTCACTCGTCCTGCTCGCCACAGTAAACATGATTCGCGCCGTTCTCCCGCGGCCCTCACTCGTCCTGCTCGCCACAGTAAACATGACTCGCTCCGTTCTCCCGCGGCCCTAGCCTCGTCCTGCTCGCCACAGTAAACATGACTCGCGTCGTTCTCCCGCGGCCCTCACTCGTCCTGCTCGCCACAGTAAACATTACTCGCGCCGTTCTCCCGCGGCCCTAGCCTCGTCCTGCTCGCCACAGTAAACATGACTCGCACCGTTCTCCCGCGGCCCTCACTCGTCCTGCTCGCCACAGTAAACATGACTCATGCCGTTCTCCCGCGGCCCTCACTCGTCCTGCTCGCCACAGTAAACATGACTCATGCCGTTCTCCCGCGGCCCTCACTCGTCCTGCTCGCCACAGTAAACATGACTCACGCCGTTCTCCCGCGGCCCTAGCCTCGTCCTGCTCGCCACAGTAAACATGACTCGCACCGTTCTCCCGCGGCCCTCACTCGTCCTGCTCGCCACAGTAAACATGACTCGCGCCGTTCTCCCGCGGCCCTCACTCGTCCTGCTCGCCACAGTAAACATGACTCGCGCCGTTCTCCCGCGGCCCTAGCCTCGTCCTGCTCACCACAGTAAACATGACTCGCGACGTTCTCCCGCGGCCCTCACTCGTCCTGCTCGCCACAGTAAACATGACTCGCACCGTTCTCCCGCGGCCCTCACTCGTCCTGCTCGCCACAGTAAACATGACTCGTGTCGTTCTCCCGCGGCCCTAGCCTCGTCCTGCTCGCCACAGTAAACATGACTCCCACCGTTCTCCCGCGGCCCTCACTCGTCCTGCTCGCCACAGTAAACATGACTCGCGCCGTTCTCCCGCGGCCCTAGCCTCGTCCTGCTCGCCACAGTAAACATGACTCGTGTCGTTCTCCCGCGGCCCTCACTCGTCCTGCTCGCCACAGTAAACATGACTCGCACCGTTCTCCCGCGGCCCTAGCCTCGTCCTGCTCGCCACAGTAAACATGACTCGTGTCGTTCTCCCGCGGCCCTCACTCGTCCTGCTCGCCACAGTAAACATGACTCGCGCCGTTCTCCCGCGGCCCTAGCCTCGTCCTGCTCGCCACAGTAAACATGACTCGCGTCGTTCTCCCGCGGCCCTCACTCGTCCTGCTCGCCACAGTAAACATGACTCGCACCGTTCTCCCGCGGCCCTCACTCGTCCTGCTCGCCACAGTAAACATGACTCGCGTCGTTCTCCCGCGGCCCTCACTCGTCCTGCTCGCCACAGTAAACATGACTCGCGCCGTTCTCCCGCGGCCCTAGCCTCGTCCTGCTCGCCACAGTAAACATGACTCGCGCCGTTCTCCCGCGGCCCTCACTCGTCCTGCTCGCCACAGTAAACATGACTCGCGCCGTTCTCCCGCGGCCCTCACTCGTCCTGCTCGCCACAGTAAACATGACTCGCCCCGTTCTCCCGCGGCCCTAGCCTCGTCCTGCTCGCCACAGTAAACATGAAACATGACATACATTTTCTGGCTTTTCTCAGTCTACAAATTAAATTTTAATTTTCTGAATTTCTCAGTCAGCTCCAAATTCTAAAATAATTTCACATTTCTTCTACATAAATGACCCATTTTAAATACACATTCATCTTTCCAGAGGTGAAGTATCCCTTTAATTTTGTGAATTGGTACGTTTCGTCAGGGCGTGAAGAAATATACAGCTGAGTATCATCGGCATAACAGTGAAAGCTAACTCCATGTTTCCTAATGATATCTCCTAATGGTAGCATGTACAAACATGACTCGTGTCGTTCTCCCGCGGCCCTCACTCGTCCTGCTCGCCACAGTAAACATTACTCGCGCCGTTCTCCCGCGGCCCTAGCCTCGTCCTGCTCGCCACAGTAAACATGACTCGCACCGTTCTCCCGCGGCCCTCACTCGTCCTGCTCGCCACAGTAAACATGACTCATGCCGTTCTCCCGCGGCCCTCACTCGTCCTGCTCGCCACAGTAAACATGACTCATGCCGTTCTCCCGCGGCCCTCACTCGTCCTGCTCGCCACAGTAAACATGACTCACGCCGTTCTCCCGCGGCCCTAGCCTCGTCCTGCTCGCCACAGTAAACATGACTCGCACCGTTCTCCCGCGGCCCTCACTCGTCCTGCTCGCCACAGTAAACATGACTCGCGCCGTTCTCCCGCGGCCCTCACTCGTCCTGCTCGCCACAGTACCAGTCGCTCACTGACCCATTTTAAATACACATTCATCTTTCCAGAGGTGAAGTATCCCTTTAATTTTGTGAATTGGTACGTTTCGTCAGGGCGTGAAGAAATATACAGCTGAGTATCATCGGCATAACAGTGAAAGCTAACTCCATGTTTCCTAATGATATCTCCTAATGGTAGCATGTACAGAGTGAACAGCAACGGTCCTAGTACTGAGCCTTGTGGTACGCCATACTGAACTTGTGATCGATAAGACATCTCTTCATTTACAGCTACAAACTGATAACGGTCAGAAAAGTATGATTTAAACCATGCTAGTGCAATTCCACTAATGCCAACATAATTTCCGAGTCTATTCAAAAGAATATTGTGGTCAATAGTATCAAATACAGCACTAAGATCGAGAGGAGAAGGAGAGGAGAAGGGAAGAGGAGAGGGGGAGAGGAGAAGGAGAGGAGAGGGGGAGAGGAGAAGGGAAGAGGAGAGGGGGAGAGGAGAAGGGAAGAGGAGAGGGGGAGAGGAGAAGGAGAGGAGAGGGGGAGAGGAGAAGGAGAGGAGAAGAGGGGGAGAGGAGAAGGAGAGGAGAAGAGGGGGAGAGGAGAAGGAGAGGAGAGGGGGAGAGGAGAAGGAGAGGAGAAGAGGGGGAGAGGAGAAGGAGAGGAGAAGAGGGGGAGAGGAGAAGGAGAGGAGAGGAGGGGGAGAGGAGAGGGGGAGAGGAGAAGGAGAGGAGAAGAGGGGGAGAGGAGAAGGAGAGGAGAGGGGGAGAGGAGAAGGAGAGGAGAAGAGGGGGAGAGGAGAAGGAGAGGAGAAGGAGAGGAGAAGGGAAGAGGAGAGGGGGAGAGGAGAAGGAGAAGAGAAGAGGGGGAGAGGAGAAGGAGAAGAGAAGAGAGGGAGAGGAGAAGGAGAAGAGAAGAGAGGGAGAGGAGAAGGAGAAGAGAAGAGAGGGAGAGGAGAAGGAGAGGAGAAGAGGGGGAGAGAAGGAGAGGAGAAGAGGGGGAGAGGAGAAGGAGAGGAGAAGAGGGGGAGAGGAGAAGGAGAGGAGAAGAGGGGGAGAGGAGAAGGAGAGGAGAAGAGGGGGAGAGGAGAAGGAGAGGAGAAGAGAGGGAGAGGAGAAGGAGAAGAGAAGAGAGGGAGAGGAGAAGGAGAGGAGAAGAGGGGGAGAGAAGGAGAGGAGAGGGGGAGAGGAGAAGAGGGGGAGAGGAGAAGGAGAGGAGAAGAGGGGGAGAGGAGAAGGAGAGGAGAAGAGGGGGAGAGGAGAAGGAGAGGAGAAGAGGGGGAGAGGAGAAGGAGTGGAGAGGGGGAGAGGAGAAGGAGAGGAGAGGGGGAGAGGAGAAGAGAAGAGGGGGAGAGGAGAAGGAGAGGAGAGGGGGAGAGGAGGGGGAGAGGAGAAGGAGAGGAGAGGAGAGGAGAGGAGGGGAGAAGGAGAGGAAAAGAGGAGGAGAGGAGAAGGGAAGAGGAGAGGGGGAGAGGAGAAGGGAAGAGGAGAGGGGGAGAGGAGAAGGGAAGAGGAGAGGAGGAGAGGAGAAGGGAAGAGGAGAGGAGGAGAGGAGAAGGGAAGAGGAGAGGAGGAGAGGAGAAGGGAAGAGGAGAGGAGGAGAGGAGAAGGGAAGAGGAGAGGAGGAGAGGAGAAGGGAAGAGGAGAGGGGGAGAGGAGAAGGAGAGGAGAAGAGGGGGAGATGAGAAGGAGAGGAGAAGAGGGGGAGAGGAGAAGGAGAGGAGAAGGAGAGGAGAAGGAGAGGAGAAGAGGGGGAGAGGAGAAGGAGAGGAGAAGAGGGGGAGAGGAGAAGGAGAGGAGAGGAGAAGGAGAGGAGAGGGGGAGAGGAGAAGGAGAAGAGAAGAGGGGGAGAGGAGAGGGGGAGAGGAGAAGAGGGAGAGAGGAGAGGAGAAGGGAAGAGGAGAGGAGAAGAGGGAGAGAGGAGAGGAGAAGGGAAGAGGAGAAGGGGAGAGGAGAAGGGAAGGGAAGAGGAGAGGAGGAGGGGAGAGAGGAGAAGGGAAGAGGAGAGTGTAGAGGAGAAGGGAAGAGGAGAGGGGGAGAGGAGAAGGAGAGGAGAAGAGGGGGAGAGAAGGAGAGGAGAGGGGGAGAGGAGAAGAGGGGGAGAGGAGAAGGAGAGGAGAAGAGGGGGAGAGGAGAAGGAGAGGAGAAGAGGGGGAGAGGAGAAGGAGAGGAGAAGAGGGGGAGAGGAGAAGGAGTGGAGAGGGGGAGAGGAGAAGGAGAGGAGAGGGGGAGAGGAGAAGAGAAGAGGGGGAGAGGAGAAGGAGAGGAGAGGGGGAGAGGAGAAGGAGAGGAGAGGGGGAGAGGAGAAGGAGAGGAGAGGAGAGGAGAGGAGGGGAGAAGGAGAGGAAAAGAGGAGGAGAGGAGAAGGGAAGAGGAGAGGGGGAGAGGAGAAGGGAAGAGGAGAGGGGGAGAGGAGAAGGGAAGAGGAGAGGAGGAGAGGAGAAGGGAAGAGGAGAGGAGGAGAGGAGAAGGGAAGAGGAGAGGAGGAGAGGAGAAGGGAAGAGGAGAGGAGGAGAGGAGAAGGGAAGAGGAGAGGAGGAGAGGAGAAGGGAAGAGGAGAGGGGGAGAGGAGAAGGAGAGGAGAAGAGGGGGAGATGAGAAGGAGAGGAGAAGAGGGGGAGAGGAGAAGGAGAGGAGAAGGAGAGGAGAAGGAGAGGAGAAGAGGGGGAGAGGAGAAGGAGAGGAGAAGAGGGGGAGAGGAGAAGGAGAGGAGAGGAGAAGGAGAGGAGAGGGGGAGAGGAGAAGGAGAAGAGAAGAGGGGGAGAGGAGAGGGGGAGAGGAGAAGAGGGAGAGAGGAGAGGAGAAGGGAAGAGGAGAGGAGAAGAGGGAGAGAGGAGAGGAGAAGGGAAGAGGAGAAGGGGAGAGGAGAAGGGAAGGGAAGAGGAGAGGAGGAGGGGAGAGAGGAGAAGGGAAGAGGAGAGTGTAGAGGAGAAGGGAAGAGGAGAGGGGGAAAGGAGGAGAAGGAGAGGGGAAAGAAGGAGAGGAGAAGAGGGGAAGAAGGAGAGGAGAAGAAGGGAAGAGGAGAGGGGAGAGGAGGAGAAGGAGAATAGGAGAGGAGAGGGGGAGAGGAGGAGAAGGAGAGGGAAGAGGAGGAGAACAGAGGGAGAGGAGATGGGGAGAGGAGGGGAGAGGAGAAGAGGAGGAGAAGGAGAGGGAAGAGGAGGAGAACAGAGGGAGAGGAGATGGGGAGAGGAGGAGAGAGGAGAAGGAGCAGGAGAGGAGAAGAGAGGGAGAGGAGAGGGGGAGAACAGGAGAAAGAGAGGAGAGAGGAGAAGGAGAGGAGTTGGGGAGGAGAAGAGGGGGAGAGGACAGGAGGAGAGGAGAAGGGAAGAGGAGAGAGGAGAGGGAGAAGAAAAGAGGGGGAGAGGAGATGAGAGATGAAGGAGAGGAGAGGAGAGATGAAGGAGAGGAGAGATGAAGGAGAGGGGAGATGGAGTGGAGAGGGGGAGAGGAGAGATGAAGGAGAGGAGATGAGAGATGAAGGAGAGGGGAGATGGAGTGGAGAGGGGGAGAGGAGAGATGAAGGAGAGGAGATGAGAGATGAAGGAGAGGGGAGATGGAGTGGAGAGGGGGAGAGGAGAGATGAAGGAGAGGAGATGAGAGATGAAGGAGTGGAGAGGGGGAGAGGAGATGAGAGATGAAGGAGTGGAGAGGGGGAGAGGAGATGAGAGATGAAGGAGTGGAGAGGGGGAGAGGAGATGAGAGATGAAGGAGTGGAGAGGGGGAGATGCAGATACTTCACATACAGTCTTTAACATAAATCTTTACTGTCAGTCAGATGTGTTTTATTCCCTCTCAGATCCAGCATTGTGTCCTCAGAAGAGAAGCTGATGGAGAGATAGACAGACACTGACTCTCTCCGAACTCTTTCCACTCTTTCTCTAGGCGGAGTCGCTTTTCCTGGAATTATCAGGCAGCTTTTCCTGTTGTGCTGACTTTACTTACTCTCTCTCTCTCCCTCTGAGTCTCTGTGTGTTTATTAGTGATGTACGATTCACCAAAGAATCATTCTTTTGAGTCGAGTCCGCTCATGAACCAGTTCACAATACCGCACTCAAAATGACTCGGTTAACGAATAGTTTTGAATCATTACGAACGGTTCTTCAGTCAATGCCTGTTTCGGACTCGCAGTGATTCATGGTGTATTTTTGTTTTGTTTTTTGATAAAGATTACGGTAAACACTGAGGTCATAACATGTATACATTTTAGTGCTTGCCATAGTTAATTCTGGGAATGAATAATTTTAACAATATTTTACTATCTATACACATGCCTTTTAAATAGGCAATTAGGCTAATATTAAGATCATTAATACTTTCACATAACCTCATTATTTCACATAAAATGTATTGTCTTTTAAAATATCATTTTCACAATATTTGGTTATGCAACTTACAGTTAACTAGTTTTTGATAATTAATATTTTGATAATCATGCAAGGATTTGATTGATAATTTGCTGTATAATCGTCACATAGCAGAAATATTAGGAATTATAATGTGCTGAAATATTTACAACTTGAACATGCAAAATCTGAAAGATGCAAATTAATTTTGTGAGATGGTTTGTAAATAATTCTAGTATTTTCTATATTCATAATTTTGTTTACTGTTTAATAAAATATTTTGCACTAATTTGTGTCACAAAATAAGGATTTATTTGTGTTGATATTGACTAAAACTCTTCCTTTCCATTTCAAACTGTTTGGAGGCGCCAGTGTTGAGGTCTGAAGTGCTTTTATGTTTGTTTGTTTGTTTGTTTGTTTGTTTGTTTGTTTGTTTTTTTGCTGAATATTTGCTGTAATAACCTGAACTGACATCAATGTAATTACAATAAACAAAAAATACATAAAGCTTTATGGTTAAAAAAACATGAAAAAATTAAAACTAAATATAAAAATGAAGTCTAAATCAGAATATTGACAAAGACTATATCCATGACACTAAAATAACTCTGATATGCTTGCTTTTTTTATTGAATACAAAATCTGAATACAACAAAATGGCATAAACAGTCAAAACAGAGGAAGAAAATGGCAGAACCATATTGAATCCATGATAAAATAAACATAAAATACCTCAAATTAACTAATTATAATTACAATAGAATATCATTAAAATAAAGTTAATTAAATTCATAATAAAAACTTCACCAGATTATATAATTCAAATAAATTGTTGCACTGCATTTTGATTTTTCATTTTAATGAAGGCATCTGAGAATTCATTACTCAATTCATTATTCACTTTATTTAATTTCTGAATATAATAAAAAATTAAAAAATATACATTTATGTATAAAATATTTAGCCACTAATTTGATATGCTTACATATTTATTGGAATGTTTCAGAAATACCGCGCCGTGATGTCAAGGGTTACGTGATGACGTAAAAGCATCACAGAATCTCTGGTTCACTGAATCGATGTGTTCGAAAGAACCGATTCTCAGAAATGGGCCGGACTCGGTCGGACTTCCCTCTGTAGTGAGTGAGTGTGTGTGTGTGTGTGTGTGTGTGTGAGTGAGTGTGAGTTCAGCGTCTCGCACTGGCAGTGACTTTGGATTAAGCGTGTTATGTGGGAATGAACCATCTGGAATTCTTGCTCTTCCACAAGAGCTTTTCTCCGAACAAAACAAGCTTTCTGAAATCTGAACAGAAGTTCTGGAAATGGCTGTGAAGCGCGAAGAGACGCGAAATCCATCGGTGGGTGAAACACTCCTGCGTTACTGTAGTGTGTGTGTGTGTGTGACAGCAGACTGTAGTGCATGATACTCTGTAAATGATTCTGTCTCCGTGTAATATTCCGCTTGCATCTTTAGTCTGAATGTAAAGCATCGCGTTGCACGCAGAGGGTTTGGGAAACTGTTACTTTACTGAGTTTAAAGTTAATTCCTGTGAAAATGGGCCATTTTGTTCTGCTAAACTGCGATTGTCAAGTCAATGAATGATTAGAGTAATAGAAGATTGGGTAACACTTTAATTTACAATGGCATTGTTATATGTAGGTTACTGTAGTAGCTAATAATAACTATTAATTATGAATAATTACATGCAATAAACCCTATTGTATGCACATGATGTAGATATTACGCAGTACTAAGTGTGTAATACAGTGTAACAAAAACACCTAAAAAACACCTTTTTCTTCTTCTTAAAATAAAGTGTAACCGAAGATTGTTTTTGGTCTGTTGCTCTGAAGGGATTTTAACAGTCAAACATTAATTCCTCCTGATGCTTCGATTTAACACTGTTTAATCCTCACATCTTACTCATGGACATAATAACAAACTAATCTTATCATTAATTATCTTTTATGGCTCCGTTTAGAGTAGAAATGGGGTACACAGCTGCTGTTTGGTCTTTACATAATTCACATGCATTTGTATTATTTATTATATTGTATTATTGAGGGTTCTTGGCTGGGCTCTATTCTAAAATGTGAAATATGAAACCAGGGGCATATTTCTGTGCATAATTTGGATTAAAGGAGGGTTGATAATGATAATGCAGTATGTGTATTCCATATAAACTAATGCATGATTTATTTGAACTTCTTTATTGTGGATTAGATTCGTAGATTCGTCACAGAATAAACAAAGGTCATTGTTTACTGCAGGCATCTGTTTCTGTGCATTTTTACAGATATTGTATTAACTTCAAACAATCGGCCTTTTGTTTGGCGATGGCTTTGGAACAGTAATTACTGGATCTTCACAGGTCACTGTGGAGTAACGAGCTTCATAATGAGTGTGTGATGGGAATGCGTGTGATTGAGTGTGATGGACATCAGTGCATCTGCTCCCAAACAAAGAGTCGAGGTTCTGCTCGGCTGAGCCGTCAAGCTCTCTGACGTGATCATATTATAATATTACACAGTCATAAACGCAATGCTAACCGGCCCCGTGCTTTAATGTCATATGCAAATATTCCCTGTGTTTGCATTTGTTGCTGTTTAATAGTTTAGGAAGTATCAACGTATTTCAGATGTTTCTCCCAAAACTCCCTGTGGGAAATAAAACTACATTAAATGAGTCAATAGTTGTCAGTCACTGGTTCTGTCTATTTTTAAGTGGTCCAAAAATTGTAATGTTGGTTGCTTCGAAGTTGGATTTTGGTTGGTTGTAAAATTTAAATTTTACACTATAATTCATCTGTGAAAATTTTAGGAGATAATCAATTAACATAAAAAAAAGTTAGGGTAATATTTAACGTGGCCCTATTATGCCGTTTTAAAGGTTCCTAACAAAAGATTTACTGCATCTAAGGTTGAAAAATCTGCTCTTTTCTCTCAGTGTCTGAAACGCTTCGATTAAAGATTCAGTCTCTCTAAGCCCCGCCTCTCTGAGAGCTGCTCTGCTGTGATTGGTCAGAAAGCAAACGCTCATTATCATATCTGAATCTCAGCTCTTGATCACAGTGATACGAACGGTAACGATGGCGTGGGTTTCACCGTATCAATCTCAGAAAACAGCGTCTCCTCGACACGAACAACACAAGCCGAACTCTTCCAGTCTCAGATACACTAGTGTTTGAGGGCGGGGCTAAGAGACGCTGCTCAGCCAATCAACACTACAGGCTGGCGTTATGCTAATTTCAGTAGGAAGTGAGACTGAATTACTGACGACTCGTTTCAATTCAGAATCGGTTTTGACCTTTGAAACTTGTACATTCACAAACAGCTTTATTACACACTACATGAAAGGGAATATCCTATAAAAAGCATAATAGGGGGACTTTCACAAACTGCACTTTATTGTCTCCATTAAAAGTGAAACTTTGAGCAATCTTGATCATTACATTTGGACTTAAGTTCTATAAGGAACAAGTATGTGCAAAATGTTTACCTTGACAAGGACCTCGGATCATCCTGAACTGAGATATTGAGGATTCCCGAAACGTCCGTTTAACTAAAATTTGTCCGGTGGTTTTGCAATACCAATAATACATAGTTAAGCTCTCAAAAATAATTAAGCAATCTACATTGGACTACATGAGATGGATTGAACGCATCCAGTAAGAGTAGTAGATTTAAAATGAATGTGGATTCTCATTTAATGAGAAATGCTTGAGTTCATCTTGAGATCTCTTCTGAAACACTGGAGGATTTTCCTGTTACTGGGATCTTTTCTCCGGAGGAACATTGGAGTAGCCGGATAAAGAGCTCTCACTTTAGCTTTTTCTTTCCTAAAGCCTATGATTATCAAATATAAATGAGTCATGAAAGCTTTGAGTGGTTTGTGAGGCGAAATACACTGCCGCTCAAAAAGTGGAGGTCGGCAAGAATTTTCTAAAAGAAGTCTCACCAAAGCCAAGGCCGTATTTAATTGATTGATCAAAAATACAGTAAAACATTGGAATATTATTAGAATTTAAAACAGCTGTTTTCTATGTGAATATATAGTAAAGTGTAATTTATTCCTTTTAAATAGTATCTTTAACATTATAAATGTCTTTACTGTAACTTTTGATCAGTTTTAGTGTTTGAATGAATGTGTACCACTGGTCCGATGACTGTTTTGAGTGTTAAACCAAAAATAAAGCAATATTTCATCGGTTCACAGACGGCTAAATGGCTCTTTTCATTCTAATATGATGATTTGATGGTCAAGAAACATTTATGATTATTATCTTTTCACCAGTTTAAGTGCTTGAATGGATGTGTACCACTGGTCCGATGACTGTTTTGAGTGTTAAAGCAAAAGTAAAGCCATCTTTGATTCCTCCACAGACGGCTAAACGGCTTCCCTGGGTTTCGCTGGCGTCCCGATCGCTTCACTGAAGATGGACACACTGGAGTCGGAGTTGACTTGCCCAATCTGCCTGGAGCTGTTCGAGGATCCTCTTCTTCTGCCCTGCGCCCACAGCCTGTGCTTTAACTGTGCTCACCGGATCCTGGTGTCCCACCGAAGCTCATCCGACGAGTCCAAACCCGTCTCCGCTTTCCAGTGTCCCACCTGCCGATATGCCATCGCCCTCGACCCGCAGGGCCTAGACGGGCTCAAGCGCAACGTGACTCTGCAGAACATCATCGAGCGCTTCCAGAAGGCCTCGCTGAGCGGCCCGAACTCCCCGAGCGAGACCCGGCGCACGAGCATGAGTGCCCCGGTCCAGTGCCAGTTCTGCGAGACCGACCCGCCCCAGGAGGCGCTGAAGACCTGCGTGACCTGTGAGGTCTCGTACTGCCAGGAGTGCCTGCGGGCCACGCACCCTAACAAGAAGCCGTTCACGGGTCACCGGCTGACGGAGCCAGTACCGGACGCTCGGGTCCGAGGACTGGCCTGTGCCGAACACGCGGAGGAGAAGGTCAACATGTACTGTGTGACGGATGAGCAGCTGATCTGCTCTCTGTGTAAACTGGTCGGGCATCACCGAGAGCACCAGGTGGCGGCGCTGGGGGAGCGCTTCGACAAGCTGAAGGTGAGCCACACTGGGGAAATGCAGTAAAAATTGTGATTGCGATTTTAAATCTAACAAATAATCCTGGTTGTATGTGATTGTTTTAGAGGTGTTTGTGATTTATATATCAATATGACCATAAAATATGAATAATAATTCGATTCGACAAGCTAGAGGTGAGCCACACTGGGGGAAATGCAGTAAAAATCTAATATAAATTGTGATTGCGATTTAAATAAAACAAAAAATCCAGGTTTTATTAGATTGTTTTATAGGTGTTTTGTGATTATATATCAATATGACTATAAAATATTAATAATAATAGATTCGACAAGCTGAAGGTGAGCCACACTGGGGGAAATGCAGTAAAAATCTAAAATAAAAATAAAAATCCAGGTTTTATGCGATTGTTTTAGAAGTGTTTTGTGAGTATATATCAATAGGACTATAAAATATTAATAATAATACGATTAGACAAGCTGAAGGTGAGCCACACTGGGGAAGTGCAGTAAAAATCTAAAATAAAACAAAAAATCCAGGTTTTATGCGATTGTTTTAGAGATGTTTGTGATTATATAACAATATGACTATAAAATATTAATAATAATAGATTCAACAAGCTGAAGGTGAGCCACACTGGGGAAATACAGTACAAATCTAAAATAAAACAAAAAATACAGGTTTTATGTGATTGTTTTAGAAGTATTTTGTGATTATATATCAATAGGACTATAAAATATTAATAATAATACGATTCGACAAGCTGAAGGTGAGCCAAACTGGGGAAGTGCAGTAAAAATCTAAAATAAAACAAAAAATCCAGGTTTTATGCGATTGTTTTAGAGATGTTTGTGATTATATAACAATATGACTATAAAATATTAATAATAATAGATTCAACAAGCTGAAGGTGAGCCACACTGGGGAAATACAGTACAAATCTAATAAAAATTGTGATTGCGATTTTAAATCTAACAAATAATCCTGGTTGTATGTGATTGTTTTAGAGGTGTTTGTGATTTATATATCAATATGACCATAAAATATGAATAATAATTCGATTCGACAAGCTAGAGGTGAGCCACACTGGGGGAAATGCAGTAAAAAACGAATATAAATTGTGATTGCGATTTAAATAAAAAAAAAAATCCAGGTTTTATTAGATTGTTTTATAGGTGTTTTGTGATTATATATCAATGTGACTATAAAATATTAATAATAATAGATTCGACAAGCTGAAGGTGAGCCACACTGGGGAAATGCAGTAAAAAAAATAAATAAAAAAAAATCCAGGTTTTATTAGATTGTTTTATAGGTGTTTTGTGAGTGTATATATCAATATGACTGTAAAATATGAATAATAATACGATTCAACAAGCTGAAGGTGAGCCATACTGGGGAAATGCAGTAAAAATCCAATACAAATTGTGATTGTGATTTTAATGTAATTGATATTTTAAATTCAATCCTTGTGTTGTTTGAAACTGTTGTGCTGCACAATATAAGAGGAATTTCAAATTTACATTTAATTGCATTTTAAGAGATTTATTAAACTGTTAAACTTTAATGCGTTCATTTAATTACCACCATTTTTGACATACAGATTTCTATTAAATCATCAAAG
>CM060599.1:54007134-54049634 GCA_030578255.1 Tiaroga cobitis
CTCGTTCTGTAACGCATCCTTCCCTCTCGTTCTGTAACACATCTTTCCCTCTCGTTCTGTAACGCATCCTTCCCTCTCGTTCTGTAACGCATCTTTCCCTCTCGTTCTGTAACGCATCCTTCCCTCTCGTTCTGTAACACATCTTTCCCTCTCGTTCTGTAACACATCTTTCCCTCTCGTTCTGTAACACATCTTTCCCTCTCGTTCTGTAACACATCTTTCCCTCGCGTTCTGTAACGCATCCTTCCCTCTCGTTCTGTAACACATCTTTCCCTCTCGTTCTGTAACGCATCCTTCCCTCTCGTTCTGTAACGCATCTTTCCCTCTCGTTCTGTAACGCATCCTTCCCTCTCGTTCTGTAACACATCTTTCCCTCTCGTTCTGTAACACATCTTTCCCTCTCGTTCTGTAACGCATCCTTCCCTCTCGTTCTGTAACACATCTTTCCCTCTCGTTCTGTAACGCATCCTTCCCTCTCGTTCTGTAACGCATCTTTCCCTCTCGTTCTGTAACGCATCCTTCCCTCTCGTTCTGTAACACATCTTTCCCTCTCGTTCTGTAACACATCTTTCCCTCTCGTTCTGTAACACATCTTTCCCTCTCGTTCTGTAACACATCTTTCCCTCGCGTTCTGTAACGCATCCTTCCCTCTCGTTCTGTAACACATCTTTCCCTCTCGTTCTGTAACGCATCCTTCCCTCTCGTTCTGTAACGCATCTTTCCCTCTCGTTCTGTAACGCATCCTTCCCTCTCGTTCTGTAACACATCTTTCCCTCTCGTTCTGTAACACATCTTTCCCTCTCGTTCTGTAACGCATCCTTCCCTCTCGTTCTGTAACACATCTTTCCCTCTCGTTCTGTAACACATCCTTCCCTCGCGTTCTGTAACGCATCTTTCCCTCTCGTTCTGTAACGCATCCTTCCCTCTCGTTCTGTAACACATCTTTCCCTCTCGTTCTGTAACACATCTTTCCCTCTCGTTCTGTAACACATCTTTCCCTCTCGTTCTGTAACACATCTTTCCCTCGCGTTCTGTAACGCATCTTTCCCTCTCGTTCTGTAACACATCTTTCCCTCTCGTTCTGTAACACATCTTTCCCTCGCGTTCTGTAACACATCTTTCCTTCGTGTTCTGTAACCTTATTTTATTTCATTTTGATAATATTTTTCTATTTCTTAATGCAATTTTTTTGTTATTTTATTTATTTACCTTTAAATTACTAGATTTAGATCAATAAATAAGTAGCCTAGTAATTTAAGCACATTCCTCACATTCTTTCAACTTAACTCACAATTTCATGCATAACCCTTTTAATTCAGCTCTAAATATCTTACATTGGGTGTCTTTGCCGACCTCTTGTGGAAAAATAATAATATATAGATGGCCTTATAGCTCTATGTGGAGCAAATGAGCTGTTCCCCTGGGTCCTAAAGTCAGTTTCTCTTTAGTGTGCACTTTTAGTTTTACTCTGTGTACTGAAGCATTCCTCGCATTCAAGTCATTCCTAAGGGGGTCAGATTGACCCGAGAGATTGGATTTGTTACTTTTTAAAATTTCAACCACAAAACTCCTCGAATTCATTACATTTTTTGTGTATTCGTCGTTCAAGTGCGACAAAAGTCCTGGTCTCGGACCCTCTGATGAACACTCAATTCTTTTAATTATTTCATAAAAATATTCCGGGTCAAAATGACCCGAGGGAAGGATGAAGATGAGACGTACTGTATATGATCACTAATGTAATGCTACTGTTAGTTGTGCAGTTTTCAGCAAATGTCTCCTGAGGGTGAATCATGCATGCTATCATTTCTACAAGCGTATTATTATCAGCAGTGAGGATCATTTACAGTACAGTGTGTTGCACATCTACAAACGCCGCTGAACAGGTTTAATCATGTAGAAACCTTGATGCAAATGTGAAAGAATCAGGGTTGTGGATGATAAAGGTTCAGGTTCATGCAGTTATTTAGAGATTATTTTGATAAAGTTGCAATAAAAGTATTGTAGTAGCCAAGATAATAATGCAGATGTTCATTTTAAATTAGAATCAACTTGTCATTTTGTAAAGTGCAAAATCTTGCATTGCAGGAATCAGCGTTTAGGATTAATTCTGCATGCATACTTCCAAACATGGAATAAAAAGGCTTGATTATGTCAAATCTATAATTTAATACCTGGTTTGATTTTTGCATTATTGCTACTCTTACTAATTGAAGAAATGACTCTAATATTCATGATTGTTCCACAGGAATGTTGTTTCAATCTCCCCAAAATGAAGTATGTTTGTTTTTCACATTTGCTATTTGGGTTTAAATCCCAAAGATAAACCGAGACGTATAATCTGAAGAAATGAAATATCATACAGTAAATCAGCGCTTTGAGAGAGAGTGTGTGTTTTCCGTCTCTCTGATCATCTATTTTTAGCGTTGTGCACATTACACATGCTCTCTTTGCTCTCTTGTCATCGCTTGAACCCAGCGACCTCATTTCCTATCCTCACAACTCAACATCCCAAATCTCATATTTTTTTGTTTACTGGCCGGACCAATGAATCAGATGCTATTCATATTAAAGATTCTTCAAGAATAAATTAAGAAATATTTAATATTCCACACTGTTTCTGGGTTGCTAAACAATTAAGCAAATTAGTGACGCTGTATACAGACTGATTTACTTCTTCCAGATTCTCTTTGGAATATTTTTTCCATACTGGAGAAAATTAGCATCATTTACAAAACTTACATTTTAACAAAGTGACAAAGTATCTTTACTGTGTCACATTTATAATGTTACAAAAGATTGAATTTCAAATAAATGCTGCGTTTTTAAAACTTTCTATTCATCAAAGAATTGAAAAAAAAGTATCAGTTTCCACAAAAAATATGATTTTCAACACTGATAATAATCATAAATGTGTCTTGAGCATCAGATCCTCATATTAGAGTGATTTCTGAAGGATCATGTGACACTGAAGACTGGAGTAATGATGCTGAACATTCAGCTTTGATCACAGGAATAAATTACACTTTACTGTATATTCACATAGAGAACAGCTGATTTACACTGGAGTAATATTACACTGTTTTACTGTATTTTTTGATCAAATAAATGCATTTATTGCATTATTCAGCATTATTTATTCCGTGTTTTTTACTTGCATTTAAAAATCAGATTCTCTGGAACATTTCAAATCACGCTTGGAGAACACGATCATCATGTTTATTTCTCACTCAAAGTGTTTTCACATTTTATATCATTTGTAGCATCTTGTATCAAAGGCATTTGCATTCGTGTTCTGGGATATTAAGCAGGAACACAATCTGCGTTGAGGTTAAAGCTCATCAAACGGACTCAATCTAGTAGTTAAATTCCCAATCCGTGGCGCCGCTCGCCTCCCTCCCCCATGAAGGGTTATCGCTCGGCCCGAGGCTTCGGGAGCCACACACTCATGCGTCGCACGCCAGACACAGACGAGCTCAAACACACGGAATTATGGATGTAGGATGTTTGGTAGATTATCATATTTTCCCTTATTGTCTTAAATTGTGCTGCACATGTAAAGCGCCGCTTTTCTGATGTTGCTGTTATTTTTCCTCAGCAAATGTTGGATTCCAACCTCAGCAATTTGATCAAGAGGAACAGCGAGCTGGAAAACCTCATGGGGAAGTTGATCCAGACGTGTCAACATGTGGAGGTAAACAAATGTAATGGAAACAATATGATCTTGACTTGTGAATGTTGCAGTCCACTTTAAAATATAAAAACGGATGAAAAAAAGGAAGTGAGTTTGAACATGTGAAATGTATTTGTTTTACTTATCACAAAATGCCAATATTTTTATTGTCATTAATCACTTGTAAGCTGTAAAATATGTAATTGAATCTGATTGGATGAGCCGTTGTCATGAATTTATCATGTCACTGTTATTGTTGTGTCATAAAAGCGCATCGGACTGTGGTTGTACCTGGTTTGCCACTTCACTGCGGTGTGACTCTACTTGCCCTGTTTAATAGAGGAAGTTGTTCGTTTGCACAAAACATGTTGTTATATTTGCCATAATTTCCGTTGTTCTGCTTATTCTGCTTCTAGCACAACGCGGCTCATCAGGAGAGCAAACTGACGGAGGAGTGTGACACGCTGATAAACATCGTTCAGCAGAGGAGACAAATCATCGGCACCAAAATAAAAGAAGGAAAAGTACGATCATCAACATAATTATCTCATTTGTAAAGAAATCAATGCCAAAGATGCTTTCAATTGATTAAAAGTGTCAGTAAGGACAATTATAATGTTACAAAAGATTCTGTTTTAAATAAATCTTGAACTTTCTATTCATCAAAGAATCCTGAGAAAACAAATTTATCAATTTCCACGTAAATATGAACTGTTTTCAACACAAAAATTCAGCTTTGATCACAGGAATAAATTACACTTTACTGTATATTCACATAGAGAACAGATGATCTACACTGGAGTAATATTACACTGTTTTACTGTATTTTTGATCATAGAAATGAAGCTTTTCTGATTCTGAAATAGAATCTTTTGTAACATTATAATTGTCTTTACTGTCACTTTTGATCAATTCAACGCATTCTTGCTGAATAAAATCTCAATGAAGCATTATAAAGCATCTTACTTGCTGACGTTTTAATGCTGAGTTGTTGTTAAATGGGAAAGAACAAAAGGCTTTGGGATTTTCTGTCAGAGGAAACTCTGCTTCCTTCCTCACTGCACGTCAGTGTCAGAGTTCACTAATGTATCGCCAGAGCCAGAGGTTACTTATTCAGGCCTTATGATATTACAGAATTAGTTTTCACATCTGAATTTGTTTACACAATAATCTTTTATATTTCATGACAAAATGGAGGATCATTTGTTGGTTTAGAAAAGTCTGTGTATCTGAATGTGTGTATGCCTGTTTTCAGTCTCATAACGTGTGTTTGTGTGTGCGTGTGTAGGTGGTTCGGGTGAGAAAGCTAGCTCAACAGATCGCTAACTGTAAGCAGTTTGTGGAGAGATCGTCCTCGCTCATCGCTCAAGCGGATCAAGCACTGAAAGAGACGGACCACGCTCGATTCCTGCAGACTGCAAAGAGCATCTCAGAGAGGTGACGAGACATGACACGCCCCTACAGTTAGACACGCCCCTACTGTTAGACACACCCCCTAGTGTTAGACACGCCCCTACCTTACTCTTCAGCACGCCCCCTACTGTTAGACACACCCCCTACTGTTAGACACGCCCCTACCTTACTCTTCAGCACGCCCCCTACTGTTAGACACACACCCTACTGTTAGACACGCCCCTACCTTACTCTTCAGCACGCCCCCTACTGTTAGACACACACCCTACTGTTAAACACGCCCCCTACCTTACACTTCAGCACGCCCCCTACTGTTAGACACGCCCCCTACCTTACACTTCAGCACGCCCCCTACTGTTAGACACGCCCCCTACCTTACACTTCAGCACGCCCCCTACTGTTAGACACACCCCCTACTGTTAGACACGCCCCTACCTTACACTTCAGCACGCCCCCTACTGTTAGACACGCCCCTACCTTACACTTCAGCACACCCCCTACTGTTAGACACGCCCCCTACCTTCCATTTCAGCACGCCCCTACTGTTAGACACGCCCCCTACCTTACGGCATGCCCCCTACTGTTAGACACGCCTCCTACTGTTAGACACACCCCCTACCTTCCATTTCAGCACGCCCCCTACTGTTGGACATGCCGCCTACTGTTAGACACGCCTCCTACCTTTCAGCACGCCCCTACTGTTAGACACACCCCCTACCTTACCTTTTATCACACCCCCTACTGTTAGACACAGCCCTTCCTCAACTTTAAGCATGCCCCCTACTGTTAGACACGCCCCCGACATTTAGCACGCCCCGTAATATTAGACACGCCCCCTAGCTTTCGGCACGCCCACTACCTTTAGGCACGCCCCCTACTCCAACCTGCAGATACCCACACTTGGCTGCAACAACTTTTGCAAAAAAAATATAGTGCAAGCAAATAAATAACTTTATGCATTAAATTGTGGCCTTAATTAGTTTGTCTTAACCCATTTCATGTTATATAATTACAGAGTCTCAATGGCAACCGCGTCCTCACAGGTCCTGATTCCAGAGATCAACCTGAACGACACATTTGACGCGTTCGCACTGGACTTTTCCAGAGAGAAGAAGATGCTGGAAGGTCTGGATTACCTCACAGGTTGGTTCAATGCTCAACTTGGTTTGTATGTAAAATAATGCAGCTATTATATTTAAGGTTCTATCTTTAATTTTCTTTTTATTCTTCTTTTTTTTTAAACTTTATTTATTGTATTTTTTGTTAAGACATATCAAAACCATAATCTACTCACTCACACATGCTTTCCACAACATCTAACAATAACAACATATACAATATATCAACATTAGGGCTGTAACGATATGCGATATAAAATCGAAATCGCGATACTCAGGTCCACGATCCTGTATCGCGATGTGAGAAGGCAGAATCGCGATCACACCCCTTCCAACTCCCAGAGTTATCCTTTCTGTCCAGAACCAGGGCTCGAATTTCGGCGCGGGATTGCGGGTATTGCGCATAATTCTAATCATTCCCGCAGGTCTCCCATTTATAATGCGGGAAATTCCCGTAATCGTAATCAACACAGATAATAAAATAAAATCATTCTTTTAACAACTACCTTCCAGACGCAATTTCACAAACAGCGTGAGTGTTCAGCGGTGCGCGCGCGGCTTCTATCTCTTCTCTCATAATGTGTTGTGCAAGGCAGGCGCTGCATGCGGCGATAATACACACTCGCGTTTTGGAGTCGGGACCATAGACTGTAAAAGTCTTTTTAAGTCTTACCAGTTTAAACATTCAAGCAATTTTAAACTAATCAGTGCTCGCGCGCTCTCTGAGAGATTATTTTCTATGCGCACATTCATAGAAAATCCGCCTCAAAAACAGCTGGCCAGTAACTATTTTTCGCGGATTATATTGCTTTAACACGCAAAATTGTCAATTTCGGTCTTTGTGAGTAGGCTATACTCTAAACATAGTCGGTTTTGTCTTTAATAGGCATAAAACGCATGCCAGGATAATGAACACAGGATCCGTGCACTGGCTCTTAAAGTGACGGAAGCCATATGTGTCTGTCATTAATTTTGTTGTCAAAAAAACAAAAGACGGCTTTAAGTTAAAGGAATCAGGATTAATAGCCTATGTATTTAATTTATTCAGGACTAAAATACTACCCAGTGTTATTTTCCATTTGATTACTTTATTCAGTTTCTGTATGTGAATACTAGTGTTAGACCTATTCAAAAACTTTTCTCTTTATTTGTCTTATTTGTATCTTTATTCTATTGTATTTATTTGTGCTACTTTTTTCAATGTAATTAAACAATTTAAATCAAGCTTCCTTGTGATGTGTAAATTCTTAACAACAATATTCAGCATTATGGACGTGAAATTTGCAGCCAAAACTTGAAATATAAATTCTCAGAAAGTGCATTAAATTAATCCTCAATTGACCGGCAACACGTCCAACATGCAGATGCATATCCTACGGCACCATCCCGAAATCAATTTAATTGGAACACAGAACACAACCCAAAAGCAGCAGCCTACACTGCCTAGTATAGTTTAATAATTTGCATAGTTATTGTTCTTTGGTGTTTAGATTATACAGGTTTTCCCTAATGTTATTTAATAAAAATACCGGTATTTTTTTCCTTCTCTCAAAATCTCTTTTTTTCACCACAAGCCCCGCCCCCTCAAGCCCCGCCCCCGTGATAGAATCGCGATACGAATCGAATCGTGGGTCAAAAATCGTGATACGAATCGAATCGTGGGTTTGGTGTATCGTTACAGCCCTAATCAACATATACATAAATGTAAAAAATAATAACCATAATAAAAAAATTAAAAAAGTAGATTCTCCTCGTTCAAAGTAATTCAGTGTCTCTTCTTCAAGAACTTATCCAACATAAATGTTTAATTTTACCCTGCATATTCCAGAATCTGACAGAAAGCATATTACTCTGCTGATTCAAGAATTTCTTTCAACATATAAATTAATTTTTTTTCTGATGTCATGGTGCAGCAACAGTTTGAAGATAATGTCTTGCTAATGAAGTGAAGGCTTTAGCTGTCTGAGCACTAGCGTAGCCAGAACCGGGTCTCTAGGTGCGCATAAGAAAAACTGGGTGTGCCACATTTATTGCCATATTAATGTGCAAAAACCCCAGACTGCGTATCACTAACTTTACAGAATAGGCTGATGTGTAAAACTATACTCAGGCTCGCCACATAACCATAATACTGGGCTATATCAAATATAACTCAGTCCTCATTTTTCCTTATGATTATGGCTTACAGCTTATGACAACCCCACATTCAAAATTAGAATATTGTGAAAAGGTTTTCATAAGCTGTAAGCCATAATCATCACAATTATAACAAATAAAGGCTTGAAATATCTCACTTTGCATGTAATGAGTCTATATAATATATTAGTTTCACCTTTTAGGTTGAATTACTGAAAGAAATTATATTTTTTTGCACGATATTCTAATTTTTCGAGTTTCACCTGTACTTGTTTGTTGAACGGTCACATGTAACAGTGTCACATTTCCAGTCGTGATGATATTCAGCCTCTTGGTCGTGTGATGTTTAACTGTATCATGTTATAAATATAAAAACTCCACATGAATTTTAACAGCTGTATGTTCACTGAGTTTCTTTGTGTGAGCATTTGTGTTGGCAGTCCGATTTTTGGCAGATATTATTTAAATAATTAAAAAAAAATTAATTCAATTTTAAATGAATATTGTAAGTAAACAACAATAGCCCAAATTTAGAAAAACATTTTGTATTAAGGCTTCTGCATGTATTATTATGTTGGCTACGCCTGTGTCTGAGTAATGTTAGTTTAACAGAAGAGCCCGTATGACATGTTTCTGCATGTACACAGGTCAAGCGTGTGTTTCTGGCCTTTTGCACGCAGTGTGAATAATACATGCGGCGGCATGAATACTGACACACACGTGAGATGTGTGAGCTAACCTAACACGAGATTGAGTTATACACTGTATGCTTAAAACAAGCTAAATTATCTTCCAATCTTAATTCAAACAGAAGCAGGATTATTTTTCTGACCCCATTGGCAGATAATGTTGCTTGTTTTAAGCAACAACTCACTTAATTTTGATTTATTTACCCAGAAAACAAGACTACTTTACTACTTTTGTAAATGCATCTTGATTTAAGAATTTTCTAGATATTTGGACTGGAAACAAGACAAAAATACTGAGTAAGAAAAGCATTTTTTGCAGTGTAAAGTCTCTGGGCCTGAAATGTGTGTGAAATGTGTTGTTTTGTCTCAGCTCCGAATGCTCCCACCATCCGCGAGGAGCTCTGCACGGCCTCTCACGACACCATCACAGTCCACTGGACATCAGAGGACGAGTTCAGTGTGGTGTCATACGAGCTCCAGTACACCATCTCCACCGGCCAGGCTAACGTCGTCAGTGAGTAACCCAGCCGACACAAACCCAAGCTCGCTCTGTATGAGCCGTCTGTAACACACCATCTGTAACACACTCTCTGTAACACACCGTCTGTAACACACCGTCTGTAACACACTCTCTGTAACACACCGTCTGTAACACACCGTCTGTAACACACCATCTGTAACTCACCGTCCGTAACGCACCGTCCGTAACGCACCGTCCGTAACGCGCCGTCCGTAACGCACCGTCCGTAACGCACCGTCCGTAACGCACCGTCCGTAACTCACCGTCTGTAACACACCGTCTGTAACGCACCGTCTGTAACGCACCGTCCGTAACGCACCGTCCGTAACGCACCGTCCGTAACGCACCGTCCGTAACGCACCGTCCGTAACGCACCGTCCGTAACGCACCGTCCATAACGCACCGTCCGTAACTCACCGTCCGTAACTCACCGTCCGTAACTCACCGTCTGTAACATACCATCTGTAACGCAATGTCCGTAACGCAATGTCCGTAACGCACCGTCCGTAAATCACCGTCTGTAACATACCGTCTGTAACTCACCATCTGTAACGCACTGTCCGTAACGCACCGTCCGTAACGCACCGTCTGTAACACACCAACCGTAAGTCACCGTCTGTAACACATCGTCTGTAACACACCGTCTGTAACTCACCGTCTGTAACACACCGTCTGTAACACACCGTCTGTAACACACCGTCTGTAACTCACCGTCTGTAACACACCGTCTGTAACGCACCGTCTGTAACACACCAACCGTAAGTCACCGTCTGTAACACACCGTCTGTAACACACCGTCTGTAACACACCGTCTGTAACTCACCGTCTGTAACACACCGTCTGTAACGCACCGTCTGTAACGCACCGTCCGTAAATCACCGTCTGTAACACACCAACCGTAAGTCACCGTCTGTAACACACCGTCTGTAACACACCGTCTGTAACACACCGTCTGTAACTCACCGTCTGTAACACACCGTCTGTAACACACCGTCTGTAACGCACCGTCCGTAAATCACCGTCTGTAACACACCGTCTGTAACACACCAACC
This sequence comes from Tiaroga cobitis, assembly GCA_030578255.1. NCBI lineage: Eukaryota > Metazoa > Chordata > Actinopteri > Cypriniformes > Leuciscidae > Tiaroga > Tiaroga cobitis. Next base: position 54,017,736 of record CM060599.1, read on the forward strand.
GTAAGTCACCGTCTGTAACACACCGTCTGTAACACACCGTCTGTAACACACCGTCTGTAACACACCATATCCAACTCTAATGGCATGATCTGGAAAAACAGAACTTGATTTTATTATAAATCCAGCACTGCGGGGGATGTGAGGGTATTATAACACAAAAGCGAAACAGAATTCAGCCAGAAATGTGTGTGTGAGTTTTGTATCCGCATAGATGTGTGGATTAGACAGAAGTAGAGCAGATTATCTGTACAATATGAGCGTAGACTAGCCTGAAGAGACGCAGACAGAAGAGCTTACTGAGTGAATAAGGTCACGGCGTGCTTAAAGAGCAGCGAGCCGCTGTGTCGGGTGTAACGCAGAAGTGAAGCGCGGGGACACGAGGAGCATCTCTGGCTGCCGTGATCATCGTGTGTGTGTGTGTGTGTGGAGAGAGAGGCAGTGATAGATGTTTACTTGTATCCTTTTGCTCACTCAATCCCCATGTGTGCGGACGAGTGTGACGTTTAAGTCGTTTTATTAAACCCGCCGTCTCTCGTCTCTCGTGCATCTGTTCCTCCGACACTCAACAACATCTCAGCTCTGCGTTACACACACTGCACAGACACTCCAGACACGCTATCCCGTCTGACTGACATTATAGTCATTCATTCACAAATATCATTTGTGTGAATTGATCTGAATTTTATTTGTTGTGTATATATATATATATATATAGAAATATAAACATCAGTGCCGCCCAGATTTTGTGATCTTGCAATCGATGCATTATTTGAATTTCCAGGTTGCAATTCCAACATTTTTCCACAAAAAAAAAAAAATCTCTGTATGTATATATGATAAAAAAGCAGAAGTAGGAATATTTCTACGCTGTTGACTTGAACACAGTTGATTTCAGTGATTATGCTCATGTACAGGTAACTATTTTTACGATCACTAATGCTAATTACAACAATGCGCATAACGATTATTGGTAAGTTTTCGTTGCAAAACACAAATATCACTGCAGTTTTTGAGAAAAGCATATTCAGTCATTTTGGGGTGCAAAAGAAAGAATAAAAGTCAGAAAAAGATTCTAATCATATACACACGTAGTTGCAGCAATACTAAACGACGTCTGAAATGATCTTACATTCATGCAAAAGTATTGTAATAGCTGGATATAAACTCTTAAAGAATATCAATGTATCGTCCTTCTCTATTTTTTTAATTGCAGGAATAGATACAGAAATTCATCAAAATACACATATCAAAAAAAAAAAAACTAAAACAAAACACAGACAAAAAACAGTATAAGGATAGATGAGGAAAAAAAATAAAAGGTAGAGAAAAGAAAGACCTTATAATTTGAAAGTTTTTGGGGGTGTTGAGTGTTTTAAAGCGGTGGTATAATCCCCTTTACACAAGATGTAAAATAAGTCTCTGATGACCCCAGAGTGTGTGTGTGAAGTTTAGCTCAAAACACCCCACAGATATTTTTATATAGCATGTTAAAGTTGTCACTTTTTGAGGGTGAGCAAAAACGCACCGTTTTTGTGTGTGTCCCTTTAAATGCAAATGAGCAGCTGCTCCCGGCACAGGAGGCGGAGCTACAACAGCTCGTGTCCTTTTACCACACACACACACACACACACACACACACACTGAAAATATCAAAAACTTTTAGCCTTTTATGTTCAAACCGGAGTCAGACAAACATGGAGAGACTCTAGAAGTGACGACATGTAGAAGCAACTGGACATTTCTGAATGTTAGTTGATGAGTTTATGTTGCTGATGTGTAGTTATCTTCTAGTCATTGATTAGCATATTCTGTCATGATAATCTATAAATCGTGTTCCTGGGGGCGGGGTTTATGTAAAGTCTAGGGTTTGTGATGTCACTAGCCCGGGAGGAAGCTCGTGTAGTTCTACCGGCCGTGTGTTGTAGTCCTTAAAGGGTTAGTTCACCCAAAAATGAAAATTAAGTCATTAATTACTCACCCCCATGCTGTACCAACCCCGTAAGACCTTCGTTCGTCTTCGGAACACAAATGAAGATATTTATGATTAAATCTGAGAGGTTTATGACTCCTCCATAGGCTCCCTAAGGGAATGAATCCTGACGGCCCAGAAAGTCAATGAAGAAAATGTTTAAATATTCCATGTCGCAACAGTGGCTCAACTATAAGTTTATCAAGCGACGAGAATACTTTTTGTGCGGAAATAAAACAAAAATAACGACTTTATTCGACTATTCCTTTTCTTCCTTGTAGGCCTGAAACGAGACTTCAAGAGATTTCCACGACGCACGCGCGAGAACTGAACTGAAGTAGTTGAAGGAGATCGCAGTTCTCGCGCGTGCGTCGTGGAAATCTCTTGAAGTCTCGTTTCAGGCCTACAAGGAAGAAAAGGAATAGTCGAATAAAGTCGTTATTTTTGTTTTATTTCCGCACAAAAAGTATTCTCGTCGCTTGATAAACTTATAGTTGAGCCACTGTTGCGACATGGAATATTTAAACATTTTCTTCATTGACTTTCTGGGCCGTCCGGTGTCATTCCCTTAGGGAGCCTATGGAGGAGTCATAAACCTCTCAGATTTAATCATAAATATCTTCATTTGTGTTCCGAAGACGAACGAAGGTCTTACAGGGTTGGTACAGCATGGGGGTGAGTAATTAATGACTTAATTTTCATTTTTGGGTGAACTAACCCTTTAAAGCAATTTCTGTAAAAGCAAATCTCTCCCTTTGCTCTGAGCGTTGAGTCGTAACTGTGCAGATGTTGTTTATGATCTAACAGCAACGTTACACACTAACTACAGTTATAGAAGTGAAATCATACTCAACCACCCCTGAGGTGTTCAGTGTGCTGGACCTGTGCTCCAGAACTGTGTGACGCTCGTGTGGTTGCAGGTTTGTGTAACTCGCTGGACAGCTGGATGATCGCGCCCAACATTAAGCAGAACCACTACACCGTCCACGGCCTGCAGAGCGGCACCCGCTACATCTTCATCGTGAAGGCCATGAACCAGGCCGGGAGTCGCAGCAGCGCGCCGGGGAAACTCAAGACCAACAGTGAGCTCACACATCCTACCATCAGGACATCCTCGTAACACTTACTATAACATTCAGTAGTTACGTGAGGGATCATGTAGATCCAGCCGGCTGTTATCTCAGAATAAACCCGACAGGTGATCAGGACCAGGTCTCCATCAGCCTGACACACACACACACACACACACACACACACACCTGAAGTGGTTTATTCTGAGATAACAGCCGGCTGGATGTTTGTTATCCGCTTATTACACGAATACTTGCACATCAGTGAATAATTCGACACGAAATATTGATCTGAGTTTTAATATTTTATTAACTCACCAAAAGCAAAACTTCCACGAAGAAAAGCCGCTCCTAGCGAGTGTGTAGCGTTGATGTCTTCAGTGACCGGATGAGTGTGTGCTTCAGTTAATAATATACGGTGCGATTGACCAATCAGAATCCAGTATTCCACAGAGCCGTGTAATAATATTAGTTAACTACTTTAGTGAACATAAACTAAGAGTGAACTAAGAGTGCAGATAAACTAAGAACACTTCTACAGCATTTATTTATCTTAATGTAAATTTCAACATTTAACATTCAACATTCCTGCATGCTGAGCTGTCAATCACGGTCCTGGGCAACAGATGCATTCACGGTTTTGAAGTTTACATTTTTTTTATTTATTTTTTTTACTTGCACTTTAGATCCTGTTTCAGAGTGTGTGTTCTCGAGCTCCAACACTGCTGTGTGTGAATGAACGTCCAGAACACATTAAAGTCTCTGTGTTCAGTAGAGCGGTGTCGTGTTAGCGGCCGCTAAGTTAATCACTAATGATCTTTACAACGGAAGTGAATCAATCAAAACTAACTTTATCTGGACAATAACTTTATTCTAGAGCTGCTGTAAAGCCTAAACACTCTCTGTTACTGTAATCTCCTGTTATCACTGTAAAGCTGCTGTGGAACTCTATACTGTTAAAGCGCTGTATAACTGAAGGAGACTCGACGTTGTTGTTGAATCTCAGGCCAGCCGTTCAAGCTCGACCCGAAGTCGGCCCACCGCAAGCTGAAGGTTTCCCACGACAGCCTGACGGTGGAGCGCGACGAAGCCTCGTCCATGAAGAGCCACGCCCAGGACCGCTTCGGCTCCGGGAACTACGGCGTCACCGGGAACGTGTTCATCGACAGCGGACGCCACTACTGGGAGGTTCTGATCGGGGGGAGCACGTGGTAACACACACACACACACACCCACACACACTTCACCCACATCCTTTCCTCGTGGGTCAAAATGACCCGAAGCCCTAAAATTACTCTCTGAAAAAAAAAGCTTATTTTATATAATATTTTTTAATGCAATTATTTGTTATTTTTTGTTTTATTTACCTTTAAATTACTAGATTTGATTAATAAATGAGTAATTTAAGCACATTCTTCACATTCTTTCAACTTAAATTCAAAATAACTCACAATTTCATGCATAACCCTTTTAATTCAGCTCTAAATATCGTACATCGGGAGTCTTTGCCCTCGTGTGGAATAATAATAATAACACATGATATTTCACGACTCTAGATAGGCTTATAGCTCTATATGGAGCAGAGGAGCTGTTCCGCTGGGTCCTAAAGCCAGTTCACTTCAGTGTGCATTCACATGTAGACATTATGATTTTTTTTTTTTTTTGGATGCAATTAATGGCGATTGATCGTTGCCCAGCCCTAGCTATATTGTAATATTTCACTGTTTGTACTGCATCAGCCGTGGTGAGCAGAGCTGACGTCTTTCATAATCTAATAGGTCTGAACTGTAAATGTCACTGCTGTTATGAGAGCTCTGTAATTCCTCACAGGTTTGCGATTGGCGTCGCATATAAATCGGCTCCCAAACACGGCTGGGTGGGGAAGGACTCGACGTCGTGGGTCTTGAGCCGCTGCAACACCTCGTGGGCCGTGCGTCACAACAGCAAAGAGTTCCCCATCGAGCCGTCTCCTCACATGCGGCGCCTGGGGGTTCTGCTGGACTACGACTCCGGGTCGCTGGCGTTCTACGACGCCGCAGGAACACAACACCTCCACACCTTCGACATCTCCTTCTCTCAGCCCATCTGCCCCGTCTTCAGCGTGTGGAACAAGTGCTTGACCGTCCTGACCGGGCTGCCCATTCCCGACCACCTGGAGACCGGCGACCCGCGCGACTGAACCCAAGTCGCGAGCCTCCGTCACACACCTGCGGTTAGCATGCGTCTCAGATGACGTCAGTGTACCAGTCAAACCAGGCCGAAACACGTCAGTGTATCAGAACCAGCGCAAACGCCAGTCAAAAACAGCCCAAAACACGTCAGTGTACCAGAACCAGCGCAAACGCCAGTCAAAAACAGGCCGAAACACGTCAGTGTATCAGAACCAGCGCAAACGCCAGTCAAACCAGGCCGAAACACGTCAGTGTATCAGAACCAGCGCAAACGCCAGTCAAAAACAGGCCGAAACACGTCAGTGTATCAGAACCAGCGCAAACGCCAGTCAAAAACAGGCCGAAACACGTCAGTGTATCAGAACCAGCGCAAACGCCAGTCAAAAACAGCCCAAAACACGTCAGTGTACCAGAACCAGCGCAAACGCCAGTCAAAAACAGGCCGAAACACGTCAGTGTATCAGAACCAGCGCAAACGCCAGTCAAACCAGGCCGAAACACGTCAGTGTATCAGAACCAGCGCAAACGCCAGTCAAAAACAGGCCGAAACACGTCAGTGTACCAGAACCAGCGCAAACGCCAGTCAAAAACAGGCCGAAACACGTCAGTGTATCAGAACCAGCGCAAACGCCAGTCAAAAACAGGCCGAAACACGTCAGTGTATCAGAACCAGCGCAAACGCCAGTCAAACCAGGCCGAAACACGTCAGTGTATCAGAACCAGCGCAAACGCCAGTCAAAAACAGGCCGAAACACGTCAGTGTATCAGAACCAGCGCAAACGCCAGTCAAACCAGGCCGAAACACGTCAGTGTACCAGAACCAGCGCAAACGCCAGTCAAAACCAGCCCAAAACACGTCAGTGTATCAGAACCAGCGCAAACACCAGTCAAAAACAGGCCGAAACACGTCAGTGTACCAGAACCAGCGCAAACGCCAGTCAAAAACAGCCCAAAACACGTCAATGTATCAGAACCAGCGCAAACGCCAGTCAAAACCAGCCCAAAACACGTCAGTGTATCAGAACCAGCGCAAACGCCAGTCAAAAACAGCCCAAAACACGTCAATGTATCAGAACCAGCGCAAACGCCAGTCAAACCAGGCCGAAACACGTCAGTGTATCAGAACCAGCGCAAACGCCAGTCAAAAACAGCCCAAAACACGTCAATGTATCAGAACCAGCGCAAACGCCAGTCAAAACCAGCCCAAAACACGTCAGTGTATCAGAACCAGCGCAAACGCCAGTCAAAAACAGCCCAAAACACGTCAATGTATCAGAACCAGCGCAAACGCCAGTCAAACCAGGCCGAAACACGTCAGTGTATCAGAACCAGCGCAAACGCCAGTCAAAAACAGCCCAAAACACGTCAGTGTACCAGAACCAGCGCAAACGCCAGTCAAAACCAGGCCGAAACACGTCAGTGTATCAGAACCAGCGCAAACGCCAGTCAAACCAGGCCGAAACACGTCAGTGTACCAGAACCAGCGCAAACGCCAGTCAAAAACAGCCCAAAACACGTCAATGTATCAGAACCAGCGCAAACGCCAGTCAAACCAGGCCGAAACACATCAGTGTATCAGAACCAGCGCAAACACCAGTCAAAACCAGGCCGAAACACGTCAGTGTACCAGAACCAGCGCAAACGCCAGTCAAAACCAGCCCAAAACACGTCAGTGTATCAGAACCAGCGCAAACACCAGTCAAAACCAGGCCGAAACACGTCAGTGTACCAGAACCAGCGCAAACGCCAGTCAAAAACAGCCCAAAACACGTCAATGTATCAGAACCAGCGCAAACGCCAGTCAAACCAGGCCGAAACACGTCAGTGTATCAGAACCAGCGCAAACGCCAGTCAAACCAGGCCGAAACACGTCAGTGTATCAGAACCAGCGCAAACACCAGTCAAAACCAGCCCAAAACACGTCAGTGTACCAGAACCAGCGCAAACGCCAGTCAAACCAGGCCGAAACACGTCAGTGTATCAGAACCAGCGCAAACGCCAGTCAAAAACAGCCCAAAACACGTCAGTGTACCAGAACCAGCGCAAACGCCAGTCAAACCAGGCCGAAACACGTCAGTGTATCAGAACCAGCGCAAACGCCAGTCAAAAACAGCCCAAAACACGTCAGTGTATCAGAACCAGCGCAAACGCCAGTCAAAAACAGGCCGAAACACGATATTTTTATTTTTTGTTTTCATGCACTGCTCAATTTCAAGACTTCAAGGCTATTTGGCTTTTCATAACGTGTTTTTTTCTTTCAGATTAGTGGAAAGAAAACATTCAAAAAGCACTTTAAAGTGTTTATTGTATTGCACTTTATCTAATTGCATCTGTCAGTTTCAGTCTCAACGCATATTTGAGTCAGAAATCTCTTTACATACTATATATCTATATTCAGATATAATTCTCCTGATCTTTTGACAGGTGTTGACAGTATTTAAGAGCAAAAATGCAGTGATAAAAAGAGAAATCCATAATCCCCTCTGTAAAAACCTTTAATATCAACAAAATCAAACAGGAATTATGAATCTGGCTTTATCCAGTGATTTCTGCTCTGGTGATGTATGCAAATTAGTGCATTTTTAATCAGATAATGCTTCATTTGCATATTTAAACATTTCAGAAAACTCGCCATAAAAAATGTTTGCACTTCTTAATATAATCAATCATCTGAGCGAGTCTGATGATATATGAGGTATATGATTGTGTTGAGCTGAACAGTGACGTGTTTCTGACAGATGAGACGGATGTTAATGCAGGAGTGGAACGGCTCTTCAAACCCACACAAGAAAATAGAAATAGTTCACTATACTATTCCCGGTTTCCCTAATAATATTCGCTTGCTCTACATTCCATAATTAAGCACCTTGAATGGTAGTAGTTGACATCCGAGCAGAGTTACTGACAGCTCTTCTGTCTCCTGCACCTCGAGTCACTTTATTTACTCGTTCTTTAGGGTTTTAGTACGATGATCCGTAAGACATTATTCATGAACTGGAATCAGTGCTTAGACACGATTTACTCTTCTGATCTGCAATATTAGAACAAACAATGATTTGAATGAAGATATAGAAGTACACAAACAAACAAACAAAAAGGAAAATACAGCACATGTTTTGTTGCATCTTCAGTGCTGAACCTCCTCAACTATAGACACAGTTTACATAAAACTGGTTTATCTTGGAAATAAGGTTATTTTCCCTTTTTTTATCACAATTTTGTACAACATTGTGTTAAAGGTTCTGTATGTAGGATTGATAAACCCTTGTTATAAACTTCAAACCTCAGTCGACAGGTTATCAGAGACAACTTTCTCTATGGAAGCTTGTTTCTACCACAGAATAAAACATTTTAAAAGATAATTGCCACTTTATTTCTCAGAATTGCATGTTTACATCTCACAATTCTGACTTTATTTCTCAGAATTGTGTTATAAAGTCATAATTGTGAGATAAAAACAAGCAATTCTGAGGGGAAAAGTCATAATTGTGAGATAAAAACAAGCAATTCTGAGGAAAAAGTCACAATTGTGAGATAAAAATGAGCAATTCTGAGGAAAAAAGTCAATTGTGAGATAAAAATAAGCAATTCTGAGGAAAAAAGTCACAATTGTGAGATAAAAACAAGCAATTCTGAGGAAAAAAGTCACAATTGTGAGATAAAAACAAGCAATTCTGAGGAAAAAAGTCACAATTGTGAGATAAAAACAAGCAATTCTGAGGAAAAAAGTCACAATTGTGAGATAAAAAGTAATTCTGAGGAAAAAAGTCACAATTGTGAGATAAAAAGTAATTCTGAGGAAAAAAGTCACAATTGTGAGATAAAAACAAGCAATTCTGAGGAAAAAAGTCACAACTGTGAGATAAAAACAAGCAATTCTGAGGAAAAAGGTCACAATTGTGAGATAAAAACAAGCAATTCTGAGGAAAAAGGTCACAATTGTGAGATAAAAACAAGCAATTCTAAGGAAAAAAGTCACAATTGCGAGATAAAAACAAGTAATTCTGAGGAAAAGAGTCACAATTGTGAGATAAAAACAAGCAATTCTGAGGGAAAAAAGTCACAATTGTGAGATAAAAAGTAATTCTGAGGAAAAAAGTCACAATTGTGAGATAAAAACAAGCAATTCTGAGGAAAAAAGTCACAACTGTGAGATAAAAACAAGCAATTCTGAGGAAAAAGGTCACAATTGTGAGATAAAAACAAGCAATTCTGAGGAAAAAGGTCACAATTGTGAGATAAAAACAAGCAATTCTGAGGAAAAAAAGTCAGAATTGCGAGATAAAAACAAGTAATTCTGAGGAAAAGAGTCACAATTGTGAGATAAAAACAAGCAATTCTGAGGGAAAAAAGTCACAATTGTGAGATAAAAACAAGCAATTCTGAGGAAAAAAAGTCAGAATTGCGAGATAAAAACAAGTAATTCTGAGGGAAAAAAGTCACAATTGTAAGATAAAAACAAGCAATTCTGAGGAAAAAAGTCACAATTGTGAGATAAAAAGTAATTCTGAGGAAAAAAGTCACAATTGTGAGATAAAAAGTAATTCTGAGGAAAAAAGTCACAATTGTGAGATAAAAACAAGCAATTCTGAGGAAAAAAGTCACAACTGTGAGATAAAAACAAGCAATTCTGAGGAAAAAGGTCACAATTGTGAGATAAAAACAAGCAATTCTGAGGAAAAAGGTCACAATTGTGAGATAAAAACAAGCAATTCTAAGGAAAAAAGTCACAATTGTGAGATAAAAACAAGCAATTCTGAGGAAAAAAAGTCAGAATTGCGAGATAAAAACAAGTAATTCTGAGGAAAAGAGTCACAATTGTGAGATAAAAACAAGCAATTCTGAGGGAAAAAAGTCACAATTGTGAGATAAAAACAAGCAATTCTGAGGAAAAAAAGTCAGAATTGCGAGATAAAAACAAGTAATTCTGAGGGAAAAAAGTCACAATTGTGAGATAAAAACAAGCAATTCTGAGGAAAAAAAGTCACAATTGTGAGATAAAAACAAGCAATTCTGAGGGAAAAAAGTCAGAATTGCGAGATAAAAACAAGCAATTCTGAGGGAAAAAAAGTCACAATTGTGAGATAAAAACAAGCAATTCTGAGGAAGAAAGTCACAATTACATTTTCTAATTTTTTATTCTGTTGCGGACACAAGCTTGTTCACACATTGGCAATAAAAAAGTGATTAATACATGACCAGTTCTTGCATACAGCCCTTTAACTTTACCAGTCTTATTAAATACTGAGTGATTGACATGTCTGCAGTCGCCGAACACTTGTGTCATATATCAGTCCTGCACTCCTGTGTGTCGGCTTTACTCTGCAAGAAAACTGGGATGTTTCAGTTGATTAATTTAATTGTTTTTGCTTATCAGGTGTGACATGAAAGTATGGATATATATCCTTTATAGTCGAGTAATTATTTAACTGAGGTTTGTGTTGATAAAGGGATGCTCGTTAATAATCAGTTGAACAATAAATCAATGTTTTGTTAGAAATGTCATATTGCAGATTGAGCTGCACTTATGCATGATTTCATTTACTTCTCCTTTTTTTGTGCCCTTTTCTGGAAATGCTTCTAACATCTTGTTCAATGTACAGTGTTACAAATATATTTTGTATTTCAAATGATTTATTTTTCCTGAGTTAATTTTTTTGTTGTTGAAAAATGTCCTGCCCTGGAATAATAAACTAGTTTGTCCCATTATCAGTGTGAATGCCTCTGAATATTAAATATGATGACTCTCCAACACATTCAGATATTTGTCGTGTACAATGGAAGATTAAAATACTGAAGAAGATTAAAATGAAACATGTTACAGTTTAAAGCTTTTAAAGTTAAGCATTATAGGCGCCAATCATTAATATCTTGTGTGTGTGTGTGTGTGTGTGTGTGTGTGTGTGTGTGTGTGTGTGTGTATAGGCCTACATAAGATTTCTTTTTAAATATAAATGCTGTTTTTGGTTTTTTATTCATCAATGAATGCTGAAAAAGTAGCGTATTGCAGTTTCCACAAAAATATGAAGCAGCTCCACTGTTTTCAACACTGTTAATAATCATAAATGTGTCTTGAGCATCAGATCCTCATATTAGAGTGATTTCTGAAGGATCATGTGACACTGAAGACTGGAGTAATGATGCTGAACATTCAGCTTTGATCACAGGAATAAATTACACTTTACTGTATATTCACATAGAGAACAGCTGATCTACACTGGAGTAATATTACACTGTTTTACTGTATTTTCTATCAAATAAATGCAGCCTTGCTGAGCAGAAGAGACTTTTAAAAACATTAAAAAATCATATAATTTTAGTAGAATATATTTTCTGCAACCATAATACGCGAATTTCTTTACAAATCTACTCTGTTTATTTTGTTTTCATTTCAATATACCTGAAATATAATGTTGTTTCAATTAATGTATTATCTGGTGGTGACGAGAAAGTTAATGCCGTTCACTGATTGGTCGCCGGCGCATTGACTCCGCCCAACGCGGAAGTAGCGTCCGTGTAGGTGACGTGCTGACGTCGAGTGTTGTTGTCCATGATGGCGTCTTCCACAGAACAAAGTCTCCTAGAACTCACTGAAAAAGAAACCCGAGAGAAACTCTCACACTGGGACCGTCGTGCTGATCCAATGGCGCCGTTAACGGACAAACAGACCGACTCGGTTCTGGAGATCCGCGCAGCCGCAGAAGAGACGCTTCTCCCCGCTGAGGCGAGTCTGCTAACATCATACACACAACATTCTCATTTATACACACACACTTCTGCTCTGTAGCGCACTCGGATCAGCTCAAGCCCTGGGTAGATAGGGTGTGTTACGATCTGTTAGTGTGTGTGTGTAAGCATGCCACGTATAACATCCATTCAGTAACGTTATGCAAATTAGTCTGTTTAGCTAAACAAGACTTGTATTTAACTTTGATAACTATTAAAATGGCTTAAGTTTTGTTTAAGCAAGGGTTCACAAACCAGCAGAACCCCTATGACCTAATTAGGGGGGTTTTGTATGGCGTTATATGTGTGACTCAATCCTGAGCGAGTAATTGTACATTTTGAGCACAGAGAACTATATTTTGCAAGCACATTGCATTATATTTTGAACAGAAATGAACAATCGCAAAAAAAACGATTCCGTGCTCAATAAATGTATTTGCTATTATCCATCTTAATTCTGTGCGCGCTCAACTCTTCACACACACGCTCGCTCAACTTGCAACAGCGTTACAAGTGTGCCACAAAATCAACCAATCGGAAAATTAAAGGTCAATTGTGATTGGCTGTTGGTCTCCGATCAAATCGCTAGTAGAACCAAAGCCCGTCTGGTAGAACTTTTTTTTTTTTTTTTTTTATTGACAGCATTTTTATTTTTTATTCAAATACTTGGGTATTGGTGACTAAAGACAAAACAATTTCTGATAAACGAAACAAACATAAAAGACAATGTTGATAACTGCAAATCATTTCTACATAGATGGCTACTATGAGATCTTTCCATTTTTGGCAGAATATTGTTAACTAAAATGGACAGTTTCTAGATTATATCCGGCTTACTCCCTTCCAATAGCATGTGCATGTACCGTTATATGACCCCTTTAAGTCATTTTAACCTTTAAAAATATGATTTTTACAATGTTTTCTTTTTTTTTAAGTATGCTATTTTAATGAAGCTTTGAATGAAACTTTTTTTGTCAAATGTTTAGTTTGTAAACTATTTGTTCTTGCGCATCTTTCTTTAAGAATCTATTGCAACAAACGTTCCTTCGTTTTAAATGGTTACACTTTATTTCAAGTAACTTTAGACACTGTTTAGTACTGTTAGGTTCGGGTTAGTAGGATAGTTGACATAAAGTTACTTGTAGTTAGTAGAACTATAGTGGACCATCGAAATAAAGTGTTACTGACTGAACTGTGTTGATGTCTTCTTGATTGACAGTAATGGCTATTTTGCTATTGTCGAAAAGAAATGAAGGTTTTTGAGGAAAACGCTCCAGGAAGTTTCTCCATATAGTGACTTCAATCAGAGACAATTTATATAGAGACATGCCACTTCCTCAATCCTCAATACAACTATATAGGGAAAACCCGTAACGCCAAAGATGGCGGTTGTATGCACATGTCCCGAGTGGCATGACTTGCCTAAAAGGACTTTGCTTCAATGGTCCAGATGTGAGTTTCAGTGCAGCTTCAAAGTCTCGACACGATCCAGCCGAGGAATAAGAGTCTGATCTAGACAAACCAGCGGACATTTATGACACAATACACATTTATATACTTTTAAACACTAATGCTGGTCCTGCACGAGCTGTGATGCGACACACATTACGTGATCAGGGTGAAAGGTCAAGCGTGACGTAGGCGGAAGAACAGATCTAGTGTTTACAGAGCGAACATGCAAAGACTAAGTCAAACGCCCTTTACAAAAAAAGGTAAAACAACGATGTCTGACGATTTTGCAGTTGGAGGTGAAAATTATATGGGAGTTTTTTGCCCTACTGCGGTTCTTCTGCATACGTCACGCATGACCTTTCAACAAGACCAATCAGATCAATATTCAATATTATTGTTGAATATTAAATTAAATGTTTAATATTTGTGAATGTTTCCTCAGCTGCCGATCGAGGACATCTGCGGTCTGACGTCTCGCTCTCTGCGCTCGTGTTTCTCAGCCACTCTCCCCGAGTCCACCGAAGAAGCTCTTCTGCAGGGCTTCCAGATGCTGGAGCTGGAGAACCACACCATCCAGACGGCACAACAGGTTCTGACACCACACTGGCACCTCTGACACCACTGGCACCACACTGGCACCACTGACACCACACTGGCACCACACTGGCACCTCTGACACCACTGGCACCTCTGACACCACTGACACCACACTGGCACCTCTGACACCACTGGCACCACACTGACACCACACTGACACCACACTGGCACCACTGACACCACACTGGCACCACACTGGCACCTCTGACACCACTGGCACCACACTGGCACCTCTGACACCACTGGCACCACACTGACACCACACTGACACCACACTGACACCACACTGACACCACACTGACACCACACTGACACCACACTGACACCACACTGACACCACACTGGCACCACTGACACCACACTGGCACCACACTGGCACCACTGGCACCACACTGGCACCTCTGACACCACTGGCACCACACTGACACCACACTGACACCACACTGGCACCACACTGGCACCACACTGGCACCACACTGACACCACACTGACACCACACTGACACCACACTGACACCACACTGACACCACACTGGCACCACACTGGCACCACACTGGCACCACACTGACACCACACTGACACCACACTGACACCACACTGGCACCACACTGGCACCACACTGGCACCACACTGACACCGCACTGACACCGCACAGACCACACTGACACCACACAGACCACACTGACACCACACTGGCACCGCACTGACACCGCACAGACCACACTGACACCACACAGACCACACTGACACCACACCACACCACACTGACACCGCACTGACACCGCACCGACACCGCACAGACCACACTGACACCACACAGACCACACTGACACCACACCACACCACACTGACACCGCACTGACACCGCACCGACACCGCACCGACACCGCACCGACACCGCACCGACACCGCACCGACACCGCACCGACACCGGCACCGCACCGGCACCACACCGGCACCACACCGACACCACTGGCACCACACTGACACCACACCGGCACCACACTGACACCACACTGACACCACACTGACACCACACTGACACCACACTGACACCACACTGACACCACACTGACACCACACCGGCACCACACTGACACCACTGACACCACACCGGCACCACACTGACACCACACTGACACCACACTGACACCACACTGACACCACACTGACACCACACTGACACCACACTGACACCACACTGACACCACACTGACACCACTGACACCACACTGACACCACTGGCACCACTGACACCGCACTGACACCACTGGCACCACTGGCACCACTGGCACCACTGGCACCACACTGACACCACACCGGCACCACACTGACACCACACTGACACCACACTGACACCACACTGACACCACACTGACACCACACTGACACCACACTGACACCACACTGACACCACTGACACCACACTGACACCACTGGCACCACTGACACCGCACTGACACCGCACTGACACCGCACCGACACCGCACCGACACCGCACCGACACCGCACCGACACCGCACCGGCACCGCACCGGCACCGCACCGGCACCACACCGGCACCACACCGACACCACTGGCACCACACTGACACCACACCGGCACCACACCGACACCACACTGACACCACACTGACACCACACTGACACCACTGGCACCACTGACACCACACTGACACCACACTGACACCACACTGACACCACACTGACACCACACTGACACCACACTGACACCACACTGACACCACTGGCACCACTGACACCACACTGACACCACACTGACACCACACTGACACCACACTGACACCACACTGACACCACACTGACACCACACTGACACCACACTGACACCACACTGACACCACACTGACACCACACTGACACCACACTGACACCACACTGACACCACACTGACACCACTGGCACCACTGACACCACACTGACACCACACTGACACCACTGGCACCACACTGACACCACACTGACACCACACTGACACCACACTGACACCACACTGACACCACACTGACACCACACTGACACCACACTGACACCACACTGACACCACTGGCACCACTGACACCACGTGTGACTGGTTTTGTGGTCCAGGGTCACATATAAATTCCAGTTCCAGTTAAATTATTAGACATTCAGCAAAGGCTTTAAGTGCAACATACAGTATTTCCCAAAAGTGAAATCCAGCCTAGTAAAATTGTCATCTTCACCCTTCATTCAAATATTATTATAGATTTTGTAGTTATATTGCGTAGTTGTGCTTGGAGTCGATTGTTTTATTAGTGATGATAACGCAATGAAACATGACAAATTGTGCGACATCATTTTTGTCCAGACTGTCATACGAATGAAAGCGTTCACACACTCTCTGTAGTTTGTGATTTTGTGTCTGTTGTTTCATTGCACAAATGCTGAACGACAACATCATCACATGACTAATGACATCATCTGTCTGTCAGTTTTTCTCCTGGTTCTCGAAGCTTCAGGTTCAGATGGATCAAGACGAAGCCACTAAGTACAGGTGTGTGATCGTGTGCGATTTCTCCACGTTCTCATTGTGTACACGTCAGAAAGGTTCAAATTAAAATGGTCATTGTTATAGTTCACAGTTAGCCCTGACTTTACTTTATCTTTTTTTAACTATTTCGTGAGCATATGTGAGCAGTTACACTAAAAGCTGATGTTGGATCAATAGCTGACATTTCATTTAATATTCAACAATATTATTGATCTCCTGCATTGACAGCATTATATGCATGTGCGTCAGTTTGGAATGTGCTGGGGACAGAGACGCATTCAGAAGTGCTGGGTACAATGACACATTAATTTTTTTTTTCTCTTTCGCGCAGGTCATGTTTTGAAAGACGATGTCCTGTAGCTTAGGCCTACTGATGTAAATAAATAAAAATGTATACAAAGATGTGATGATGTCCGACCAAAAATGTGATGGGTGGGGGGGTTAAATAGTAGGCTACTTTGGGTTTAATTGGTCATACAATGAGATCTAATTTGTTGTTAGTGTCATGAATTTTCACTTGAATAAATACATAGATCAGCCTAATGTATGTAGCCTATGTACTGTAATGGTCCAGTGGCAGAATTTTTGCCAAGCGTGTCGGAGGTTCTGGGTTCTAATCCGCACTCGAATAGTTTTTTTTTCCCCCTCATAAAAACCAATAATGTTTATCAGTGGTTGTATATCAATCAGTTTGTTTGCATTTTGTTTTGCGATTTCACCGGAACGAATAGAGAATCTCCGCAACGGATTGAAGCGCGCGTCCGAGTGAAGACATTGCGGCGCGTGCGCGAGCCACAACAGAACACTGTATCCGCTCCACTGATCGCAGAGGCAACGAGCACATGATCACTTGATTGACGGTTTACTCCAGAGCGGCTATATATATATATATATAAATGAACTAAATTAATAACTTTTTTACAACAAAAATGAACCATTTCTGAACTGACTTAAGCTGGACTGTGACACTATTTTCTTCTGGAAACAAACTTTGTTGCATTATTTTCCTGTTATCTCTGTAAAGCTGCTTTGAAACACTGTTGTAAAAGCTCTATATAAATAAAGGTGACGTGACTTGAGTATGATCGGTGTTCACTCACAGGAGGACCCGGGATGTTCTGAACGGGTATCAGGAGCAGTGCGATGCGATTCTGAGCGACGTGAACGCGGCGCTGGAGCGGCTGGACTCTCTGCAGAAGCAGTATCTCTTCGTGTCCACCAAAACTGGAACGCTTCACGAGGCCTGTGAACAACTCCTGAAGGAGCAGGTCTGAAGAGATCTCCTCAAACACAAGCTCACACCAGCACACACACACACTGCCACTCACACCAGCACACACACACACTGCCACTCACACCAGCACACACACACACTGCCACTCACACCAGCACACACACACACTGCCGCTCACACCAGCACACACACACACTGCCGCTCACACCAGCACACACACACACTGCCACTCACACCAGCACACACACACACTGCCACTCACACCAGCACACACACACACTGCCGCTCACACCAGCACACACACACACTGCCGCTCACACCAGCACACACACACACTGCCGCTCACACCAGCACACACACACACTGCCACTCACACCAGCACACACACACACTGCCGCTCACACCAGCACACACACACACTGCCGCTCACACCAGCACACACACACACTGCCGCTCACACCAGCACACACACACACTGCCACTCACACCAGCACACACACACACTGCCACTCACACCAGCACACACACACACTGCCGCTCACACCAGCACACACACACTGCCACTCACACCAGCACACACACACACTGCCGCTCACACCAGCACACACACACTGCCGCTCACACCAGCACACACACACACACACACACACACACACACACACTGCCGCTCACACCAGCACACACACACTGCCGCTCACACCAGCACACACACACACACCAGCACACACACACACACACACACACTGATGGGATAAACGAGGTGCATTAATCGTCTCTCTGCCGTCTACAGTCAGAGCTGGTGGATCTGGCCGAGAGCATCCAGGAGAAACTCTCATACTTTAATGAACTGGAAAACATAAACACGGTAATGCCTCGCTGCCGTCTCCAACATGTGTCCGTCATGCGCTGGTCATCTATTAATCGCCTCTCCTCCTGTAGAAACTCAACTCCTCAACGCTATCGGTGAACGGCGAGGGATTCATTCCGATGCTTTCCAAATTAGATGAATGCATTGAATATGTTTCATCACATGTAAGCGAAGCATACTGTGCACGATCCTCCTGTTCCAACAGCATCTTTCAAGCATGTTTCGAACGTTTATAATCTATTCCTCGTGTTTTCTTTCAGCCAAATTTCAAAGATTACCCAGTGTACCTCAGCAAATTCAAGCAATGCCTGTCCAAAGCCATGCATCTCATCAAGAGCCACACGGTCAACACCATGCACAACCTCACCAGTCAGCTGACCAAACGAGTGCGTTTACGAGAAGTGAAGCCGTGCTGGTTATATATCTCAGCTGGCTGTATAATTAACTGTGTGTGTTGATTGACAGGATCCGCTGGGCGCTCCGAACGCAGACAACGCCTTCACGCTCTACTATGTGAAGTTCAGGGCAGCGGCTCCTAAAGTTCGGGTGAGTCTCGAGTGCAACCGTTCGCTTGACTCCAGATCTCTTCTCCGGTTTAATCCGGCCCGTTTAACCCTGCATATGCAATAATAGTCTTTTTTGTAAATGGAATAGTTCATTAAACCTTTTAATAAAAAATAAAAAAACTGTTTTTGTTGAGTATAATTTTTGATGCATCAGGCTTTAATGGCTCATATAGTGAGAATACAGCCTCAAACTGAGCAAACACATGCGGTCTGATGCAGATGCTGATACTTACATGAAAATCTGATGCTTGTAATGTAAATCAATGAGATCTTTATAACAGTAAAGCATAAAATACATATCAATATCTGTCAATAATATCTGTTAGTAAGATGATATTTAATGCTTAGTTTTATGATCAAAGCTCTGTAGTTTTAAAACATATAATGCAATGATGATCGAGAGATGAACAAAGTAGGATTTATTGGGTTTAAAAGCAATAATTCATTTAAAAAATCTCAATTCTGTCATTTATTCACACTCATGTTGTTCCTAACCCTGAATAATTTAGTTCTTCACTCACAGTCAGACCAAAATGTATTCAGAGAGCTTCAACATTTCCCACATTATCAGTTTATTCGCTATAGTTTAGAAAATGGTAATAAACATGAGCAGAACTCAGAGTTCTCAGATCAGTGGATATTTGACTGGTTTTGTCCGTCCTTCTGTTAGACTCTCACACATGAATTATGTTGAATATCTGTCAGCTGTTAAATTTAACTACACAATTAGATAATACCAGTTTAGCTCAACCAGTGACCAAGCAATGCTTCATGTTGTTCAGTGTGTGTGTGTAAAAAGAGCATTAGCAATTACAGAAAACACACTTCAGCAAAACATGATCAGCTCAAAGTGGAGGAATCATTTTTGGTCCTGATTTTTTATTAATGTCACTGGTAGTCCCTGTATGAAGAGTTTTGGGTATATATAAATGGTTTACTTTATTTAGCTCTCCTCACTTACATAAATGAACTATAGTGTCCTGATCACACATTAGTGAAATAAATATCGAAAATGATATCTGGTGTCTGAATCATTTTTGGTTTGACTGTATATATATATATTTTTTTTGTTTGTTTGTTTCAGAGGCTCATTGAGCAAGTCGAACAGCGGTCTGAAATAATCCCAGAGTAAGTGATGGAGAATGACAACCTTCTCTATTTAAACCTGCAGCAATGAGTAATGTGGGAAAGTTTGGATCATCTTTCTGCCACAGATGCCCTGTAATGAGAGAACTCTTCTTTCAGGTATCAGCAGCTCTTGGATGAGATTCATCAGTGTTATTTGGACCAGAGAGAACTTCTGCTCAGTCCCAGTATAAACTCCACCATCACGGACCTCACCGGCCAGAACAACAAGGATCACTGCGCTCTGGTGAGCGGATCGACTTCTGCCTCTCTTTAAGGGAATCAAACTAAAATCATCGTTAGTTATTGTTTCTCTTAGTGGTCGTTTTCTTCTTCCGCTCTTGAGTTTATGGCCGCCCATAGAACCGCTTGCAGGAAAATTATGAAATTTGGCACAAAGATAGAGAACAGTCTGAATATTAACCACAGCAAATTTGGAGTCTCTAACTCATTCCCTCTAGCGCCACCAAGTGTCCGAAGTTGCACTTATGTTTATGATAATAATCAGGATGATTCGATTGCACCCTATGCAATGAACGCATACTTTTTTAACTCGTTCCTGACAGTTAGTCTGATTTGGACAAGAATTGGTTGAGATCATCTTCAGATCGTGTTTGCAAAAATTTAGATTAAAGCTTTTTAAAAGACCCAACCGTTTTTAGTTAACACGCGAGCGGATTTGAGGATGCAAAGCTAAATCTCGAAGACAAAGAGCACGTCAATATTTGCTATTTATTGACGAAGCTTCTTAGACACACTCTAGTGTCTAATGTTTTATTGGTTAATGTTTTTATCTTGTGTTTTGGCCGGGATCTTAGTACTTAGTTTCGTTCCTTCATGTAAAAATGTGTATGGAATGAAACTTTGCATGACCTTGAAATGGATGCAAGGCTGAATCTCCGCAACGCTCTAGTGTATTGAAACAAATATTGGAACATGTCGTCACAAGCATGACCTGAGGCTACTTGCAGAGTTTCGCCACAGCGCCACCTACTGGTCAGGAGATATTTAAAAAATTGGTAATGATATTACAGTGCAGCATACGGAGTCAAATGATAGCCAATTTTTTCATGTCGTCCAATTTAGGGCGTCGCCCATGTAGAATTCTGTCTTAAATATTTTTGGAACTCATTAGCATATTGTTATGCAACTTGTATGTGTCTTTGGCACCATGCCCTGAATGGCCTCTAGAGACAGCGCCACCTTGTGATCAAATTATAATGAAATTTCAAAACATGTTTTTGATTAATTTAGCTTATTTTAATTAAGCTTTAAGTTATACCGAGGGCAATCATACCAGTTATGCCATATTTGGTCAAAATTGCTATCCAATATTTTGAATGTCTTTGAAAACGTACTTTTTTTTTAACCAATTTTCACCAAAATCGGCTCAGATCATATTCAGACTTTGCTGGCAAAAAGTTATTCAAAGATTTTTGATAGACCAAACCCTTTGCGATGGCATGATGCAAAGCTTATTCTAAAACTCATGTTAACACCAAACTTTGTGTGTGTCATTGTTTCTTCACACTGACCACATAACATCAATTGGGTTTCAGCACCACCTATTGGTCATAGTCATAAGCATTTATTTATTACAATTGATTTGATAATTTTCACCCGTTTTGGCTAAAGTAATGTATAAATGCGCCCAGCCATGCTTGCATATCTTATCATGCCTGTTTTGTGCTTGGCCCTGTTAATGGCTGCATTTTGTATTTTGTTTTGTTTTTATTTTTCCTGAGCTTTACATTTGTCTGAAGTTGTGGAAGTTCAGAATGACCATTTTTGCAGCTTTGCTTTTGTGTTCGCTCTTGATTGAAAGTTACGTGGGACATTGGGACGATGTAATTCCTAATGATAGGAGCTCATTACTGCTAATGTTCAGCTGGTGACTGCAGTTGTTGTTGTTTCAGGTGCGCAGTGGCTGTGCGTTCATGGTCCACGTTTGTCAAGATGAACACCAGCTTTACAACGAGTTCTTCTCCAAACCCTCGTCCAAACTGGAGTGAGTACCAGAAACTCCTTAGGGTCAAGGAATCAGCCAAACATGAGAACTGTTATATTGTTCTGACCCGGGATTATTGTCTTTACTGCATGAAAGCATGTTATTAAACAAGGATGCATTCAATTGATCAAAAGTGACAGTAAAGACATTTATAATCAGGGTTTGAAATTAACTTTTTCACTCACCGGCCAATTTGGCTACAAAATTTAAGTTACCGGCCGTTCAGAACTTCTACTAGCCAAAGAAAAACAGTTTTTATATAATTTCGTATTCAAACAAAGTCCTGTCAACCAGCATCTCCTCTTCCTCTTTCATCCTCACCACCAAACATGTGTTTGTGTGCACAGATCATTACAGTATAAAGAACATCAAAAAATGTAGGATGTTGGACAGTAACAGTCTTTTCTGTTCACCAAACGCTTTTTAATCTTCGCTACTGCTTCAATGCAAATGCGCAAGCGCGCCGTTATGTGTTGCGTAGTGACGTGTGTGTTCAAGTAAGCCAGATATGAGCAGATTCTGAGCAATACGCTGTATTAAATATATGATGACTCACAAGTATTTGAGTAATTACACGAACTCTCCCAGCAAAGTGAGTGAACATAATAAGTAACACGCCAGATTGGCTGGTGATTCGACAGCATTAGTGTGTTCATTTGTCGGGTGTTCATGTTTATAATGCTGCTAAAGACTCCCTTTCATATAACGCTGCTGTTCTGCACGCACTCAGCGAGCTCCTGGAGAAGCTGTGCCTGTCCCTGTACGACGTGCTGAGACCTCTGATCATCCACGTGGTGCACCTGGAGACGCTGGCGGAGCTGTGTGGGATCCTGAAGAACGAGATGCTGGAGGACCACGTGCAGAACAACGGTACAGAAGCTTCTCCTATGTCCGTTTAACTAATGATCCTGATACTCAACACACGGTACCAGGGTCTGAAATCATCTTAGCCTACTTTCCTGACAATTTCTGAAAGTGCCCTTATTATGCTTTTTTGGGATATGACCTTCATATACTGTGTAACAGAGTGTGTAATAAAGCTGTAAAAGTGCAGATAAAAGAGGACTCACTTCCTGCTGACTCTGCGTAGGTTTGTAACTAATTAACATAATGCCAGTCTCTGGTGTTGATTGGCAGCGTCTCTTAGCCCCGCCCTCAAACACTAGTGTATCTGAGACTGGAAGAGTTCGGCTCGTGTTGTTCGTGTCGAGAAGACGCTGTTTTCTGAGATTGAGACGGTGAAACCCACGCCATCGTTACCGTTCTCTTCACTGTGATCAAGAGCTGAGATTCAGATATGATAATGAGCGTTTGCTTTCTGACCAATCACAGCAGAGCAGCTCTCAGAGAGGCGGGGCTTAGAGAGACTGAATCTTTGATGGAAGCGTTTCAGACATGGAAACCTATTGTAGGAAACACCAAAACAAGATTAGGAACCTTTAAAATCA
The DNA here is from genome assembly GCA_030578255.1 of Tiaroga cobitis. Classification (NCBI taxonomy): domain Eukaryota; kingdom Metazoa; phylum Chordata; class Actinopteri; order Cypriniformes; family Leuciscidae; genus Tiaroga; species Tiaroga cobitis. The sequence continues at coordinate 54,041,501 of CM060599.1, forward strand.
CATAATGGGGCCGCTTTAACTGTGGAAAACACCGACCCAATCTTCTGAACGGTAGTGAGCATGTCAAATGAATTGGTTTGTTTGTAAGTGAGCTGTGATTGGTTGGTGTGTGTCAGCGGTCCAGCTGTCGGCGTTCGACACGCTCGTGAAGCAGATGCTGGAGGACGTGCAGGAGCGCCTGGTCTACAGGACACACATCTACATCCAGACCGACATCCTCGGGTACAACCCTGCTCCGGGAGACCTGGCCTATCCCGACAAACTGCAGATGATGGAGGTGAGCCGGAGATCCCCGGAAGAGCGGCGTGTGTTCATCGCTCAGAAGGTTTGATCAGGGAATTCTCATCCGCTGTTTCTGTTGTAGAAAATCGCTCAGAGTCTGAAAGAGGAGCAGATGAAGCTGAGCTCGAGCTCGTTCTCTGACGTTCAGCTGGAGGAGGATCACAGGAAGCTCATCGGCTCTGGTGTGTGTGTGTGTGTGTGTGAGAGTGAGTGAGTGAGTAAGCGAGTGTGTTCGAGTGAGTGTGTGTGTGAGTTAGTGGGTTAGTGAGTGTCAGGACACGTTGTTTCTTGAATCATCGGATTATAATCTACTCATTAAACTGCTGTTGTTCCCTCAGAGGCTCGAGTGCAGAGCTCAGTTTCTCCTGCAGATCTGCATGGCATGTGGTATCCGACGGTTCGACGCACGCTAGTCTGCCTGTCCAAACTCTACCGCTGCATCGACGTGAGCTATTCATAATTACACATTAATTCTGTTTGTTTGTCTGTCTGTCTGTTGTTTTATATATCCTTTTGTAAGTCAATCTCAAGCAGTTGAGTTAAAAAAAAATTGAGTTAAACACCAATGTGACTTTCTGATAAAATATGGTAATTAGGGTGTTAAGTAGCTTTATGCTGATAAATCACCAAACATAAATGTTTTTCATCTTATACTCACTCTCATGTTGCTCTAAAACTTTCTTTTTTGGTACATTATAGTTATTAACAGTATTAACCAGAGCAGTTAGGGTATCTTCTGAAAGAAATACTTAAAGGGATAGTTCACCCAAAAATTTAAATTAGCCCATGATTTACTCTCCCTCAACCCATCCCAGGTGTATATTACACTCTTCTTTCAGACGAATACAATCAGAGTTATATTAAAAAATGTCCTGGCTCTTCCAGGCTTTATAATGGCAGTGAATGGCTGTTTCTGTTTTGAAGTCCATAAAAGTGCATGCACTTTTATGATGGATAGATGCACTTTTATGATGGATAGATGCACTTTTATGATGGACAGATGCACTTTTATGATGGACAGATGCACTTTTATGATGGATAGATGCACTTTTATGATGGACAGATGCACTTTTATGATGGATAGATGCACTTTTATGATGGACAGATGCACTTTTATGATGGATAGATGCACTTTTATGATGGATAGATGCACTTTTATGATGGATAGATGCACTTTTATGATGGATAGATGCACTTTTATGATGGATAGATGCACTTTTATGATGGACAGATGCACTTTTATGATGGATAGATGCACTTTTATGATGGATAGATGCACTTTTATGATGGACAGATGCACTTTTATGATGGATAGATGCACTTTTATGATGGACAGATGCACTTTTATGATGGATAGATGCACTTTTATGATGGATAGATGCACTTTTATGATGGATAGATGCACTTTTATGATGGATAGATGCACTTTTATGATGGATAGATGCACTTTTATGATGGACAGATGCATTTTTATGATGGACAGATGCACTTTTATGATGGACAGATGCACTTTTATGATGGACAGATGCATTTTTATGATGGATAGATGCACTTTTATCATGGATAGATGCACTTTTATCATGGATAGATGCACTTTTATCATGGATAGATGCACTTTTATCATGGATAAATGCACCTTTATCATGGACAGATGCACTTTTATGATGGATAGATGCATTTTTATGATGGATAGATGCACTTTTATGATGGATAGATGCACTTTTATCATGGATAGATGCACTTTTATGATGGATAGATGCACTTTTATCATGGATAGATGCACTTTTATCATGGATAGATGCACTTTTATCATGGATAGATGCATTTTTATGATGGATAGATGCATTTTTATGATGAACAGATGCACTTTTATGATGGATAGATGCACTTTTATGATGGACAGATGCACTTTTATGATGGATAGATGCACTTTTATGATGGACAGATGCACTTTTATCATGGATAGATGCATTTTTATGATGGATAGATGCATTTTTATGATGGACAGATGCACTTTTATCATGGATAGATGCACTTTTATGGACTTCAAAACAGAAACAGCCATTCACTGCCATTATAAAGCCTGGAAGAGCCAGGACATTTTTTAATATAACTCTGATTGTATTCGTCTGAGAGAAAAATGTCATATACATAAGGGATAGGTTGAGTTTGAGTAAATCATGGGCTAATTTAGTTTTTTAGGTGAACTATCCCTTTAATAATATGGTGTCAGTAAATAATGCCCTCATCTGTGTGGTCATATTTGTCCTGTAGAGGGCAGTGTTTCAGGGTCTGTCACAGGAAGCGCTGTCGGCCTGCATCCAGTCTCTGCTCAAGGCCTCTGATGTCATTCAGAAGAACAAGGTGAGTGAGTGAGTGAGTGAGTGAGTGAGTGAGTGTGTGTGTGTGTGTGAGAGTGAGTGAGTGAGTGAGTGAGTGAGTGAGTGAGTGAGTGAGTGAGTGAGTGAGTGAGTGAGTGAGTGAGTGAGTGAGTGAGTGAGTGAGTGAGTGAGTGAGTGAGTGAGTGAGTGAGTGAGTGAGTGAGTGAGTGAGTGAGTGAGTGAGTGAGTGAGTGAGTGAGTGAGTGTGTGTGTTTCAATGAAAGTAGCACACTAATATAGAACGGTGATTAATCTTACATTAATTACTTGTGCTTAAACGGTTTTAATGCAGACCTTTCGACCAATCAGAATGGAGTATTCAGACAGACCATGCTATAATCTAGATATTATTATATAATATTAACAATTAAGTAGTTGAGTTCTGAATATATTATATCGTATTTTTTGTATATAATCTGTAACATTCTATAAAAACACAGGATTCCTATAGACATGAGAAGTGTCTGATAATATGATTGATGTTTTTTTTCTAAAATAAATTTTTAAATTTATTATTATTTATAATTATTTTTTAAAAATTCTAAAATGTTTTAAAACTGTAGTGTATCTCAGGCGTGTGAATGGAAGCGTTGTTGTCCGCAGACTCAGATAGACGGGCAGCTGTTCCTCATCAAGCATCTGCTGATCATGCGTGAGCAGATCGCCCCGTTCCACGCAGACTTCGCCATCAAAGAGATCTCGCTGGATCTGAAGAAGACCCGAGGTACGAGCTCAGGCTTTCTGAGCAGCACACGTGTGTGTGTGTGGGATTATGGGTCCTTTAAATGGTAGGGGTGTAACGAGACCCTCACGTCACGATTCGATGCATATCACGACACTGAACTCACAATACCATATTATTGCGATACTCCAAGACACATGATAAAAGGTGAACAAAAAATTAACTGTTGATTAAAATGCTAAATTTGGTTTTACATTGTAAATAAGAATATTCTTGGACTTGGTGCTGATAAACCCAAAGCACAGGACAACAGAGACCCCAGAATAAACATATTCATGATTCTGAAGCTGAAAACAGAATTATTTTAGACGAATATGTTTGTACTTTGTCACTGACTAGATATATTTAAGATAATTTTAAAAAGATATTTTGCATTTTCAGGACCCACAAATATCCCCCATTGCATTATTTTACATTATATTCAACATTGTATATATTAGTTTATTGTAGTTCTGACACTAAAACTCTGAAAACTTGAATTTTTTTCTTACACAGAATTTTTTTCATTTTAGGTGAACTATCCACAATACATATTAATGCATTTGTGTATTGCGATGTATTGTGACAGCACTACTGAATGGTTATTTGTCCACTGCTGTATTTTAGTCAAAGAAACAATCAAAATCTGATTTGTTTTTGTTTTTATTCATACAGTAAAGAACAAAAAGAAAAATAATAAAATCTAGCATTTTTTGGACTTTTAATATCTTAATATTGTTGTTTTTATTTTAATGCACTCTTACTCTCTCTGTCAAAAGTTTGAATGTTCAGCATCATTACTCCAGTCTTCAGTGTCACATGATCCTTCAGAAATCACTCTAATATGAGGATCTGATGCTCAAGACACATTTATGATTATTATCAGTGTTGAAAACAGCTCATATTTCTGTGGAAACTGATACATTTTATTTTTCAGGATTATTTGATGAATGGAAAGTTTAAAAGAACAGCATTTATTTGAAATAGAATATTTTGAAACATTATAAATGACTTTACTGTCATTTTTAATCAGTTTAATGCGTCCTTGATGAATAAATGTATTTATTTAAGTTCTTTCCCCCCCAAAAAAAATTCGTACTCACCCAAAACTTTTGAACGGTAGTATTAATGTTACAAAAGCTTCTATTTCAGATAAATGCTGTTCTTTTCAACTTTCGATTTATCAAAGAATCCTGAAAAAAATTGTTATTTGTAAAAATGTATCACAGTTTCCACAGAAATATGAGCTGTTTTCAACACTGATAATAATCATAAATGTGTCTTGAGCATCAGATCCTCATATTAGAGTGATTTCTGAAGGATCATGTGACACTGAAGACTGGAGTAATGATGCTGAACATTCAGCTTTGATCACAGGAATAAATTACACTTTACTGTATATTCACATAGAGAACAGCTGATCTACACTGGAGTGATATTACACTGTATTACTGTATTTATGATCAAATAAATGCAGCTTTGCCAACACAATAATAAATTACATTTTGAAAATATATTCAAACAGAAAACAGTTATTTTACATTTGAGCTTGAGAGACTTCTTCTAAAAACATAACAATCTTAACGATCGAAAACGTTTGACCGACAGTGTGTAAATAATTAAAAAAAAAATTTTTTTGGCTTTTAAAACCCAATTAGAGCGTGTTATCTTTAAAAAGCCCAGGATGGCCTCTTACATACATACTGAATAGTGAGATGGGTGTGTTCTGCGATTGATGTGTGTGTGTAATATCAGTGAAGAAGCACCAGATGGCAGAGCAACACCAGTGTCTCTTCTTCCTCAGACGCCGCTTTCAAGATCTTCAACCCCAAAGCCGTGCACCACCTCTTCCGGCTGAACAGCCACAACGCCATCCTGGAGTTCCTGCTGGAGGTGACGTCTGTGTTCATTTAATATTCAGCAATATTATTGATCTCCTGCATTCACAGCATTATATGAGAACTGAACTGAGCTGGACGATGACATCACGGTTTACTCCAGAGCCGCTGTATATATAAATGAACTAAATTAATAACTTTTTTTACCACAGAAATGAAGCATCTCTGATCTTACTTAAGCTGGACTGTGACGCTATTCTCTTCTGGAAACAAACTTTATTTCCCTGTTATCTCTGTCTCACACCGGATTCCTCATCCGTAACGAGTGATTTATGGCCCGTTTGAGTCGCTCCTCACGAGCTCGTGTTCTCACAGGGTTCTCCGGAGATAAAGGAGCATTACATCGACTCGAAGAAAGAGGTGGACCGGCACCTGAAGTCCAGCTGTGAGCAGTTCATCCAGCAGCAGACACACACACTCGTGGGAAACCTGGAGGACTTCCTCCGCAAGGTCAGAGCCAGAGGGCATTATGGGTCGCAAACACATTTATGGCCAATGCAAACATGAATGGTGTATAGTGAGAGCGATTCTGCTTTTGTTCCGCGTTCATCAAGTTCAAGTTTTTGCTTAAAACGATCTGCCAATGGGGTCAAATTACATCAGATATACAGATATAATTTCTCTGGCCATTTTACTTCTCTACTAAATGCTTCTTAATTTAAGAATTTTTTATATTTTGACTCAATATAAAGTCTCAATATATTTCATTTCATATGACTCAATATATTTGGACTTATATTGGGTTCAGTGTGTGATGTTGCTGTTCCAGTTCTCCTCTATATCAGTGTCAGTGTTCCTGAACTCCTGAAACGCCTCCATTGTATCTTGAGTTTCTTCCGGGAACGAACACTTCACAATATTCCTCATTATAATAATTAATGCGCAGAATAAAGGGGCGGGGCCTGGTTGAGTTAGTCAGTAGTGTGTTAAACTGGCGGTTATGGAAAGGGGCGGGACATTTCCCAAACACACTCGAAGCGCTCGACCAATCACAACACACTGCTCCAGCCGACCAATCAGAGCACAGTGTGCTTTTCAGGAGGAGGGGCTTCATAGAGACAGGAAGTAAACAGAGCGTTACTGACAGACTGGGAAGAGAGGAGCCGCAACAATGGAGAATATGAGGAGAATAATCAACATTCAAGCAGGAAAACCTGTTCTAGTAGAGCCTGAAACAGCATCAAGACTGATAAAAGGGCATATGTCCTCTTTAAAAATTATTGAAGTTATTTGTCAGTAGAAATCAATGGAAGATCGTTTCCGCCACAGAATAAAAAATTAAAAAGGTAATTGACTTTTTATCTTGCGTGATATAAAGTCAGAATTTCAAGAAATAAACTCTTTTCTCATAATATGCCGTTTATATCTCCCAATTCTGACTTTATAATACGCAATTGCGAGATAAAAAGTTTATCTTTTAAAGTTAATTATCTTTTAAAATGTTTTATTCTGTGGCGGAAACAAGCTTCCATATAAATCAGACTCAATCAGTGGTTAGTGGGCACTTCTCATTTAGTATTTTATTTCAGTCTTAAAACTGAGTTTAATTTAAAGGTCTGTGGGTAACAGCGAATCCTCTCTGAACCCTTCGTGTGTGTGTGTGTGTGTGTGTGTGTGCGTGTGTGTGTGTGCGTGTGCGTGCGTGTGTGTGTGTGTGTGTGTGTGTGTGTGCGCGTGTGCGTGTGCGTGTGCGTGTGTGCGTGTGTGTGCGTGCGCGTGTGTGTGCGTGCGCGTGCGTGTGCGTGCGTGTGCGTGTGCGTGCGCGTGTGTGCGTGCGTGCGCGTGCGCGTGCGTGTGCGTGCGTGTGCGTGTGCGTGCGTGCGTGTACGTGTGTGTGCGTGTGCGCGTGTGTGTGTGTGTGTGTCACAGGTCGGAGCTTTAAAGACGATGGCTGTTGAAGGAGGACCGACGTATAACCTGTCGCAGCAGCCGTGGGCTCAGCCTGGTGAGACGCATCAATCATAAATCATAATCAGCCGATGGGTTACAGCGAACATCGGAAACACTTTATATCGTTGTGTGAATTTGACTGACATGTAAATTGCCTGTAAATTCACATATTATTTGATATTAATGTGAACAAGCAAAGGTGCATTGCAAAAAATGCTTTTCTTACTTTTAATAAAATTTTAAAAAATGAAAATTAAGTTTTTGCTTAAAACAAGCAAAAACTCCATTTTATTTTATTTTTTATCAGAAAACAAGATATAGTTTTGTTATATCATTTTGCTTCTCTAGTAAATGCTTGTTGATATAAGAATTGTTAGATATTGGGACTGGAAACAAGACTAATACGTAAGAAAAGCATTTTTTGCAGTGATCGTTATTCCGTTTCCTTTTTGTGTGATTTGTGCAATTAGACCATAACGAGGCAGAACTGAATATGCCATTTCTCGAACGGTTGTCTTGATGAGGATGTATTATCTGTGCTTTCAGCCAAGATTAATGACGTTGTGATGAGCACCTACCGGATCCTGAAGAACAAGCTGCCAATCACCTTGCAGAGCCTGTCCCTGTATCTGGCCAATCAGGACACAGAGTTCATTCTGTTCAAGCCGGTCAGGGTGAGTCACGCTTCAGATCAACTCCTCATATTATTGTTTATAAGTCTGTTTTCTTAAATATTATCTGCCTAATCATACAATACTAGTTATGTAATCAAGTCTTGGGTTTTAATTGACCTTTCCTTCGGTCACTGTCAGTCACACACTGCAAAAAATGCTTTTCTTACTTAGTGTACTTTCCAGTCCAAATATCTAGAAATTCTTAAATCAAGAAGCATTTACTAAATGAGTAAAATGACATAAGAAATTATATCTTGTTTTCTGGAGAGAAAAAAAATACGTTTTTGC
>CM060599.1:54054634-54059960 GCA_030578255.1 Tiaroga cobitis
ACCCCTTTGCCTTGGGAGACCCTACCAGGAGCCCTAGGCTCCAGACAACACAGCCTCCAGGCTCGCAGGGGCACGCAAACCTCTCCACCACGGCAAGGTGACGCTTCCCGGAGAGGAATTAAAGAAAACCGCTCCATGCAATTACAAGACGAAAATAAATAATTTCAATAAATGTTTTCTTGAATAGATTTAAGTTCACGCTTAGATCATAACTACAAATAGCATGTTAAAATCAATTATATTACATGCAGTAATAATAAATTATGTAATTCTGACATGAAATAATTAAGTTAACTTAAATTTTGTAAATTCAAGTGGAGTCAACATAAGAAATTCAGTTGTAACAAAATGTTCAAGAATTGTGTTCGTATAACTGAGATGAGATACATTTTAATTTTAATTTGACTTATTTTAGTCTATTTATTTATATATTTCAATCTCTAGAACAGTGAACATCCAATCAAAGGCAATAATAACCAGTTACATCACACACACACACACACACACACACACACTGAGACAAACACAGGCAATCATATCAGCAGCAAAACCCCTGTTTATACCAAACACTGAGCAGAGGAGAGTGTGTGTGCGTGTGTGTGTGGAACAGTGAAGACTAGAGTGTGTGTTATAACGGAGAGGAGTTCTCCACACACAGATGATGATGACGGCCACATGTCCACAGCTGATTATGATCCGGACACATTCTCTTGAGACGCTCTTCAGATCCATCACCGTTAAAGCGTGTCAGATCGGAATATTCAACCTTTGATTATAATTCTGTGATTTGAATATGCAACCTTTGATTATGATTATATAATTGTGCTGTTCTTTGAAGTGTTGCGTGGGCCGTCTGGGTCAAAGGTCACAGATGAAAGCGTGAATCGTGGCATAGCAGGATCGCATCACTATCCCCTCGCAAACGTCGACCTCGTGAACCGGCTCACTGCGGGATCGGAACCGAGATGTTCCTAGAGCTGAAATTAGCAGGAGTGTGTTTCGACGGCGTAGTGTGATCTGGGTAAAACTTTCATTCCCATTATCTGGATCTATCATGTTTGTAACACAAACCTATTATAGAGTTATAGAGCGTTTCGGCGGCTCCTCATGTTCACTGCTGCGCATTAAGAGCTCGACTCGTCTGCCGGACCTTTGCTCTTCATTCATTCGTTCATTTATTCATTCATTCATCTTTATACAAAAAAGAAAATTCAGTTTTGATTTCATGATTTATGAAGATGATCTGTGTTTATTCCAAATTATGTATCATTATTAGATATGAGCATTTTATATTTGTATTTTGTACATATAAAATGTTCGTTATATATAATAATGATACATAATTGGAATAAACACAGATCATCTTCATAAATCATGAAATCAAAATGGAATTTTTCTTTTTTTTAAAAGATGAATGAATGAATAAATACATAAAAACATAATCAGAGTAACTTGCTTCACCTGTGAAACAACTTTCCTTTCGGTGATGTCATCAGTCCCTCCTCCAATCATCTGTTCCGGTGTGTAACGCCCACACGTCCCAAACACACATTGTTTTCTTTCTTTTGTGAGAAACACAAGAACGTCAACCTTCTGGTTTTGTGCGTACAGTGCAGTTATTTATACTGTCAAGCACCATAACTCATATGATTTTTGAGCGAGGAACATCAAATTTAATCTAAAATTTAAGTCATTATTAATTTATTTTATAACCTTTTCCTTCATCAATGCCTCTTTAACTTGAACAAAAGTGTGAAGATTAAATATTATAAATAATTTTTTGCAAGCAAGATAATGTTTTTGATGCCATCATTTTTCTGTTTGCTGCAAGAGTTCTGATATAAAGTGCTCGGTCACATGACATTTACGTGATTGGCGCAAAATAATGTATCCATGAGCAAAGATGGCAGTATGTTTAAATGATAAATAATGCACAATACAGATTTTACTGGCAGGTAAGAAACATTTGTGACTGGTAGTTGTTCTGTTCACCCAGGTGTGCCTGCAGGTGTGCTGAAAGACCCTTGGGCGAGAACTAAAGACTAGAGAAACAGAAGCTCAGTGTGTGTTTTTGGGATGATGACTGATGATGTCGTCAGCCTTTCCCGCTCTGTCTGAGTTGTGCTGGTTGCCATGGTGATGACCCATGCCATGCCATCAAACCCCTTCGCCACGGTTCACTAGTGAGTCAAGAGCTCCAGACAAAACACATCAAACGGAGCAGAAGACAACACACACCAGAGATGTGTTCACGTCTGCAGGAGGAGGGAAACAAAAACTGCACTGGGATTTAGATATGTGTTTAATTAACAAAGTTTGGGAGGAACACGTTAAAATTATCTAAATTACTAGTCGTACCCTAGAGACAAAGATGAATTAATGATATTGAGAAGAGGATATATGTCCTCTGGAAACATCTCTTTTCAGTAGCTTAGTCGGTATAGGGTCAAACATACATGTTGTTGATTTAGATGATTTAACGAGTTTAGAAAATTATCTCCTTTCCTATAGCACTGAATGAATCAAATATTTCCTCAGTAAAATAATTTTGTCCCTGATATTATCAATCTTATTAGTGAAGAAGTTCATAAAGTCATCACTGCTGTGTTGCTTGGACACTTCTGAGCTTGAAGCTTTTTTTTTCGTTAGTTTAGCCACTGTTTCACATAAATACCTTGGATTATGTTTATTTTCTTCTAATAGGGTTGAAAAATAAGCAGATCTATCAGCTTTTAAAGCCTCTCTGTAAGCAATCGAGCTCTCTTTCCACAAAATCCGAAATACCTCTAGTTTAGTTTTCTTCCAGTTGCGCTCCATTTTTCTGGCTGCTCTCTTAAGGGCCGGGTGTGCTCGCTGTACCACGGCGTTGGGCTATTTTCTTTAATCTTTCTTTAAGTGCAAATGAGCAACCGTGTCTAAAGTGCTGGAAAAGAGAGTTAAAAGTTTAAAACTTAAAGTTAAAAGTCGCAACATTGAGTTCTTCTAAGCTATCCGGGATGATGAAAACTGAGTAGGAAGATTATAATAAAGCAATCTTAGTGGCAGAAGTTATAGGTCTAACATATTTGTAACACAGAGTCGGCTTTGCAGCCTTGGCTAAATGGAGTATACACAAGACTAGATAATGATCTTAGATGTCATCGCTCTGCTGCAGAATTTCAACGGCTTCAGCATCTATTCCATGTGATAATATTAGATCTAGAGTATGATTACGACGATGAGTAGGTCCTGACACGTGTTGTCTAACTCCAATAGAGTTTACAATGTCTTTAAATGCCAATCCCAATGCATCTTTTTCATTATCTACATGTATATAAAATCACCAACAATAAGGACTTTATCTGCAGCCAGTACTAATATAACTCTGATAGAAAGTCAGCAGATTCTTTGATAAAGTCGGTATGGTACCCTGGTGGCCTGTATACAGTAGCGCAATTCATCATTTTACACTATATATCGTTACATTAAGCACCAACACTTCAAAAGAATTATATTTAAAACTAGACTTCTTAGTAATTCTGAAAATATTACTATAAATTACAGCAACACCTCCCCCTTTGCCTTTCAGACGAGGTTCATGTTTATAACTGTAATCTTGTGGGGTGGACTCATTTAAAGTAATATAATCGTTTGGTTTTAGCCAGGTTTCTGTCATACGCAGCACATCTAGGTTATAGTCTGTAATCATATTAACAATAAGTGCTTTGAAGTAAGGGATCGAATATTCAACCCAAGCTTTATCATTTGCTCATTTGTATCATGTTTGTTTTTTATTTGTTGAACATCAATTAAATTTTTACCCTTAGATGGGTTTGGATGTTTTTTGTATGTCCTAATTCGGGGAACAGACACAGTCTCTATATGATGATATCTAGGTGAAAGAGGCTCTATGTGATGGATTTATCTGACCTTGGTGACGTGAGGGACGGTCGGTTTAGCCAGTCTGTCTGCTTCCTGACCTGAGCCCCAGATTGTCATGTTTGAGGTCTAAGACTATGTGCCATATTACTAGAGAGAAGAGCAGCACCAGCCCAGGAGGGATGGATACCATCTCTTTTCAACAGGTCAGGTCTGCCCAAAATCTTTTCAAATTCTATATTATTTGTAAGTGAGAACTCGTGAAACAGTCATTTTCTGAACGGATGGATGGATTGTGTGTTTGCGCCTCATTACATTCACAGCTGTTTAAATCACTCAGTGTTTAGCAAAGCTCTAGTGAACATCTGGACACACACTGATGCATCAGGAGGAATGAGCAGCACTGACTGTGTGTGTGTGTGTGTGTGTGTGTGTGTGTGTGTGTGTGAATCCTGTGAAAGCGCTGCATATACAGCATCATGGAGGCAAGATCACACTGGAAACTCTGTGTCTCGACCCGCAGGCCGTGTGAATGACACACTGAGTCTGAGATCGGGCCAAAACACATGATTTATTGAGCCGCTGTCAAACTCTAGCGTATATAAACACACACCTTCACCTACGAGACTCAAGAGCTGCAGGGAACAAACATCTCAAGCATTATTCTTCAGCATGAGACCTGATTAGAACCGGATTTCTCTCAGGTTTTAGAGTCTTTGACATGTTGGTCTCCGCCACTGTGCTGTTATTGCTGTGTGTTTATAGTTCTTGCCGGGTTCATTAGTGCTCAGGACTGCAGATCCGGGAGTAAAGAACATCTCGTGGAACTCCCCGGACGGCAACCGGGAACAGAACCTGGAAGAACTCCACGGATGGCTCCGGGAACAGAACCTGGAGGAACTTCCCGACGGCACCGGGAACAGAACCCGGTGGAACTCCCCGGACGGCACCGGGAACAGAACCCGGTGGAACTCCCCGGACGGCACGGGAACAGAAACCCAGTGGAACTCCCCGGAGGGCACCAGGAACAGAACCCAGTGGAGCTCCCTGGACGGCACCGGGAACAGAACCCCGGTGGAACTCCCCTGACGGCACCGGGAACAGAACCCGGAGAAACTCCCCGGACGGCACCGGGAACAGAAACCGGAGGAACTCCCCGGACTGCATCGGGAACAGAACCCGGAGGAACTCCCCGGACGGCACCGGGAACAGAACCCGGTGGAACTCCCCGGACAGCACCAGGAACAGAACCCGGATGTGCTCGGCACCGGTGCGGATCAGAGACGCCTTCAGGTACATCAACAGTGTGGTCTCGGTTCTGGTGCTGCTACTCGGATGCTGGGAAACGTGACTCTTTTGAGGATCATCACAGAACACAAAAGCATGAGAACTGGACCCAATATTCTCATCGGCAGTCTGGCTCTGGGAGATCTCCTGCACATCGTCATCGCGATTCCCATCAATGTTT
>CM060599.1:54060060-54075060 GCA_030578255.1 Tiaroga cobitis
TGTGACGGATGAGCAGCTGATCTGCTCTCTGTGTAAACTGGTCGGGCATCACCGAGAGCACCAGGTGGCGGCGCTGGGGGAGCGCTTCGACAAGCTGAAGGTGAGCCACACTGGGGAAATGCATAAAAATTGTTATTGCGATTTTAAATCTAACAAATAATCCTGGTTGTATGTGATTGTTTTAGAGGTGTTTGTGATTTATATATCAATATGACCATAAAATATGAATAATAATTCGATTCGACAAGCTAGAGGTGAGCCACACTGGGGGAAATGCAGTAAAAATCTAATATAAATTGTGATTGCGATTTAAATAAAACAAAAAATCCAGGTTTTATTAGATTGTTTTATAGGTGTTTTGTGATTATATATCAATATGACTATAAAATATTAATAATAATAGATTCGACAAGCTGAAGGTGAGCCACACTGGGGAAATGCAGTAAAAATCTAAAATAAAAATAAAAATCCAGGTTTTATGCGATTGTTTTAGAAGTGTTTTGTGAGTATATATCAATAGGACTATAAAATATTAATAATAATACGATTCGACAAGCTGAAGGTGAGCCACACTGGGGAAGTGCAGTAAAAATCTAAAATAAAACAAAAAATCCAGGTTTTATGCGATTGTTTTAGAGATGTTTGTGATTATATATCAATATGACTATAAAATATTAATAATAATAGATTCAACAAGCTGAAGGTGAGCCACACTGGGGAAATACAGTACAAATCTAAAATAAAACAAAAAATACAGGTTTTATGTGATTGTTTTAGAAGTATTTTGTGATTATATATCAATAGGACTATAAAATATTAATAATAATACGATTCGACAAGCTGAAGGTGAGCCAAACTGGGGAAGTGCAGTAAAAATCTAAAATAAAACAAAAAATCCAGGTTTTATGCGATTGTTTTAGAGATGTTTGTGATTATATAACAATATGACTATAAAATATTAATAATAATAGATTCAACAAGCTGAAGGTGAGCCACACTGGGGAAATACAGTACAAATCTAATAAAAATTGTGATTGCGATTTTAAATCTAACAAATAATCCTGGTTGTATGTGATTGTTTTAGAGGTGTTTGTGATTTATATATCAATATGACCATAAAATATGAATAATAATTCGATTCGACAAGCTAGAGGTGAGCCACACTGGGGGAAATGCAGTAAAAAACGAATATAAATTGTGATTGCGATTTAAATAAATAAAAAAATCCAGGTTTTATTAGATTGTTTTATAGGTGTTTTGTGATTATATATCAATGTGACTATAAAATATTAATAATAATAGATTCGACAAGCTGAAGGTGAGCCACACTGGGGAAATGCAGTAAAAAAAAAAAAAAAAAAAAATCCAGGTTTTATAGGTGTTTTGTGATTATATATCAATATGACTATAAAATATTAATAATAATAGATTCGACAAGCTGAAGGTGAGCCACACTGGGGAAATGCAGTAAAAATCTAAAATAAAAATAAAAATCCAGGTTTTATGCGATTGTTTTAGAAGTGTTTTGTGAGTATATATCAATAGGACTATAAAATATTAATAATAATACGATTCGACAAGCTGAAGGTGAGCCACACTGGGGAAGTGCAGTAAAAATCTAAAATAAAACAAAAAATCCAGGTTTTATGCGATTGTTTTAGAGATGTTTGTGATTATATATCAATATGACTATAAAATATTAATAATAATAGATTCAACAAGCTGAAGGTGAGCCACACTGGGGAAATACAGTACAAATCTAAAATAAAACAAAAAATACAGGTTTTATGTGATTGTTTTAGAAGTATTTTGTGATTATATATCAATAGGACTATAAAATATTAATAATAATACGATTCGACAAGCTGAAGGTGAGCCAAACTGGGGAAGTGCAGTAAAAATCTAAAATAAAACAAAAAATCCAGGTTTTATGTGATTGTTTTAGAGATGTTTGTGATTATATAACAATATGACTATAAAATATTAATAATAATAGATTCAACAAGCTGAAGGTGAGCCACACTGGGGAAATACAGTACAAATCTAATAAAAATTGTGATTGCGATTTTAAATCTAACAAATAATCCTGGTTGTATGTGATTGTTTTAGAGGTGTTTGTGATTTATATATCAATATGACCATAAAATATGAATAATAATTCGATTCGACAAGCTAGAGGTGAGCCACACTGGGGGAAATGCAGTAAAAAACGAATATAAATTGTGATTGCGATTTAAATAAATAAAAAAATCCAGGTTTTATTAGATTGTTTTATAGGTGTTTTGTGATTATATATCAATGTGACTATAAAATATTAATAATAATAGATTCGACAAGCTGAAGGTGAGCCACACTGGGGAAATGCAGTAAAAAAAATAAATAAAAAAAATCCAGGTTTTATAGGTGTTTTGTGATTATATATCAATATGACTATAAAATATTAATAATAATAGATTCGACAAGCTGAAGGTGAGCCACACTGGGGAAATGCAGTAAAAATCTAAAATTAAAATAAAAATCCAGGTTTTATGCGATTGTTTTAGAAGTGTTTTGTGAGTATATATCAATAGGACTATAAAATATTAATAATAATACGATTCGACAAGCTGAAGGTGAGCCACACTGGGGAAGTGCAGTAAAAATCTAAAATAAAACAAAAAATCCAGGTTTTATGCGATTGTTTTAGAGATGTTTGTGATTATATATCAATATGACTATAAAATATTAGGGCTGTAACGATACGCGATATAAAATCGAAATCGCGATACTCAGGTCCACGATCCTGTATCGCGATGTGAGAAGGCAGAATCGCGATCACACCCCTTCCAACTCCCAGAGATTTCCTTCCTGTCCAGAACCAGGGCTCGAATTTCGGCGCGGGATTGCGGGTATTGCGCATAATTCTAATCATTCCCGCAGGTCTCCCATTTATAATGCGGGAAATACCCGCAATCGTAATCCACACAGATGATAAAATCAAATCATTCTTTTAACAACTATCTTCCAGACGCAATTTCACAAACAGCGTGAGTGTTCAGCGGTGCCGCGCGCGTCTTCTATCTCTTCTCTCATAATGTGTTGTGCAAGGCAGGCGCTGCATGCGGCGATAATACACACTCGCGTTTTGGAGTCGGGACCATAGACTGTAAAAGTCTTTTTAAGTCTTACCAGTTTAAACATTCAAGCAATTTTAAACTAATCAGTGCTCGCGCGCTCTCTGAGAGATTATTTTCTATGCGCACATTCATAGAAAATCCGCCTCAAAAATAGCTGGCCAGTAACTATTTTTCGCGGATTATATTGCTTTAACACGCAAAATTGTCAATTTCGGTCTTTGTGAGTAGGCTATACTCTAAACATAGTCGGTTTTGTCTTTAATAGGCATAAAACGCATGCCAGTATAATGAACACAGGATCCGTGCACTAGCTCTTAAAGTGACGGAAGCCATATGTGTCTGTCATTAATTTTGTTGTCAAAACAACAAAAGACGGCTTTAAGTTAAAGGAATCAGGATTAATAGCCTATGTATTTAATTTATTCCGGACTAAAATACTACCCAGTGTTATTTTCCATTTGATTACTTTATTCAGTTTCTGTATGTGAATACTAGTGTTAGACCTATTCAAAAACTTTTCTCTTTAATTGTCTTTAATGGTATCTTTATTCTATTGTATTTATTTGTGCTACTTTTTTCAATTTAATTAAACAATTTAAATCAAGCTTCCTTGTGATGTGTAAATTCTTAACAACAATATTACCTCATTGTAAAAATGCAATGAGCGTAAACATTTAGGCAAGATAAATGTAATAATTTTGTTTGGAAAAAATGCCCCCCCCCCCCCCCCCCACACTTTCTCCCCCCCAAACAAAAAAAATCCCCCACATGAGAATCATCTAAGGGGGGATTCCCCCACCCCAAACCCCCATAATTTGCATAGTTATTATTGTTCTTTGGTGTTTAGATTATACAGGTTTTTCCTAATGTTATTTAATAAAAATACCGGTATTTTTTTTCTTCTCTCAAAATCTCTTTTTTTCACCACAAGCCCCGCCCCCTCAAGCCCCGCCCCCGTGATAGAATCGCGATACGAATCGAATCGTGGGTCAAAAATCGTGATACGAATCGAATCGTGGGTTTGGTGTATCGTTACAGCCCTATAAAATATTAATAATAATAGATTCAACAAGCTGAAGGTGAGCCACACTGGGGAAATACAGTACAAATCTAAAATAAAACAAAAAATACAGGTTTTATGTGATTGTTTTAGAAGTATTTTGTGATTATATATCAATAGGACTATAAAATATTAATAATAATACGATTCGACAAGCTGAAGGTGAGCCAAACTGGGGAAGTGCAGTAAAAATCTAAAATAAAACAAAAAATCCAGGTTTTATGCGATTGTTTTAGAGATGTTTGTGATTATATAACAATATGACTATAAAATATTAATAATAATAGATTCAACAAGCTGAAGGTGAGCCACACTGGGGAAGTGCAGTAAAAATCTAAAATAAAACAAAAAATCCAGGTTTTATGCGATTGTTTTAGAGATGTTTGTGATTATATATCAATATGACTATAAAATATTAATAATAATAGATTCAACAAGCTGAAGGTGAGCCACACTGGGGAAATACAGTACAAATCTAAAATAAAACAAAAAATACAGGTTTTATGTGATTGTTTTAGAAGTATTTTGTGATTATATATCAATAGGACTATAAAATATTAATAATAATACGATTCGACAAGCTGAAGGTGAGCCAAACTGGGGAAGTGCAGTAAAAATCTAAAATAAAACAAAAAATCCAGGTTTTATGTGATTGTTTTAGAGATGTTTGTGATTATATAACAATATGACTATAAAATATTAATAATAATAGATTCAACAAGCTGAAGGTGAGCCACACTGGGGAAATACAGTACAAATCTAATAAAAATTGTGATTGCGATTTTAAATCTAACAAATAATCCTGGTTGTATGTGATTGTTTTAGAGGTGTTTGTGATTTATATATCAATATGACCATAAAATATGAATAATAATTCGATTCGACAAGCTAGAGGTGAGCCACACTGGGGGAAATGCAGTAAAAAACGAATATAAATTGTGATTGCGATTTAAATAAATAAAAAAATCCAGGTTTTATTAGATTGTTTTATAGGTGTTTTGTGATTATACATCAATGTGACTATAAAATATTAATAATAATAGATTCGACAAGCTGAAGGTGAGCCACACTGGGGAAATGCAGTAAAAAAAATAAATAAAAAATATAGCTGCGAGCAGCGATTACGGGCCCAAGCCGGTGGCACCGCAACCCCGGTGCCTTTAGTTACCTAAAGGCACCGGAGTGGCGGTGCCGCCGGCTTTGGCCCTTCATCGCTGCTCGCAGCTATATTCATATATATATATATATATATATATATATATATATATATATATATATATAACAAGCCGGTGGCACCGCCACCCCGGTGCCTTTATATATATATATATATATATATGTCTACATTGTTCAATCACGCCTCACACACACACACACACTTTTGCAGAGCCCACACCAATGCAAGCTCTATAGCACACATCTTCTCAAAGGTCAAAGCGGAGTTACGATATTGCCCGTCATGCACAGTAACCGTAAAGGCACCGGGGGTGGCGGTGCCACCGGCTTGTTTATATATATATATATATCGTATTATTCTAACTTGTAAAAAACTATTAACTTTTGTTAATATTCAACCATTTCACAACTAACTTTTTTCCATAGATCAAACACAACATAATTATATGGTGGACTGAAACAAAAATTATTAATTAAATAAAATTATTGTTTTCCTCTGAAATAGCAAAAGCATCACACACTAGCTGTACCTGCTCTAAATAAAAAAGAGTAATTCAATAAAAATACAAAATCGAACTAAATAAAATAAATTATTACAAAAACAAAATCAAACCAAAGAAAATATATCTTCGAAAAAAAAAGCGAGTGTCATGAGGAAAGGCGCCTCAGGAATCGTCAGGATTAACTCCATGTGTAAGGAATTTTGATTGATTTTATTTGTCACTTGAAAATTATTGTTAAATGTGTGCCTGCATAACTTTAATAAGATTTATTTTCTTTGATTTGATTTTGTTTTATATAATTTATTTATTTCGATTTTGTATTTTTATTTAAATACTATTATTTATTTAGAGCAGGTACAGCTAAGTGTGCGATGCTTTTGCTATTTCAGAGGGAAAAAAACACATTTTATTTCAAAAAGGCTTTTCAATTAAATAAAATGTTCAAGCTTTGTTTTCGTTTTATTATTTTGTTTGTTTTAAGCTTTGTTTAATTTATATTGTTAATCATCTGACACAAAACAAATGCATAAAGTATCATTTTAACTTTTAAAAAACTATTAACATTTGTTAATAGTACATTGCCTGTCTTTTGTTAATAGGACAAAACATAGTTATTATATTTTATAATATTTTATAAATATATAAAATAAACATTTGTAATGAAATCGTTCAAAAAAATGATATTAGCATTGTTTTAAACTTTGAAACAGAAGTAGCGCAATGCCTGGCCACTCCCGCGCCGCCTCCTTTTCACAATCCGAGGGAACCATCTCCGGAATATTAACCTCACTCCTAGAAGTCCAATTCTCATTATTCATGCCTCTTACCTGGGATTGATTGCACACACACACACACACACACACACACACACACACGCACGCACGCACGCACTCACACGCACACACACACACACACACACACACACACACACACACACACACACACACGTGTCAAGTCACTTACATTTTAGATGCAATATTGACTGTTCTTCTGTTTCAGCAGCGAAAATAGTTAAACAAAGATCACAGCAGAACCATTGCATCTCACAGCAACGTGTTTTCTCATTACTGAATGATTCAGCATTTTGAACAAATTGGTTGACTCAAAGATTCAATGACCAATCCATAAACATCTGTCTCATTCATGAATGACTCAGTCGTTCAAACGAATCGTTTGAACGAATGAATCAATGACCCGCTCATTAAGACGGTCGCCTGGCGACACCTAGTGACGGTTTAGTGTTATTTGATTATACACTCAAAATATTCCACAACAAATCCTTTAAATTTAATGATATTCAGAACAGAACACAAATAAAAAAATAACTATAATAAAGCCAAAACGAAATAATTTAAAACAAAAGTAAAAGTAAGTGGTGTTAGGCTCACGTAAATCTCTCTTTAGAATCTAAATGTTGCAACATTTGCGATGTATTTGGATGCTAAACTATTCTTTATTACAGGCTTTGTACTTCACTCACGTTCCAATATCGACGGAAAAAATCATCCTCTTCACTTGTGCAAAAATGTGCTTGGAAAAATCACAGTGGAGCGGTGCTTACTGTGAATGATACAAATTGTACTACTGACTATTTCAACATAGCAGTGTAATTTGTATATGTTAGGTTGAATGTTTTATTATTGTGTGTGTGTGTGTGTGTGTGTGTGTGTGTTGTGTGTGTGTGTGTGTGTGTGTGTGTGTGTGTGTGTGTGTGTGTGTGTGTGTGTGTGTCAGTGTGTGTGTGGGGGTCTGGGTGGCTCAGCGCGATTGAACAGTGAAACATACTCCGTCATTTTCTTCATACAGGACATCATTCAAACGTCAAAGTGTTTACTTATATTTGTGTACACTCGCAATTAAACACAACATTGTGTTTTTGTTAAATAAATTAAAGTAATACGTCCCCCGAAATGGCGCTAATTTTAAAATGAAACTAAAATGCTCACGGCTGCACGGGCATTCATAACTCTGCGCGCCCACGGTGAGGGACGAGCAGAACAGAGCGAACGTTGTTTAGTTCATTCCTACTTCCATAGGAATTAATTGAAAAAGCTCACTCTACTCTGCACCATTATTAATGAATTGTGCAGACGTCCTTATTTTACTTTCGCTTTTTACCTGATTTTGAACACAAGAGGGCAGTATAACACTATGTATGATTTGGAAAAAAAATTTTTTTGACTAAACAACCATTCTGGCTGTTTTTAAACTTAAACATTATTCTCTAATTGCTCTCACCATGCCCGTTTCTGAAACTCTGCACATGTCTACTGTCTAATAAATGTGATGTGTCTGTCGGGTTTCATGCAATTTCAAGTATGTTAAGAGTCTCAAAAGCATCAACAAAGAATAATAAAGTTTGATGCGTTGCCACGGCAACAGTATCTAAGATATCAATAATCCTTTCTCAGGTCTACATCTGCCGTGTGTCTACATTATACACATAAAGTTTGAAGCAAATTGGGTAAAAATAAGAGGGTGATTTCAAAGCCTTTAGGAAGTGACACACTTCCTGCTGCCAGTTGGTGGCGCTATAACTTTGACTCACAATAGTCACATCCATGTGATCGGACTCTTACAGCGAACACACTGCTGAAGTTTCATCAAGATCAGTTAATGTATGCAGAAGTTATAACACACTTCCTGTTTCCTTTATTCGCCATAAATTCGTTTCCTCGCCACAGCCAAACCGTTCGAGATATCAAAAATCCCCTGGCAACTTTTCATCCTCAATGTCTTGACTTCATGCTGACCGAGTTTCGTGGCGATTGGTCGAATTCTCTAGGAGGAGTATATCGAATTCCAGGGGCATACGCTTCCAAACAAACCATAATAGCCGACTTCCTGTTGGGCTGGGGTAAAAAGTAAAAGTACAAAGGATATATGAATCGATGAGATCTATATGTGTACCGAGTTTCATATTATTACATTCAAGCGTGTTTGATTTATGGACCAAGTTTTCGGACCCCGTTCCAGGGGGCACTGTCGAGCCCCCCTGCCACGCCCGGGTACCAGCTTCAGCCCGGCCCTGATGGCCACGGGTTCTGACCCGTGTGCAAAGTTTCAAGAGTTTTTGAGCACGTTAAGGGCCCCCAAAGTGCGCTGAGAGTCTCAAAAGTATCCAAAAAGAATATTAAAGTTTGATGCGTTGTCACGGCAACAGCATCTAAGATATCAACAATCCTTTCACAGGTCTAAATCTGGCGTGTGTCTACATTATACACATCAAGTTTGAAGCAAATCGGGTAAAGCCTGTTTGATTTATGGACCAAGTTTTCGGACCCCATTCCAGGGGGCGCTGTCGAGCCCCCCTGCCACGCCCGGGTACCAGCTTCAGCCCGGCCCTGATGGCCGCGGTTTCTGACCCGTGTGCAAAGTTTCAAGAGTTTTTGAGCACGTTAAGGGCCCCAAAAGTGCGCTAAGAATCTCAAAAGTATCCAAAAAGAATATTAAAGTTTGATGCGTTGTCACGGCAACAGCATCTAAGATATCAACAATCCTTTCACAGGTCTACATCTGGCTTGTGTCTACATTATACACATCAAGTTTGAAGCAAATAGGGTAAAGCGTGTTGGATATATGGACCAAATTGTCTGACCCGTTCAAGGGGGCGCTGTCGAGCCCCCCTGCCACGCCCGGGTACCAGCTTCAGCCTGGCCCTGATGGCCGCGGGTTTTGTCCCGTGTGCAAAGTTTCAAGAGTTTTCGAGCACGTTAAGAACCCCAAAAGTGCCCGAAAGCATAAAAAAGCATGAAAAAGCTTAAAAAAAGGAATATTAATGTTTGATGCATTGCCATGGCAACAGTATCTAAGATATCAATAATCCTTTCACAGGTCTACATCTGGCGTGTGTCTACATTATGCACATGAAGTTTGAAGCAAATCGGGTAAAAATAAGAGGGTGATTTAAAAGCATTTTGAAAGTGACACACTTCCTGCTTCCAGTTGGTGGCGCTATAACTTTGACTCACAATAGTCACATCCATGTGATCGGGCTCTTACAACGAACACACTGCTGAAGTTTCATCAAGATTAGTTAATGTATGCAGTAGTTATAACACACTTCCTGTTTCACGTTTCTCGCCATAATTTCGTTTACTCGCCACGGCCAAACCGTTCGAGATATCAAAAATCCCCTGGCAATTTTTCATCCTCAGTGTCTTGACTTCATGCTGACCGAGTTTCGTGCCGTGTGTTTGAATTCTCTAGGAGGAGTATTTCACATTCCATTGCATGTGTTTTCCAAACAACCCTTAATAGCCGACTTCCTGTTGGGCTGGGGTAAAAAGTAAGAGCATGAAGTATATATGAACCGATGAGATCTATATGTGTACTGAGTTTCATATTATTACATGCAAGCGTGTTTGATTTATGGACCAAGTGTTCAAACCCCGTTCCAGGGGGCGCTGTCGAGCCCCCCTGCCACGCCCGGGTACCATCTTCAGCCCGGCCCTGATGGCCGCGGGTTCTGAGATGTGTGCAAAGTTTCAAGAGTTTTCGAGCACGTTAAGGCCCCCAAAAGTGCCCAAAAGGTAGTAAAATAATAATAATAATAATAATAAATATAGCTGCGAGCAGCGATTACGGGCCCAAGCCGGTGGCACCGCAACCCTGGTTCCTTTAGTTACCTAAAGGCACCGGGGTGGCGGTGCCGCCGGCTTTGGCCCTTCATCGCTGCTCGCAGCTATATTTATATATATATATATATATATATATATATATATATATATATATATATATATATATATAAATTATATATATATATATATATAAAAAATACATATATATATATATATATATATATATATTTTTATATACATATATATATATATATATATATATATATATATATATATATATATATCTCACTTGCCTTACCTATATATATCTCACTTGCCTTACCTGAGAACAATGAAAACAATAAAAAAAACTAGGGAATCACTAAACCGAGAGAATTATTCTGTTTTGATGATACACTCAAAATATTACACAAGCAATTCTTTAAATTTAATGATATTCAGAACAGAACAAGAATTCAAAAAAACTATAATTAAGAATTAACCGAAATAATTGAAAGCGAAAGTGAAAGTAAGTGGTGTTTGGCTCACGTAACTCTCTCATTAGAATCAAACTGTTTCAACATTTGCGATGTACTTGGATGCTAAACTATTCTTTATTATGGGCTTTGTACTTCACTCAGGTTTCAATATGTGTGTGTGTGTGTGTGTGTGTGTGTGTGTGTGTGTGTGAGGTGCGGGTGCGATTGAACTGTTACACATAAAAACATACTCCGTCCAATAAAACACAACAAAGTGCTTTTTTCAAACTATAAACTCTTGTCAAACTGTAACCTACAACTGTCACCAAACTAAAATCACACGCACACACTGTCTAAAAGCAAAAAATATTTATCCAACCCCATTTAAAACAGTCTGTGGGTGCCATCTTTTGGACATTCACCACATCGCATTGATTTTCATTTATTGTCCTCAGAGCCCTAATCTGTTTATTTTTCAATTACACATTCTACATTGATTAAAAAAGTAATGTTTTTATTTTATACAGGAATAAATTATTTATAATTCAGATGAGAATAAAGTTAGTGTTTTACAATTTAAAGGAAAACAAATATATTGTTCTGAAATATAGCACATTCATTTTAAATTCATTCAGCTTCAATTACCAATACAATCTTAATTTTATTTAAAGCAAACTATACATTTAAAAGATCTTGGTTCTGTGCATATTTTGTAATTTAAAAAAAATACAAAATTGTTATGCAAAAAGACAAGGCCTTAGAGATTTCTTTATCCTTTAATGCAGGAAAAATCACACAGCAATGAAAGGCTTAATATCATGTCACTGTAACAGCCAGCCAGCCACACACACACATATAAACACAGACACCAGCCCTCCCTCCCCCTCCCTCCCCACACAGACAGCCACACACACACACACACATAGAATGGGAGGGGGCCCTCTCTCTGTCAAAGAGTGACAGAGAGAGATACCATTTCATGAAATCCACATTCAAACCACAATATCTGACTTTCTGAGGGTTGGAGCTATTGACTGTAAATTAGAAAGTTGTTTGGCTTGAGGAGAAGAATATACAAGCTGAGTTTTGTAACTGTAGGTAAATCTAACTAAGTTATAACACACTTTATATGTCCTTTTTTAGTCATGAAAATTCATTTCCTCGCCACGGCCAAACCGTTCGAGATATCAAAAATCCGTCAGCAATTTAGCATCCTCAATGTCTTGACTTCATGCACGCCTAGTTTGGCGATGATTGAATGAATTGCCTAGGAGTAGTACTTCAAATTCCACAGCAAGCGTTTTCCAAACAACCCATAATAGCCGACTTCCTGTTGGGCTGGCGTAAAACTTGACCAGGGGTAAAATGTTTGGCCCGATGAGATATATATGTGTACTGAGTTTCATATTAATTCATGCAAGCGTGTTGAATATATGGACCAAATTGTCGGACCCCGTTCAAGGGGGCGCTGTTGAGCCCCCCTGCCACGCCCGGGTACCAGCTTCAGCCCGGCCCTGATGGCCGTGGGTTCTGACCTGTGTGCAAAATTTCAAAAGTTTTTGAGCACGTTAAGAGTCCCAAAATCCCCTGAAACCTTGAAATGCATTAAAATCAATAGACAAATCCCTCACACACAGAGACGGAAAGAGAGGGAGAGAAAATTCTCAGAAACATCCACATTCAAACTAAAATATCTGACTCCCTCTTGGTCTGAGCTAATGACAGTAAATTAGAAAGTTGTCCGGCTTGATCTGAACAATATGCGTACCGAGTTTTATGATTGTAGGTAAAACTATAGAACTAACACCCCCACTTTTGTCAAAAGGTGGCGCTACTGAGCCCCTGCACCACGCCCGTTTCTGAAACTTTGCACATGTCTACTGGCTAATAAATGTGATGTGTCTGTCGAGTTTCATGTTATTTCAAGTATGTTAAGAGTCTCAAAAGCATCAACAAAGAATATTAAAGTTTGATGCGTTGCCACGGCAACAGTATCTAATATATCAATAATCCTTTCACAGGTCTACATCTGCCGTGTATTTACATTATACAGATGAAGTTTGAAGCAAATCGGGTTAAAATAAGAGGGTGATTTCAAAGCATTTTGAAAGTGACACACTTCCTGCTGCCAGTTGGTGGCGCTATAACTTTGACTCACAATAGTCACATCCATGTGATCGTCCTCTTACAACGAACACACTGCTGAAGTTTCATTAAGATCAGTTAATGTATGCTGACGTTATAACACACTTCCTGTTTCACGTTTCTCGCCATAAATTCGTTTCCTCGCCACGGCCAAACCGTTCGAGATATCAAAAATCCCCTGGCAATTTTTCATCCTCAATGTCTTGACTTCATGCTGACCGAGTTTCGTGGCATTTCTTTGAATTCTCTAGGAGAAGTACTTTAAATTCCATTGCATGCGTTTTACAAACAACCCTAAATAGCCGACTTCCTGTTGGGCTGGGGTAAAAAGTAAGAGCATGAAGTATATATGAACCGATGAGATCTATATGTGTACTGAGTTTCATATTCTTACATGCAAGCGTGTTTGATTTATGGACCAAGTTTTCGGACCCCGTTCCAGGGGGCGCTGTCGAGCCCCCCTGCCACGCCCGGGTACCATCTTCAGCCCGGCCCTGATGGCCGCGGGTTCTGACCCGTGTGCAAAGTTTCAAGAGTTTTCGTGCACGTTAAGAGCCCCAAAAGTGCCCGAATAGTCGTAAGAAAAATAAAAGAGAAAAAAAAAAATAATAATCCTAAGGAAAACAATAGGGCCTTCGCCCTTTCAGGGCTTGGGCCCTAATAAATAATAATCCTAAGGAAAACAATAGGGCCTTCGCCTTTTCAAGGCTTGGGCCCTAATAAATAATAATCCTAAGGAAAACAATAGGGCCTTCGCCTTTTCAAGGCTTGGGCCCTAAAAATCCAGGTTTTATAGGTGTTTTGTGATTATATATCAATATGACTATAAAATATTAATAATAATAGATTCGACAAGCTGAAGGTGAGCCACACTGGGGAAATGCAGTAAAAATCTAAAATAAAAATAAAAATCCAGGTTTTATGCGATTGTTTTAGAAGTGTTTTGTGAGTATATATCAATAGGACTATAAAATATTAATAATAATACGATTCGACAAGCTGAAGGTGAGCCACACTGGGGAAGTGCAGTAAAAATCTAAAATAAAACAAAAAATCCAGGTTTTATGCGATTGTTTTAGAGATGTTTGTGATTATATATCAATATGACTATAAAATATTAATAATAATAGATTCAACAAGCTGAAGGTGAGCCACACTGGGGAAATACAGTACAAATCTAAAATAAAACAAAAAATACAGGTTTTATGTGATTGTTTTAGAAGTATTTTGTGATTATATATCAATAGGACTATAAAATATTAATAATAATACGATTCGACAAGCTGAAGGTGAGCCAAACTGGGGAAGTGCAGTAAAAATCTAAAATAAAACAAAAAATCCAGGTTTTATGCGATTGTTTTAGAGATGTTTGTGATTATATAACAATATGACTATAAAATATTAATAATAATAGATTCAACAAGCTGAAGGTGAGCCACACTGGGGAAATACAGTACAAATCTAATAAAAATTGTGATTGCGATTTTAAATCTAACAAATAATCCTGGTTGTATGTGATTGTTTTAGAGGTGTTTGTGATTTATATATCAATATGACCATAAAATATGAATAATAATTCGATTCGACAAGCTAGAGGTGAGCCACACTGGGGGAAATGCAGTAAAAAACGAATATAAATTGTGATTGCGATTTAAATAAATCCAAAAATCCAGGTTTTATTAGATTGTTTTATAGGTGTTTTGTGATTATATATCAATGTGACTATAAAATATTAATAATAATAGATTCGACAAGCTGAAGGTGAGCCACACTGGGGAAATGCAGTAAAAAAAATAAATAAAAAAAATCCAGGTTTTATAGGTGTTTTGTGATTATATATCAATATGACTATAAAATATTAATAATAATAGATTCGACAAGCTGAAGGTGAGCCACACTGGGGAAATGCAGTAAAAATCTAAAATAAAAATAAAAATCCAGGTTTTATGCGATTGTTTTAGAAGT
>CM060599.1:54080060-54127560 GCA_030578255.1 Tiaroga cobitis
AGTTTTCAGGCTCTACTAGAACAGGTTTTCCTGCTTGAATGTTGATTATTCTCCTCATATTCTCCATTGTTGCGGCTCCTCTCTTCCCAGTCTGTCAGTAACGCTCTGTTTACTTCCTGTCTCTATGAAGCCCCTCCTTCTGAAAAGCACACTGTGCTCTGATTGGTCGGCTGGAGCAGTGTGTTGTGATTGGTCGAGCGCTTCGAGTGTGTTTGGGAAATGTACCGCCCCTTTCCATAACCGCCAATTTAACACACTACTAACTAACTCAACCAGGTCCCGCCCCTTTATTCTGCGTATTAATTATTATAATGAGGAATATTGTGAAGTGTTCGTTCCCGGAAGAAACTCAAGATACAATGGAGGCGTTTCAGGAGTTCAGAAACACTGACACTGATATAGAGAAGAACTGGAACAGCAACATCACACACTGAACACAGAAAAGATTAAGATCTCATTAAGTTTTGATCTGAGATAGAGTATATAACTAAGCACTGTTCGCTCTGCTCTGAGATGTCAGTGTTATCTGCTTAAAGGACCCCATTTTGAAGTGTCTCTAATGCCTGCTAACAATAGGAGCTCGACAGTTCTCCCTCTTTTCTATGGCTCTTCTTCACACCTCAACATGTATTGCATAAATGATTCAGAGTTTCAGATAAAAGCCTCTATTTTCGTTCAGGCCGAGGCACTCTGAAATGCTGTGGCCTAAAAAACTTGCTGTGAGGGATTTGAGCCATGTGGGATTTTCCTACTTTCTATTATAATGGCGGTTCATTCCTCAATGCTCTTAACCCCCATCCTTCTGTAACACATCCTTCCCTCGCGTTCTGTAACGCATCCTTCCCTCGCGTTCTGTAACGCATCCTTCCCTCGCGTTCTGTAACGCATCCTTCCCTCGCGTTCTGTAACGCATCCTTCCCTCGCGTTCTGTAACGCATCCTTCCCTCGCGTTCGGTAACGCATCCTTCCCTCGCGTTCTGTAACGCATCCTTCCCTCGCGTTCTGTAACGCATCCTTCCCTCGCGTTCTGTAACGTATCTTTCCCTCGCGTTCTGTAACGCATCCTTCCCTCGCGTTCTGTAACGCATCCTTCCCTCGCGTTCTGTAACGCATCCTTCCCTCGCGTTCTGTAACGCATCCTTCCCTCGCGTTCTGTAACGCATCCTTCCCTCGCGTTCTGTAACGCATCCTTCCCTCGCGTTCGGTAACGCATCCTTCCCTCGCGTTCTGTAACGCATCCTTCCCTCGCGTTCTGTAACGCATCCTTCCCTCGCGTTCTGTAACGCATCCTTCCCTCGCGTTCGGTAACGCATCCTTCCCTCGCGTTCGGTAACGCATCCTTCCCTCGCGTTCTGTAACGCATCCTTCCCTCGCGTTCTGTAACGCATCTTTCCCTCGCGTTCTGTAACGCATCCTTCCCTCTCGTTCTGTAACGCATCCTTCCCTCTCGTTCTGTAACGCATCCTTCCCTCGCGTTCTGTAACGCATCCTTCCCTCGCGTTCGGTAACGCATCCTTCCCTCGCGTTCTGTAACGCATCCTTCCCTCGCGTTCTGTAACGCATCCTTCCCTCGCGTTCTGTAACGCATCCTTCCCTCGCGTTCGGTAACGCATCCTTCCCTCGCGTTCTGTAACGCATCCTTCCCTCGCGTTCTGTAACGCATCCTTCCCTCGCGTTCTGTAACGCATCCTTCCCTCGCGTTCGGTAACGCATCCTTCCCTCACGTTCTGTAACGCATCCTTCCCTCGCGTTCTGTAACGCATCCTTCCCTCGCGTTCTGTAACGCATCCTTCCCTCGCGTTCTGTAACGCATCCTTCCCTCGCGTTCTGTAACGCATCCTTCCCTCGCGTTCTGTAACGCATCCTTCCCTCGCGTTCTGTAACGCATCCTTCCCTCGCGTTCTGTAACGCATCCTTCCCTCGCGTTCTGTAACGCATCTTTCCCTCGCGTTCTGTAACGCATCTTTCCCTCGTGTTCTGTAACGCATCCTTCCCTCGCGTTCTGTAACGCACCCTTCCCTCGCGTTCTGTAACGCATCCTTCCCTCGCGTTCTGTAACGCATCCTTCCCTCGCGTTCTGTAACGCATCCTTCCCTCGCGTTCTGTAACGCATCCTTCCCTCGCGTTCTGTAACTCTGTAACGCATCTTTCCCTCGCGTTCTGTAACGCATCTTTCCCTCGCGTTCTGTAACGCATCCTTCCCTCGCGTTCTGTAACGCATCCTTCCCTCGCGTTCTGTAACGCATCTTTCCCTCGCGTTCTGTAACGCATCTTTCCCTCGCGTTCTGTAACGCATCCTTCCCTCGCGTTCTGTAACGCATCCTTCCCTCGCGTTCTGTAACGCATCCTTCCCTCGCGTTCTGTAACGCATCCTTCCCTCGCGTTCTGTAACGCATCTTTCCCTCGCGTTCTGTAACTCTGTAACGCATCTTTCCCTCGCGTTCTGTAACGCATCTTTCCCTCGCGTTCTGTAACGCATCCTTCCCTCGCGTTCTGTAACGCATCCTTCCCTCGCGTTCTGTAACGCATCTTTCCCTCGCGTTCTGTAACGCATCTTTCCCTCGCGTTCTGTAACGCATCCTTCCCTCGCGTTCTGTAACGCATCCTTCCCTCGCGTTCTGTAACGCATCCTTCCCTCGCGTTCTGTAACGCATCCTTCCCTCGCGTTCTGTAACGCATCCTTCCCTCGCGTTCTGTAACGCATCCTTCCCTCGCGTTCTGTAACGCACCCTTCCCTCGCGTTCTGTAACGCATCCTTCCCTCGCGTTCTGTAACGCATCCTTCCCTCGCGTTCTGTAACGCATCCTTCCCTCGCGTTCTGTAACGCATCTTTCCCTCGCGTTCTGTAACGCATCTTTCCCTCGCGTTCTGTAACGCATCTTTCCCTCGCGTTCTGTAACGCATCCTTCCCTCGCGTTCGGTAACGCATCTTTCCCTCGCGTTCTGTAACGCATCCTTCCCTCGCGTTCTGTAACGCATCCTTCCCTCGCGTTCTGTAACGCATCCTTCCCTCGCGTTCTGTAACGCATCCTTCCCTCGCGTTCTGTAACGCACCCTTCCCTCGCGTTCTGTAACGCATCCTTCCCTCGCGTTCTGTAACGCATCCTTCCCTCGCGTTCTGTAACGCATCCTTCCCTCGCGTTCTGTAACGCATCTTTCCCTCGCGTTCTGTAACGCATCTTTCCCTCGCGTTCTGTAACGCATCCTTCCCTCGCGTTCGGTAACGCATCTTTCCCTCGCGTTCTGTAACGCATCTTTCCCTCGCGTTCTGTAACGCATCTTTCCTTCGCGTTCTGTAACGCGTTCTGTAACGCATCTTTCCTTCGCGTTCTGTAACGCATCTTTCCCTCGCGTTCTGTAACGCATCTTTCCCTCGCGTTCTGTAACGCATCTTTCCCTCGCGTTCTGTAACGCATCCTTCCCTCGCGTTCGGTAACGCATCTTTCCCTCGCGTTCTGTAACGCATCCTTCCCTCGCGTTCTGTAACGCATCCTTCCCTCGCGTTCTGTAACGCATCCTTCCCTCGCGTTCTGTAACGCATCCTTCCCTCGCGTTCTGTAACGCACCCTTCCCTCGCGTTCTGTAACGCATCTTTCCCTCGCGTTCTGTAACGCATCCTTCCCTCGCGTTCGGTAACGCATCCTTCCCTCGCGTTCTGTAACGCATCTTTCCATCGCGTTCTGTAACGCATCTTTCCTTCGCGTTCTGTAACGCATCCTTCCCTCGCGTTCTGTAACGCATCCTTCCCTCGCGTTCTGTAACGCATCCTTCCCTCGCGTTCTGTAACGCATCCTTCCCTCGCGTTCTGTAACGCATCCTTCCCTCGCGTTCTGTAACGCATCCTTCCCTCGCGTTCTGTAACGCATCTTTCCCTCGCGTTCTGTAACGCATCTTTCCCTCGCGTTCTGTAACGCATCCTTCCCTCTCGTTCTGTAACGCATCTTTCCCTCTCGTTCTGTAACGCATCTTTCCCTCTCGTTCTGTAACGCATCTTTCCCTCTCGTTCTGTAACGCATCCTTCCCTCGCGTTCTGTAACGCATCTTTCCCTCTCGTTCTGTAACGCATCCTTCCCTCTCGTTCTGTAACGCATCCTTCCCTCTCGTTCTGTAACGCATCCTTCCCTCTCGTTCTGTAACGCATCTTTCCCTCTCGTTCTGTAACGCATCTTTCCCTCTCGTTCTGTAACGCATCTTTCCCTCTCGTTCTGTAACGCATCTTTCCCTCTCGTTCTGTAACGCATCTTTCCCTCTCGTTCTGTAACGCATCTTTCCCTCTCGTTCTGTAACGCATCCTTCCCTCTCGTTCTGTAACGCATCTTTCCCTCTCGTTCCGTAACACATCTTTCCCTCTCGTTCTGTAACGCATCTTTCTCTCTCGTTCTGTAACGCATTTTGATCTATAACGCGAGGGAAGGATGCGTTACAGAACGAGAGGGAAGGATGCGTTACAGAACGGGAAGGATGCGTTACAGAACGCGAGGGAAAGATGGGTTACAGAACGCGAGGGAAAGATGTGTTACAGAACGCGAGGGAAGGATGCGTTACAGAACGAGAGGGAAAGATGCGTTACAGAACGAGAGGGAAGGATGCGTTACAGAACGAGAGGGAAAAAAAATTCAAGTCATGGAATAAAAAGGCTTGATTATGTCAAATCTATAATTTAATACCTGGTTTGATTTTTGCATTATTGCTACTCTTACTAATTGAAGAAATGACTCTAATATTCATGATTGTTCCACAGGAATGTTGTTTCAATCTCCCCAAAATGAAGTATGTTTGTTTTTCACATTTGCTATTTGGGTTTAAATCCCAAAGATAAACCGAGACGTATAATCTGAAGAAATGAAATATCATACAGTAAATCAGCGCTTTGAGAGAGCGTGTGTGTGTTTTCCGTCTCTCTGATCATCTATTTTTAGCGTTGTGCACATTACACATGCTCTCTTTGCTCTCTTGTCATCGCTTGAACCCAGCGACCTCATTTCCTATCCTCACAACTCAACATCCCAAATCTAATATTTTTTTGTTTACTGGCCGGACCAATGAATCAGATGCTATTCATATTAAAGATTCTTCAAGAATAAATTAAGAAATATTTAATATTCCACACTGTTTCTGGGTTGCTAAACAATTAAGCAAATTAGTGACGCTTTATACAGACTGATTTACTTCTTCCAGATTCTCTTTGGAATATTTTTTCCATACTGGAGAAAATTAGCATCATTTACAAAACTTACATTTTAACAAAGTGACAAAGTATCTTTACTGTGTCACATTTATAATGTTACAAAAGATTGTATTTCAAATAAATGCTGCGTTTTTAAAACTTTCTATTCATCAAAGAATTGAAAAAAAAGTATCAGTTTCCACAAAAAATATGATTTTCAACACTGATAATAATCATAAATGTGTCTTGAGCATCAGATCCTCATATTAGAGTGATTTCTGAAGGATCATGTGACACTTAAGACTGGAGTAATGATGCTGAACATTCAGCTTTGATCACAGGAATAAATTACACTTTACTGTATATTCACATAGAGAACAGCTGATTTACACTGGAGTAATATTACACTGTTTTACTGTATTTTTTGATCAAATAAATGCATTTATTGCATTATTCAGCATTATTTATTCCGTGTTTTTTACTTGCATTTAAAAATCAGATTCTCTGGAACATTTCAAATCACGCTTGGAGAACACGATCATCATGTTTATTTCTCACTCAAAGTGTTTTCACATTTTATATCATTTGTAGCATCTTGTATCAAAGGCATTTGCATTCGTGTTCTGGGATATTAAGCAGGAACACAATCTGCGTTGAGGTTAAAGCTCATCAAACGGACTCAATCTAGTAGTTAAATTCCCAATCCGTGGCGCCGCTCGCCTCCCTCCCCCATGAAGGGTTATCGCTCGGCCCGAGGCTTCGGGAGCCACACACTCATGCGTCGCACGCCAGACACAGACGAGCTCAAACACACGGAATTATGGATGTAGGATGTTTGGTAGATTATCATATTTTCCCTCATTGTCTTAAATTGTGCTGCACATGTAAAGCGCCGCTTTTCTGATGTTGCTGTTATTTTTCCTCAGCAAATGTTGGATTCCAACCTCAGCAATTTGATCAAGAGGAACAGCGAGCTGGAAAACCTCATGGGGAAGTTGATCCAGACGTGTCAACATGTGGAGGTAAACAAATGTAATGGAAACAATATGATCTTGACTTGTGAATGTTGCAGTCCACTTTAAAATATAAAAACGGATGAAAAAAAGGAAGTGAGTTTGAACATGTGAAATTTTTTTGTTTTACTTATCACAAAATGCCAATATTTTTATTGTCATTAATCACTTGTAAGCTGTAAAATATGTAATTGAATCTGATTGGATGAGCCGTTGTCATGAATTTATCATGTCACTGTTATTGTTGTGTCATAAAAGCGCATCGGACTGTGGTTGTACCTGGTTTGCCACTTCACTGCGGTGTGACTCTACTTGCCCTGTTTAATAGAGGAAGTTGTTCGTTTGCACAAAACATGTTGTTATATTTGCCATAATTTCCGTTGTTCTGCTTATTCTGCTTCTAGCACAACGCGGCTCATCAGGAGAGCAAACTGACGGAGGAGTGTGACACGCTGATAAACATCGTTCAGCAGAGGAGACAAATCATCGGCACCAAAATAAAAGAAGGAAAAGTACGATCATCAACATAATTATCTCATTTGTAAAGAAATCAATGCCAAAGATGCTTTCAATTGATTAAAAGTGTCAGTAAGGACAATTATAATGTTACAAAAGATTCTGTTTTAAATAAATCTTGAACTTTCTATTCATCAAAGAATCCTGAGAAATCAAATTTATCAATTTCCACGTAAATATGAACTGTTTTCAACACAAAAATTCAGCTTTGATCACAGGAATAAATTACACTTTACTGTATATTCACATAGAGAACAGCTGATCTACACTGGAGTAATATTACACTGTTTTACTGTATTTTTGATCATAGAAATGAAGCTTTTCTGATTCTGAAATAGAATCTTTTGTAACATTATAATTGTCTTTACTGTCACTTTTGATCAATTCAACGCATTCTTGCTGAATAAAATCTCAATGAAGCATTATAAAGCATCTTACTTGCTGACGTTTTAATGCTGAGTTGTTGTTAAATGGGAAAGAACAAAAGGCTTTGGGATTTTCTGTCAGAGGAAACTCTGCTTCCTTCCTCACTGCACGTCAGTGTCAGAGTTCACTAATGTATCGCCAGAGCCAGAGGTTACTTATTCAGGCCTTATGATATTACAGAATTAGTTTTCACATCTGAATTTGTTTACACAATAATCTTTTATATTTCATGACAAAATGGAGGATCATTTGTTGGTTTAGAAAAGTCTGTGTATCTGAATGTGTGTATGCCTGTTTTCAGTCTCATAACGTGTGTTTGTGTGTGCGTGTGTAGGTGGTTCGGGTGAGAAAGCTAGCTCAACAGATCGCTAACTGTAAGCAGTTTGTGGAGAGATCGTCCTCGCTCATCGCTCAAGCGGATCAAGCACTGAAAGAGACGGACCACGCTCGATTCCTGCAGACTGCAAAGAGCATCTCAGAGAGGTGACGAGACATGACACGCCCCTACAGTTAGACACGCCCCTACTGTTAGACACACCCCCTAGTGTTAGACACGCCCCTACCTTACTATTCAGCACGCCCCCTACTGTTAGACACACCCCCTACTGTTAGACACGCCCCTACCTTACTCTTCAGCACGCCCCCTACTGTTAGACACACACCCTACTGTTAGACACGCCCCCTACCTTACACTTCAGCACGCCCCCTACTGTTAGACACACCCCCTACTGTTAGACACGCCCCCTACCTTACACTTCAGCACGCCCCCTACTGTTAGACACGCCCCCTACCTTACACTTCAGCACGCCCCCTACTGTTAGACACACCCCCTACTGTTAGACACGCCCCCTACCTTACACTTCAGCACGCCCCCTACTGTTAGACACACCCCCTACTGTTAGACACGCCCCCTACCTTCCATTTCAGCACGCCCCTATTGTTAGACACGCCCCCTACCTTCCATTTCAGCACGCCCCCTACTGTTGGACATGCCGCCTACTGTTAGACACGCCTCCTACCTTTCAGCACGCCCCTACTGTTAGACACACCCCCTACCTTACACTTCAGCACGCCCCCTACTGTTAGACACGCCCCCTACCTTACACTTCAGCACGCCCCCTACTGTTAGACACACCCCCTACTGTTAGACACGCCCCCTACTGTTAGACACGCCCCTACCTTACTCTTCAGCACGCCCCCTACTGTTAGACACACACCCTACTGTTAGACACGCCCCTACCTTACACTTCAGCACGCCCCCTACTGTTAGACACACCCCCTACTGTTAGACACGCCCCCTACCTTACACTTCAGCACGCCCCCTACTGTTAGACACACCCCCTACTGTTAGACACGCCCCCTACCTTACACTTCAGCACGCCCCCTACTGTTAGACACGCCCCCTACCTTACACTTCAGCACGCCCCCTACTGTTAGACACACCCCCTACTGTTAGACACGCCCCCTACCTTACACTTCAGCACGCCCCCTACTGTTAGACACACCCCCTACTGTTAGACACGCCCCCTACCTTCCATTTCAGCACGCCCCTATTGTTAGACACGCCCCCTACCTTACGGCATGCCCCCTACTGTTAGACACGCCTCCTACTGTTAGACACACCCCCTACCTTCCATTTCAGCACGCCCCCTACTGTTGGACATGCCGCCTACTGTTAGACACGCCTCCTACCTTTCAGCACGCCCCTACTGTTAGACACACCCCCTACCTTACCTTTTATCACACCCCCTACTGTTAGACACAGCCCTTCCTTAACTTTAAGCATGCCCCCTACTGTTAGACACGCCCCCGACATTTAGCACGCCCCGTAATATTAGACACGCCCCCTAGC
Source organism: Tiaroga cobitis (assembly GCA_030578255.1). NCBI lineage: Eukaryota > Metazoa > Chordata > Actinopteri > Cypriniformes > Leuciscidae > Tiaroga > Tiaroga cobitis. Next base: position 54,089,035 of record CM060599.1, read on the forward strand.
TTTCGGCACGCCCACTACCTTTAGGCACGCCCCCTACTCCAACCTGCAGATACCCACACTTGGCTGCAACAACTTTTGCAAAAAAAATATAGTGCAAGCAAATAAATAAGTTTATGCATTAAATTGTGGCCTTAATTAGTTTGTCTTAACCCATTTCATTTTATATAATTACAGAGTCTCAATGGCAACCGCGTCCTCACAGGTCCTGATTCCAGAGATCAACCTGAACGACACATTTGACGCGTTCGCACTGGACTTTTCCAGAGAGAAGAAGATGCTGGAAGGTCTGGATTACCTCACAGGTTGGTTCAATGCTCAACTTGGTTTGTATGTAAAATAATGCAGCTATTATATTTAAGGTTCTATCTTTAATTTTCTTTTTATTCTTCTTTTTTTTTAAACTTTATTTATTGTATTTTTTGTTAAGACATATCAAAACCATAATCTACTCACTCACACATGCTTTCCACAACATCTAACAGTAACAACATATACAATATATCAACATATACATAAATGTAAAAAATAATAACCATAATAAAAAAATTTAAAAAGTAGATTCTCCTTGTTCAAAGTAATTCAGTGTCTCTTCTTCAAGAACTTATCCAACATAAATGTTTAATTTTCCCCTGCATATTCCAGAATCTGACAGAAAGCATATTACTCTGCTGATTCAAGAATTTCTTTCAACATCATATCTTTATTTTTCTATTATAAATTAAATTTTTTTCTGATGTCATGGTGCAGCAACAGTTTGAAGATAATGTCTTGCTAATGAAGTGAAGGCTTTAGCTGTCTGAGCACTAGCGTAGCCAGAACCGGGTCTCTAGGTGCGCATAAGAAAAACTGGGTGTGCCACATTTATTGTCATATTAATGTGCAAAAACCCCAGACTGCGTATCACTAACTTTACAGAATAGGCTGATGTGTAAAACTATACTCAGGCTCGCCACATAACCATAATACTGGGCTATATCAAATATAACTCAGTCCTCATTTTTCCTTATGATTATGGCTTACAGCTTATGAAAACCCCAAATTCAAAATTAGAATATTGTGAAAAGGTTTTCATAAGCTGTAAGCCATAATCATCACAATTATAACAAATAAAGGCTTGAAATATCTCACTTTGCATGTAATGAGTCTATATAATATATTAGTTTCACCTTTTAAGTTGAATTACTGAAATAAATGATATTTTTTTGCACGATATTCTAATTTTTCGAGTTTCACCTGTACTTGTTTGTTGAACGGTAACAGTGTCACATTTCCAGTCGTGATGATATTCAGCCTCTTGGTCGTGTGATGTTTAACTGTATCATGTTATAAATATAAAAACTCCACATGAATTTTAACAGCTGTATGTTCACTGAGTTTCTTTGTGTGAGCATTTGTGTTGGCAGTCCGATTTTTGGCAGATATTATTTAAATAATTAAAAAAATTTTTTATTAAATTTTAAATGAATATTGTAAGTAAACAACAATAGCCCAAATTTAGAAAAACATTTTGTATTAAGGCTTCTGCATGTATTATTATGTTGGCTACGCCTGTGTCTGAGTAATGTTAGTTTAACAGAAGAGCCCGTATGACATGTTTCTGCATGAACACAGGTCAAGCGTGTGTTTCTGGCCTTTTGCACGCAGTGTGAATAATACATGCGGCGGCATGAATACTGACACACACGTGAGATGTGTGAGCTAACCTAACACGAGATTGAGTTATACACTGTATGCTTAAAACAAGCTAAATTATCTTCCAATCTTAATTCAAACAGAAGCAGGATTATTTTTCTGACCCCATTGGCAGATAATGTTGCTTGTTTTAAGCAACAACTCACTTAATTTTGATTTATTTACCCAGAAAACAAGACTACTTTACTACTTTTGTAAATGCATCTTGATTTAAGAATTTTCTAGATATTTGGACTGGAAACAAGACAAAAATACTGAGTAAGAAAAGCATTTTTTGCAGTGTAAAGTCTCTGGGCCTGAAATGTGTGTGAAATGTGTTGTTTTGTCTCAGCTCCGAATGCTCCCACCATCCGCGAGGAGCTCTGCACGGCCTCTCACGACACCATCACAGTCCACTGGACATCAGAGGACGAGTTCAGTGTGGTGTCATACGAGCTCCAGTACACCATCTCCACCGGCCAGGCTAACGTCGTCAGTGAGTAACCCAGCCGACACAAACCCAAGCTCGCTCTGTATGAGCCGTCTGTAACACACCATCTGTAACACACTCTCTGTAACACACCGTCTGTAACACACCGTCTGTAACACACTCTCTGTAACACACTCTCTGTAACACACTCTCTGTAACACACTCTCTGTAACACATCGTCTGTAACACACCGTCTGTAACACCATCTGTAACTCACCGTCCGTAACTCACCGTCCGTAACTCACCGTCCGTAACGCACCGTCCGTAACGCACCGTCCGTAACGCACCGTCCGTAACGCACCGTCCGTAACGCACCGTCCGTAACTCACCGTCCGTAACGCACCGTCCGTAACGCACCGTCCGTAACGCACCGCCCGTAACGCACCGTCCGTAACTCACCGTCCGTAACTCACCGTCCGTAACACACCATCCGTAACACACCATCCGTAACGCACCCCCCGTAACGCACCCCCCGTAACGCACCGTCCGTAATGCACCGTCCGTAACTCACCGTCCGTAACGCACCGTCCGTAACTCACCGTCCGTAACTCACCGTCTGTAACACACCATCCGTAACACACCATCCGTAACGCACCCCCCGTAACACACCATCCGTAACGCACCCCCCGTAACGCACCGTCCGTAACGCACCGTCTGTAACGCACCGTCCGTAACTCACCGTCCGTAACGCACCGTCCGTAACGCACCGTCCGTAACTCACCGTCCGTAACTCACCGTCCGTAACTCACCGTCTGTAACATACAATCTGTAACACACCGTCTGTAACGCACTGTCTGTAACGCACTGTCCGTAACGCACCGTCCGTAACGCACCGTCCGTAACGCACCGTCCGTAAATCACCGTCTGTAACATACCGTCTGTAACTCACCGTCCGTAAAGCACCGTCCGTAACGCACCGTCCGTAAATCACCGTCTGTAACACACCAACCGTAAGTCACCGTATGTAACACACCGTCTGTAACACACCGTCTGTAACACACCGTCTGTAACTCACCGTCTGTAACACACCGTCTGTAACACACCGTCCGTAAATCACCGTCTGTAACACACCAACCGTAAGTCACCGTCTGTAACACACCGTCTGTAACACACCGTCTGTAACTCACCGTCTGTAACTCACCGTCTGTAACACACCGTCTGTAACACACCGTCTGTAACTCACCGTCTGTAACACACCGTCTGTAACGCACCGTCTGTAACGCACCGTCCGTAAATCACCGTCTGTAACACACCAACCGTAAGTCACCGTCTGTAACACACCGTCTGTAACACACCGTCTGTAACTCACCGTCTGTAACACACCGTCTGTAACACACCGTCTGTAACACACCGTCTGTAACTCACCGTCTGTAACACACCGTCTGTAACGCACCGTCTGTAACGCACCGTCCGTAAATCACCGTCTGTAACACACCAACCGTAAGTCACCGTCTGTAACACACCGTCTGTAACACACCGTCTGTAACACACCGTCTGTAACACACCGTCTGTAACTCACCGTCTGTAACACACCGTCTGTAACACACCATATCCAACTCTAATGGCATGATCTGGAAAAACAGAACTTGATTTTATTATAAATCCAGCACTGCGGGGGATGTGAGGGTATTATAACACAAAAGCGAAACAGAATTCAGCCAGAAATGTGTGTGTGAGTTTTGTATCCGCATAGATGTGTGGATTAGACAGATTATCTGTATTGAAGTAGAGCAGATTATCTGTACAATATGAGCGTAGACTAGCCTGAAGAGACGCAGACAGAAGAGCTTACTGAGTGAATAAGGTCACGGCGTGCTTAAAGAGCAGCGAGCCGCTGTGTCGGGTGTAACGCAGAAGTGAAGCGCGGGGACACGAGGAGCATCTCTGGCTGCCGTGATCATCGTGTGTGTGTGTGTGTGTGGAGAGAGAGGCAGTGATAGATGTTTACTTGTATCCTTTTGCTCACTCAATCCCCATGTGTGCGGACGAGTGTGACGTTTAAGTCGTTTTATTAAACCCGCCGTCTCTCGTCTCTCGTGCATCTGTTCCTCCGACACTCAACAACATCTCAGCTCTGCGTTACACACACTGCACAGACACTCCAGACACGCTATCCCGTCTGACTGACATTATAGTCATTCATTCACAAATATCATTTGTGTGAATTGATCTGAATTTTATTTGTTGTGTATATATATATATATATATATATAGAAATATAAACATCAGTGCCGCCCAGATTTTGTGATCTTGCAATCGATGCATTATTTGAATTTCCAGGTTGCAATTCCAACATTTTTCCACAAAAAAAAAAAAATCTCTGTATGTATATATGATAAAAAAGCAGAAGTAGGAATATTTCTACGCTGTTGACTTGAACACAGTTGATTTCAGTGATTATGCTCATGTACAGGTAACTATTTTTACGATCACTAATGCTAATTACAACAATGCGCATAACGATTATTGGTAAGTTTTCGTTGCAAAACACAAATATCACTGCAGTTTTTGAGAAAAGCATATTCAGTCATTTTGGGGTGCAAAAGAAAGAATAAAAGTCAGAAAAAGATTCTAATCATATACAAACGTAGTTGCAGCAATACTAAACGACGTCTGAAATGATCTTACATTCATGCAAAAGTATTGTAATAGCTGGATATAAACTCTTAAAGAATATCAATGTATCGTCCTTCTCTATTTTTTTAATTGCAGGAATAGATACAGAAATTCATCAAAATACACATATCAACAAAAAAAAAAACTAAAACAAAACACAGACAAAAAACAGTATAAGGATAGATGAGGAAAAAAAATAAAAGGTAGAGAAAAGAAAGACCTTATAATTTGAAAGTTTTTGGGGGTGTTGAGTGTTTTAAAGGGGTGGTATAATCCCCTTTACACAAGATGTAAAATAAGTCTCTGATGACCCCAGAGTGTGTGTGTGAAGTTTAGCTCAAAACACCCCACAGATATTTTTATATAGCATGTTAAAGTTGTCACTTTTTGAGGGTGAGCAAAAACGCACCGTTTTTGTCTGTGTCCCTTTAAATGCAAATGAGCAGCTGCTCCCGGCACAGGAGGCGGAGCTACAACAGCTCGTGTCCTTTTACCACACACACACACACACACACACACACACACTGAAAATATCAAAAACTTTTAGCCTTTTATGTTCAAACCGGAGTCAGACAAACATGGAGAGACTCTAGAAGTGACGACATGTTGAAGCAACTGGACATTTCTGAATGTTAGTTGATGAGTTTATGTTGCTGATGTGTAGTTATCTTCTAGTCATTGATTAGCATATTCTGTCATGATAATCTATAAATCGTGTTCCTGGGGGCGGGGTTTATGTAAATTCTAGGGTTTGTGATGTCACTAGCCCGGGAGGAAGCGCGTGTAGTTCTACCGGCCGTGTGTTGTAGTCCTTAAAGGGTTAGTTCACCCAAAAATGAAAATTAAGTCATTAATTACTCATCCCATGCTGTACCAACCCCGTAAGACCTTCGTTCGTCTTCGGAACACAAATGAAGATATTTATGATTAAATCTGAGAGGTTGATCACTCCTCCATAGGCTCCCTAAGGGAATGAATCCTGACGGCCCAGAAAGTCAATGAAGAAAATGTTTAAATATTCCATGTCACAATAGTGGCTCAACTATAAGTTTATCAAGCGACGAGAATACTTTTTGTGCGAAAAAACAAACAAAAATAACGACTTTATTCGACTATTCCTTTTCTTCCTTGTAGGCCTGAAACGAGACTTCGAGAGATTTCCACGACGCACGCGCGAGAACTGAACTGAAGTAGTTGAAGGAGATCGCAATTCTCGCGCATGCGTCGTGGAAATCTCTTGAAGTCTCGTTTCAGGCCTACAAGGAAGAAAAGGAATAGTCGAATAAAGTCGTTATTTTTGTTTGTTTTTTCGCACAAAAAGTATTCTCGTCGCTTGATAAACTTATAGTTGAGCCACTATTGTGACATGGAATATTTAAACATTTTCTTCATTGACTTTCTGGGCCGTCAGGATTCATTCCCTTAGGGAGCCTATGGAGGAGTGATCCACCTCTCAGATTTAATCATAAATATCTTCATTTGTGTTCCGAAGACGAACGAAGGTCTTACGGGGTTGGTACAGCATGGGGGTGAGTAATTAATGACTTAATTTTCATTTTTGGGTGAACTAACCCTTTAAAGCAATTTCTGTAAAAGCAAATCTCTCCCTTTGCTCTGAGCGTTGAGTCGTAACTGTGCAGATGTTGTTTATGATCTAACAGCAACGTTACACACTAACTACAGTTATAGAAGTGAAATCATACTCAACCACCCCTGAGGTGTTCAGTGTGCTGGACCTGTGCTCCAGAACTGTGTGACGCTCGTGTGGTTGCAGGTTTGTGTAACTCGCTGGACAGCTGGATGATCGCGCCCAACATTAAGCAGAACCACTACACCGTCCACGGCCTGCAGAGCGGCACCCGCTACATCTTCATCGTGAAGGCCATGAACCAGGCCGGGAGTCGCAGCAGCGCGCCGGGGAAACTCAAGACCAACAGTGAGCTCACACATCCTACCATCAGGACATCCTCGTAACACTTACTATAACATTCAGTAGTTACGTGAGGGATCATGTAGATCCAGCCGGCTGTTATCTCAGAATAAACCCGACAGGGTGATCAGGACCAGGTCTCCATCAGCCTGACACACACACACACACACACACACACACACACACACCTGAAGTGGTTTATTCTGAGATAACAGCCGGCTGGATGTTTATTATCCGCTTATTACACGAATACTTGCACATCAGTGAATAATTCGACACGAAATATTGATCTGAGTTTTAATATTTTATTAACTCACCAAAAGCAAAACTTCCACGAAGAAAAGCCGCTCCTAGCGAGTGTGTAGCGTTGATGTCTTCAGTGACCGGATGAGTGTGTGCTTCAGTTAATAATATACGGTGCGATTGACCAATCAGAATCCAGTATTCCACAGAGCCGTGTAATAATATTAGTTAACTACTTTAGTGAACATAAACTAAGAGTGAACTAAGAGTGCACATAAACTAAGAACACTTCTACAGCATTTATTTATCTTAATGTAAATTTCAACATTTAACATTCAACATTCCTGCATGCTGAGCTGTCAATCACGGTCCTGGGCAACAGATGCATTCACGGTTTTGAAGTTTACATTTTTTTTATTTATTTTTTTTACTTGCACTTTAGATCCTGTTTCAGAGTGTGTGTTCTCGAGCTCCAACACTGCTGTGTGTAAATGAACGTCCAGAACACATTAAAGTCTCTGTGTTCAGTAGAGCGGTGTTGTGTTAGCGGCCGCTAAGTTAATCACTAATGATCTTTACAACGGAAGTGAATCAATCAAAACTAACTTTATCTGGACAATAACTTTATTCTAGAGCTGCTGTAAAGCCTAAACACTCTCTGTTACTGTAATCTCCTGTTATCACTGTAAAGCTGCTGTGAAACTCTATACTGTTAAAGCGCTGTATAACTGAAGGAGACTCGACGTTGTTGTTGAATCTCAGGCCAGCCGTTCAAGCTCGACCCGAAGTCGGCCCACCGCAAGCTGAAGGTTTCCCACGACAGCCTGACGGTGGAGCGCGACGAAGCCTCGTCCATGAAGAGCCACGCCCAGGACCGCTTCGGCTCCGGGAACTACGGCGTCACCGGGAACGTGTTCATCGACAGCGGACGCCACTACTGGGAGGTTCTGATCGGGGGGAGCACGTGGTAACACACACACACACACACCCACACACACTTCACCCACATCCTTTCCTCGTGGGTCAAAATGACCCGAAGCCCTAAAATTACTCTCTGAAAAAAAAGCTTATTTTATATAATATTTTTTAATGCAATTATTTGTTATTTTTTGTTTTATTTACCTTTAAATTACTAGATTTGATTAATAAATGAGTAATTTAAGCACATTCTTCACATTCTTTCAACTTAAATTCAAAATAACTCACAATTTCATGCATAACCCTTTTAATTCAGCTCTAAATATCGTACATCGGGAGTCTTTGCCCTCGTGTGGAATAATAATAATAACACATGATATTTCACGACTCTAGATGGGCTTATAGCTCTATATGGAGCAGAGGAGCTGTTCCGCTGGGTCCTAAAGCCAGTTCCCTTCAGTGTGCATTCACATGTAGACATTATGATTTTTTTTTTTTTTTGGATGCAATTAATGGCGATTGATCGTTGCCCAGCCCTAGCTATATTGTAATATTTCACTGTTTGTACTGCATCAGCCGTGGTGAGCAGAGCTGACGTCTTTCATAATCTAATAGGTCTGAACTGTAAATGTCACTGCTGTTATGAGAGCTCTGTAATTCCTCACAGGTTTGCGATTGGCGTCGCATATAAATCGGCTCCCAAACACGGCTGGGTGGGGAAGGACTCGACGTCGTGGGTCTTGAGCCGCTGCAACACCTCGTGGGCCGTGCGTCACAACAGCAAAGAGTTCCCCATCGAGCCGTCTCCTCACATGCGGCGCCTGGGGGTTCTGCTGGACTACGACTCCGGGTCGCTGGCGTTCTACGACGCCGCAGGAACACAACACCTCCACACCTTCGACATCTCCTTCTCTCAGCCCATCTGCCCCGTCTTCAGCGTGTGGAACAAGTGCTTGACCGTCCTGACCGGGCTGCCCATTCCCGACCACCTGGAGACCGGCGACCCGCGCGACTGAACCCAAGTCGCGAGCCTCCGTCACACACCTGCGGTTAGCATGCGTCTCAGATGACGTCAGTGTACCAGTCAAACCAGGCCGAAACACGTCAGTGTACCAGAACCAGTGCAAACGCCAGTCAAAAACAGCCCAAAACACGTCAGTGTACCAGAACCAGCGCAAACGCCAGTCAAAAACAGCCCAAAACACGTCAGTGTATCAGAACCAGCGCAAACGCCAGTCAAACCAGGCCGAAACACGTCAGTGTACCAGAACCAGTGCAAACGCCAGTCAAACCAGGCCGAAACACGTCAGTGTATCAGAACCAGCGCAAACGCCAGTCAAAAACAGCCCAAAACACGTCAGTGTATCAGAACCAGCGCAAACACCAGTCAAAAACAGCCCAAAACACGTCAGTGTATCAGAACCAGCGCAAACGCCAGTCAAACCAGGCCGAAACACGTCAGTGTATCAGAACCAGCGCAAACGCCAGTCAAACCAGGCCGAAACACGTCAGTGTATCAGAACCAGCGCAAACGCCAGTCAAACCAGGCCGAAACACGTCAGTGTATCAGAACCAGCGCAAACGCCAGTCAAACCAGGCCGAAACACGTCAGTGTATCAGAACCAGCGCAAACGCCAGTCAAACCAGGCCGAAACACGTCAGTGTATCAGAACCAGTGCAAACGCCAGTCAAACCAGGCCGAAACACGTCAGTGTATCAGAACCAGCGCAAACGCCAGTCAAACCAGGCCGAAACACGTCAGTGTATCAGAACCAGCGCAAACGCCAGTCAAACCAGGCCGAAACACGTCAGTGTATCAGAACCAGTGCAAACGCCAGTCAAACCAGGCCGAAACACGTCAGTGTACCAGAACCAGCGCAAACGCCAGTCAAACCAGGCCGAAACACGTCAGTGTACCAGAACCAGCGCAAACGCCAGTCAAAAACAGCCCAAAACACGTCAGTGTACCAGAACCAGCGCAAACGCCAGTCAAACCAGGCCGAAACACGTCAGTGTACCAGAACCAGCGCAAACGCCAGTCAAAAACAGCCCAAAACACGTCAGTGTACCAGAACCAGCGCAAACGCCAGTCAAACCAGGCCGAAACACGTCAGTGTACCAGAACCAGCGCAAACGCCAGTCAAACCAGGCCGAAACACGTCAGTGTACCAGAACCAGCGCAAACGCCAGTCAAACCAGGCCGAAACACGTCAGTGTACCAGAACCAGCGCAAACGCCAGTCAAACCAGGCCGAAACACGTCAGTGTACCAGAACCAGCGCAAACGCCAGTCAAACCAGGCCGAAACACGTCAGTGTATCAGAACCAGCGCAAACGCCAGTCAAAAACAGCCCAAAACACGTCAGTGTACCAGAACCAGCGCAAACGCCAGTCAAACCAGGCCGAAACACGTCAGTGTACCAGAACCAGCGCAAACGCCAGTCAAAAACAGCCCAAAACACGTCAGTGTACCAGAACCAGCGCAAACGCCAGTCAAACCAGGCCGAAACACGTCAGTGTATCAGAACCAGCGCAAACGCCAGTCAAAAACAGCCCAAAACACGTCAGTGTACCAGAACCAGCGCAAACGCCAGTCAAACCAGGCCGAAACACGTCAGTGTACCAGAACCAGCGCAAACGCCAGTCAAACCAGGCCGAAACACGTCAGTGTACCAGAACCAGCGCAAACGCCAGTCAAAAACAGCCCAAAACACGTCAGTGTACCAGAACCAGCGCAAACGCCAGTCAAACCAGGCCGAAACACGTCAGTGTACCAGAACCAGCGCAAACGCCAGTCAAAAACAGCCCAAAACACGTCAGTGTACCAGAACCAGCGCAAACGCCAGTCAAACCAGGCCGAAACACGTCAGTGTATCAGAACCAGCGCAAACGCCAGTCAAAAACAGCCCAAAACACGTCAGTGTACCAGAACCAGCGCAAACGCCAGTCAAACCAGGCCGAAACACGTCAGTGTATCAGAACCAGCGCAAACGCCAGTCAAACCAGGCCGAAACACGTCAGTGTACCAGAACCAGCGCAAACGCCAGTCAAACCAGGCCGAAACACGTCAGTGTATCAGAACCAGCGCAAACGCCAGTCAAAAACAGCCCAAAACACGTCAGTGTACCAGAACCAGCGCAAACGCCAGTCAAACCAGGCCGAAACACGTCAGTGTACCAGAACCAGCGCAAACGCCAGTCAAAAACAGGCCGAAACACGTCAGTGTATCAGAACCAGCGCAAACGCCAGTCAAAAACAGCCCAAAACACGTCAGTGTACCAGAACCAGCGCAAACGCCAGTCAAACCAGGCCGAAACACGTCAGTGTATCAGAACCAGCGCAAACACCAGTCAAAAACAGCCCAAAACACGTCAGTGTACCAGAACCAGCGCAAACGCCAGTCAAAAACAGGCCGAAACACGTCAGTGTATCAGAACCAGCGCAAACGCCAGTCAAAAACAGCCCAAAACACGTCAGTGTACCAGAACCAGCGCAAACGCCAGTCAAACCAGGCCGAAACACGTCAGTGTATCAGAACCAGCGCAAACACCAGTCAAAAACAGCCCAAAACACGTCAGTGTATCAGAACCAGCGCAAACACCAGTCAAACCAGGCCGAAACACGTCAGTGTATCAGAACCAGCGCAAACGCCAGTCAAACCAGGCCGAAACACGTCAGTGTACCAGAACCAGCGCAAACGCCAGTCAAAACCAGCCCAAAACACGTCAGTGTATCAGAACCAGCGCAAACGCCAGTCAAACCAGGCCGAAACGCGTCAGTGTACCAGAACCAGCGCAAACGCCAGTCAAAAACAGCCCAAAACACGTCAGTGTATCAGCACCAGCGCAAACGCCAGTCAAACCAGGCCGAAACACGTCAGTGTATCAGAACCAGTGCAAACGCCAGTCAAAAACAGCCCAAAACACGTCAGTGTATCAGAACCAGCGCAAACGCCAGTCAAACCAGGCCGAAACACGTCAGTGTATCAGAACCAGCGCAAACGCCAGTCAAAAACAGCCCAAAACACGTCAGTGTATCAGCACCAGCGCAAACGCCAGTCAAACCAGGCCGAAACACGTCAGTGTACCAGAACCAGCGCAAACGCCAGTCAAACCAGGCCGAAACACGTCAGTGTATCAGAACCAGCGCAAACGCCAGTCAAAAACAGCCCAAAACACGTCAGTGTATCAGAACCAGCGCAAACGCCAGTCAAAAACAGCCCAAAACACGTCAGTGTATCAGAACCAGCGCAAACGCCAGTCAAACCAGGCCGAAACACGTCAGTGTACCAGAACCAGTGCAAACGCCAGTCAAAAACAGCCCAAAACACGTCAGTGTATCAGCACCAGCGCAAACGCCAGTCAAACCAGGCCGAAACACGTCAGTGTATCAGAACCAGCGCAAACGCCAGTCAAAAACAGCCCAAAACACGTCAGTGTATCAGAACCAGCGCAAACGCCAGTCAAAAACAGCCCAAAACACGTCAGTGTATCAGAACCAGCGCAAACGCCAGTCAAAAACAGCCCAAAACACGTCAGTGTACCAGAACCAGCGCAAACGCCAGTCAAAAACAGCCCAAAACACGTCAGTGTATCAGAACCAGCGCAAACGCCAGTCAAAAACAGCCCAAAACACGTCAGTGTATCAGAACCAGCGCAAACGCCAGTCAAAAACAGCCCAAAACACGTCAGTGTACCAGAACCAGCGCAAACGCCAGTCAAACCAGGCCGAAACACGTCAGTGTATCAGAACCAGCGCAAACGCCAGTCAAAAACAGCCCAAAACACGTCAGTGTATCAGAACCAGCGCAAACGCCAGTCAAAAACAGCCCAAAACACGTCAGTGTACCAGAACCAGCGCAAACGCCAGTCAAACCAGGCCGAAACACGTCAGTGTACCAGAACCAGTGCAAACGCCAGTCAAAAACAGCCCAAAACACGTCAGTGTATCAGCACCAGCGCAAACGCCAGTCAAACCAGGCCGAAACACGTCAGTGTATCAGAACCAGCGCAAACGCCAGTCAAAAACAGCCCAAAACACGTCAGTGTATCAGCACCAGCGCAAACGCCAGTCAAACCAGGCCGAAACACGTCAGTGTATCAGAACCAGCGCAAACGCCAGTCAAACCAGGCCGAAACACGTCAGTGTATCAGAACCAGCGCAAACGCCAGTCAAACCAGGCCGAAACACGTCAGTGTACCAGAACCAGCGCAAACGCCAGTCAAACCAGGCCGAAACACGTCAGTGTATCAGAACCAGCGCAAACGCCAGTCAAACCAGGCCGAAACACGTCAGTGTACCAGAACCAGCGCAAACGCCAGTCAAAAACAGGCCGAAACACGATATTTTTATTTTTTGTTTTCATGCACTGCTCAATTTCAAGACTTCAAGGCTATTTGGCTTTTCATAACGTGTTTTTTTCTTTCAGATTAGTGGAAAGAAAACATTCAAAAAGCACTTTAAAGTGTTTATTGTATTGCACTTTATCTAATTGCATCTGTCAGTTTCAGTCTCAACGCATATTTGAGTCAGAAATCTCTTTACATACTATATATCTATATTCAGATATAATTCTCCTGATCTTTTGACAGGTGTTGACAGTATTTAAGAGCAAAAATGCAGTGATAAAAAGAGAAATCCATAATCCCCTCTGTAAAAACCTTTAATATCAACAAAATCAAACAGGAATTATGAATCTGGCTTTATCCAGTGATTTCTGCTCTGGTGATGTATGCAAATTAGTGCATTTTTAATCAGATAATGCTTCATTTGCATATTTAAACATTTCAGAAAACTCGCCATAAAAAATGTTTGCACTTCTTAATATAATCAATCATCTGAGCGAGTCTGATGATATATGAGGTATATGATTGTGTTGAGCTGAACAGTGACGTGTTTCTGACAGATGAGACGGATGTTAATGCAGGAGTGGAACGGCTCTTCAAACCCACACAAGAAAATAGAAATAGTTCACTATACTATTCCCGGTTTCCCTAATAATATTCGCTTGCTCTACATTCCATAATTAAGCACCTTGAATGGTAGTAGTTGACATCCGAGCAGAGTTACTGACGGCTCTTCTGTCTCCTGCACCTCGAGTCACTTTATTTACTCGTTCTTTAGGGTTTTAGTACGATGATCCGTAAGACATTATTCATGAACTGGAATCAGTGCTTAGACACGATTTACTCTTCTGATCTGCAATATTAGAACAAACAATGATTTGAATGAAGATATAGAAGTACACAAACAAACAAACAAAAAGGAAAATACAGCACATGTTTTGTTGCATCTTCAGTGCTGAACCTCCTCAACTATAGACACAGTTTACATAAAACTGGTTTATCTTGGAAATAAGGTTATTTTCCCTTTTTTTATCACAATTTTGTACAACATTGTGTTAAAGGTTCTGTATGTAGGATTGATAAACCCTTGTTATAAACTTCAAACCTCAGTCGACAGGTTATCAGAGACAACTTTCTCTATGGAAGCTTGTTTCTACCACAGAATAAAACATTTTAAAAGATAATTGCCACTTTATTTCTCAGAATTGCATGTTTACATCTCACAATTCTGACTTTATTTCTCAGAATTGTGTTATAAAGTCATAATTGTGAGATAAAAACAAGCAATTCTGAGGGGAAAAGTCATAATTGTGAGATAAAAACAAGCAATTCTGAGGAAAAAGTCACAATTGTGAGATAAAAACGAGCAATTCTGAGGAAAAAAGTCAATTGTGAGATAAAAACAAGCAATTCTGAGGAAAAAAGTCACAATTGTGAGATAAAAACAAGCAATTCTGAGGAAAAAAGTCACAATTGTGAGATAAAAAGTAATTCTGAGGAAAAAAGTCACAATTGTGAGATAAAAAGTAATTCTGAGGAAAAAAGTCACAATTGTGAGATAAAAACAAGCAATTCTGAGGAAAAAAGTCACAACTGTGAGATAAAAACAAGCAATTCTGAGGAAAAAGGTCACAATTGTGAGATAAAAACAAGCAATTCTGAGGAAAAAGGTCACAATTGTGAGATAAAAACAAGCAATTCTAAGGAAAAAAGTCACAATTGTGAGATAAAAACAAGCAATTCTGAGGAAAAAAAGTCAGAATTGCGAGATAAAAACAAGTAATTCTGAGGAAAAGAGTCACAATTGTGAGATAAAAACAAGCAATTCTGAGGGAAAAAAGTCAGAATTGCGAGATAAAAACAAGCAATTCTGAGGGAAAAAAAGTCACAATTGTGAGATAAAAACAAGCAATTCTGAGGAAGAAAGTCACAATTACATTTTCTAATTTTTTATTCTGTTGCGGACACAAGCTTGTTCACACATTGGCAATAAAAAAGTGATTAATACATGACCAGTTCTTGCATACAGCCCTTTAACTTTACCAGTCTTATTAAATACTGAGTGATTGACATGTCTGCAGTCGCCGAACACTTGTGTCATATATCAGTCCTGCACTCCTGTGTGTCGGCTTTACTCTGCAAGAAAACTGGGATGTTTCAGTTGATTAATTTAATTGTTTTTGCTTATCAGGTGTGACATGAAAGTATGGATATATATCCTTTATAGTCGAGTAATTATTTAACTGAGGTTTGTGTTGATAAAGGGATGCTCGTTAATAATCAGTTGAACAATAAATCAATGTTTTGTTAGAAATGTCATATTGCAGATTGAGCTGCACTTATGCATGATTTCATTTACTTCTCCTTTTTTTGTGCCCTTTTCTGGAAATGCTTCTAACATCTTGTTCAATGTACAGTGTTACAAATATATTTTGTATTTCAAATGATTTATTTTTCCTGAGTTAATTTTTTTGTTGTTGAAAAATGTCCTGCCCTGGAATAATAAACTAGTTTGTCCCATTATCAGTGTGAATGCCTCTGAATATTAAATATGATGACTCTCCAACACATTCAGATATTTGTCGTGTACAATGGAAGATTAAAATACTGAAGAAGATTAAAATGAAACATGTTACAGTTTAAAGCTTTTAAAGTTAAGCATTATAGGCTCCAATCATTAATATCTTGTGTGTGTGTGTGTGTGTGTGTATATATAGGCCTACATAAGATTTCTTTTTAAATAAATGCTGTTCTTTTTGTTTTTTTATTCATCAATGAATGCTGAAAAAGTAGCGTATTGCAGTTTCCACAAAAATATGAAGCAGCTCCACTGTTTTCAACACTGATAATAATCATAAATGTGTCTTGAGCATCAGATCCTCATATTAGAGTGATTTCTGAAGGATCATGTGACACTGAAGACTGGAGTAATGATGCTGAACATTCAGCTTTGATCACAGGAATAAATTACACTTTACTGTATATTCACATAGAGAACAGCTGATCTACACTGGAGTAATATTACACTGTTTTACTGTATTTTCTATCAAATAAATGCAGCCTTGCTGAGCAGAAGAGACTTTTAAAAACATTAAAAAATCATATAATTTTAGTAGAATATATTTTCTGCAACCATAATACGCGAATTTCTTTACAAATCTACTCTGTTTATTTTGTTTTCATTTCAATATACCTGAAATATAATGTTGTTTCAATTAATGTATTATCTGGTGGTGACGAGGAAGTTAATGCCGTTCACTGATTGGTCGCCGGCGCATTGACTCCGCCCAACGCGGAAGTAGCGTCCGTGTAGGTGACGTGCTGACGTCGAGTGTTGTTGTCCATGATGGCGTCTTCCACAGAACAAAGTCTCCTAGAACTCACTGAAAAAGAAACCCGAGAGAAACTCTCACACTGGGACCGTCGTGCTGATCCAATGGCGCCGTTAACGGACAAACAGACCGACTCGGTTCTGGAGATCCGCGCAGCCGCAGAAGAGACGCTTCTCCCCGCTGAGGCGAGTCTGCTAACATCATACACACAACATTCTCATTTATACACACACACTTCTGCTCTGTAGCGCACTCGGATCAGCTCAAGCCCTGGGTAGATAGGGTGTGTTACGATCTGTTAGTGTGTGTGTGTAGGCATGCCACGTATAACATCCATTCAGTAACGTTATGCAAATTAGTCTGTTTAGCTAAACAAGACTTGTATTTAACTTTGATAACTATTAAAATGGCTTAAGTTTTGTTTAAGCAAGGGTTCACAAACCAGCAGAACCCCTATGACCTAATTAGGGGGGTTTTGTATGGCGTTATATGTGTGACTCAATCCTGAGCGAGTAATTGTACATTTTGAGCACAGAGAACTATATTTTGCAAGCACATTGCATTATATTTTGAACAGAAATGAACAATCGCAAAAAAAACGATTCCGTGCTCAATAAATGTATTTGCTATTATCCATCTTAATTCTGTGCGCGCTCAACTCTTGACACACACGCTCGCTCAACTTGCAACAGCGTTACAAGTGTGCCACAAAATCAACCAATCGGAAAATTAAAGGTCAATTGTGATTGGCTGTTGGTCTCCGATCAAATCGCTAGTAGAACCAAAGCCCGTCTGGTAGAACTTTTTTTTTTTTTTAATTGACAGCATTTTTATTTTTTATTCAAATACTTGGGTATTGGTGACTAAAGACAAAACAATTTCTGATAAACGAAACAAACATAAAAGACAATGTTGATAACTGCAAATCATTTCTACATAGATGGCTACTATGAGATCTTTCCATTTTTGGCAGAATATTGTTAACTAAAATGGACAGTTTCTAGATTATATCCGGCTTACTCCCTTCCAATAGCATGTGCATGTACCATTATATGACCCCTTTAAGTCATTTTAACCTTTAAAAATATGATTTTTACAATGTTTTCTTTTTTTTAAGTATGCTATTTTAATGAAGCTTTGAATGAAACTTTTTTTGTCAAATGTTTAGTTTGTAAACTATTTGTTCTTGCGCATCTTTCTTTAACAATCTATTGCAACAAACGTTCCTTCGTTTTAAATGGTTACACTTTATTTCAAGTAACTTTAGACACTGTTTAGTACTGTTAGGTTCGGGTTAGTAGGATAGTTGACATAAAGTTACTTGTAGTTAGTAGAACTATAGTGGACCATCGAAATAAAGTGTTACTGACTGAACTGTGTTGATGTCTTCTTGATTGACAGTAATGGCTATTTTGCTATTGTCGAAAAGAAATGAAGGTTTTTGAGGAAAACGCTCCAGGAAGTTTCTCCATATAGTGACTTCAATCAGAGACAATTTATATAGAGACATGCCACTTCCTCAATCCTCAATACAACTATATAGGGAAAACCCGTAACGCCAAAGATGGCGGTTGTATGCACATGTCCCGAGTGGCATGACTTGCCTAAAAGGACTTTGCTTCAATGGTCCAGATGTGAGTTTCAGTGCAGCTTCAAAGTCTCGACACGATCCAGCCGAGGAATAAGAGTCTGATCTAGACAAACCAGCGGACATTTATGACACAATACACATTTATATACTTTTAACCACTAATGCTGGTCCTGCACGAGCTGTGATGCGACACACATTACGTGATCAGGGTGAAAGGTCAAGCGTGACGTAGGCGGAAGAACAGATCTAGTGTTTACAGAGCGAACATGCAAAGATTAAGTCAAACGCCCTTTACAAAAAAAGGTAAAACAACGATGTCTGACGATTTTGCAGTTGGAGGTGAAAATTATATGGGAGTTTTTTGCCCTACTGCGGTTCTTCTGCATACGTCACGCATGACCTTTCAACAAGACCAATCAGATCAATATTCAATATTATTGTTGAATATTAAATTAAATGTTTAATATTTGTGAATGTTTCCTCAGCTGCCGATCGAGGACATCTGCGGTCTGACGTCTCGCTCTCTGCGCTCGTGTTTCTCAGCCACTCTCCCCGAGTCCACCGAAGAAGCTCTTCTGCAGGGCTTCCAGATGCTGGAGCTGGAGAACCACACCATCCAGACGGCACAACAGGTTCTGACACCACACTGGCACCTCTGACACCACTGGCACCACTCTGGCACCACTGACACCACACTGACACCACTGACACCACACTGGCACCACACTGGCACCACTGACACCACACTGACACCACTGACACCACACTGGCACCACTGACACCACACTGGCACCACTGACACCACACTGGCACCACACTGGCACCACACTGGCACCACTGACACCACACTGGCACCTCTGACACCACTGGCACCACACTGGCACCACACTGACACCACACGACACCGCACTGACACCACACTGACACCACACTGGCACCACACTGACACCACACTGACACCGCACAGACCACACTGACACCACACTGACACCACACTGGCACCACACTGACACCACACTGACACCGCACAGACCACACTGACACCACACTGGCACCACACTGACACCACACTGGCACCGCACAGACCACACTGGCACCACACTGGCACCACACTGGCACCACACTGGCACCACACTGACACCACACTGACACCACACTGGCACCACACTGGCACCACACTGACACCACACTGACACCACACTGACACCACACTGACACCACACTGACACCACACTGACACCACACTGACACCACACTGACACCGCACAGACCACACTGACACCACACTGACACCGCACTGGCACCGCACTGACACCGCACAGACCACACTGACACCACACCACACTGACACCGCACTGACACCGCACTGACACCGCACTGACACCGCACTGACACCGCACTGACACCGCACTGACACCGCACTGACACCGCACTGACACCACACTGACACCACACTGACACCACACTGACACCACACTGACACCACACTGACACCACACTGACACCACACTGACACCGCACAGACCACACTGACACCGCACTGACACCGCACTGACACCGCACTGACACCACACTGACACCACACTGACACCACACTGACACCACACTGACACCACACTGACACCACACTGACACCACACTGACACCGCACAGACCACACTGACACCACACTGACACCGCACTGGCACCACACTGGCACCGCACTGACACCGCACTGACACCGCACAGACCACACTGACACCACACCACACTGACACCGCACTGACACCGCACTGACACCGCACTGACACCGCACCGACACCGCACCGACACCACACCGACACCACACCGACACCGCACTGACACCGCACTGACACCGCACTGACACCACACTGACACCACACCGACACCACACCGACACCACACCGACACCACACCGACACCACTGGCACCACACTGACACCACACCGGCACCACACTGACACCACACTGACACCACACTGACACCACTGACACCACACCGACACCACACTGACACCACACTGACACCACTGGCACCACACTGACACCACACCGGCACCACACTGACACCGCACTGACACCGCACTGACACCGCACTGACACCACACTGACACCACACTGGCACCACACTGGCACCACACTGGCACCACACTGACACCACACTGACACCTCACTGACACCGCACAGACCACACTGACACCACACTGACACCGCACTGGCACCGCACTGACACCGCACAGACCACACTGACACCACACTGACACCACACCACACTGACACCGCACTGACACCGCACTGACACCGCACTGACACCACACTGACACCGCACTGGCACCGCACTGACACCGCACTGACACCGCACAGACCACACTGACACCGCACTGACACCGCACTGACACCGCACTGACACCACACCACACTGACACCACACTGACACCACACTGACACCACACTGACACCACTGACACCACACCACACTGACACCGCACTGACACCGCACTGACACCGCACTGACACCGCACTGACACCGCACTGACACCGCACTGACACCACACCACACTGACACCACACTGACACCACACTGACACCACACTGACACCACACTGACACCACACCACACTGACACCACACTGACACCGCACAGACCACACTGACACCGCACTGACACCACACTGGCACCGCACTGACACCGCACTGACACCGCACAGACCACACTGACACCACACCACACTGACACCGCACTGACACCGCACTGACACCGCACCGACACCGCACCGACACCGCACCGACACCACACCGACACCACACCGACACCGCACTGACACCGCACTGACACCGCACTGACACCGCACTGACACCGCACTGACACCGCACTGACACCGCACTGACACCACACTGACACCACACTGACACCACACCGACACCACACTGACACCACTGGCACCACACCGACACCACACCGACACCACACCGACACCACACTGACACCACTGACACCACACCGACACCACACTGACACCACACTGACACCACTGGCACCACACTGACACCGCACCGACACCGCACCGACACCGCACCGACACCGCACTGACACCGCACTGACACCGCACTGACACCACACTGACACCACACTGACACCACACTGACACCACACTGACACCACACTGGCACCACACTGGCACCACACTGACACCACACTGACACCACACTGACACCGCACAGACCACACTGACACCACACTGACACCACTGGCACCACACTGACACCACACCGGCACCGCACCGACACCGCACCGACACCGCACCGACACCGCACCGACACCGCACTGACACCACACTGACACCACACTGACACCACACTGACACCACACTGACACCACACTGGCACCACACTGGCACCACACTGACACCACACTGACACCACACTGACACCACACTGACACCGCACAGACCACACTGACACCACACTGACACCACACTGGCACCACACTGACACCACACCACACTGACACCGCACTGACACCGCACTGACACCGCACTGACACCGCACTGACACCACACTGACACCACACTGACACCGCACTGGCACCACACCGGCACCACACCGACACCACACCGACACCACACCGACACCACACTGACACCACACTGACACCACACCGGCACCACACCGACACCACACCGACACCACACTGACACCACACTGACACCACACCGGCACCACACCGACACCACACCGGCACCACACTGACACCACACTGACACCACACTGACACCACCGACACCACACTGACACCACACTGACACCACACTGACACCACCGACACCACACCGACACCACACTGACACCACACTGACACCACTGGCACCACTGACACCACGTGTGACTGGTTTTGTGGTCCAGGGTCACATATAAATTCCAGTTCCAGTTAAATTATTAGACATTCAGCAAAGGCTTTAAGTGCAACATACAGTATTTCCCAAAAGTGAAATCCAGCCTAGTAAAATTGTCATCTTCACCCTTCATTCAAATATTATTATAGATTTTGTAGTTATATTGCGTAGTTGTGCTTGGAGTCGATTGTTTTATTAGTGATGATAACGCAATGAAACATGACAAATTGTGCGACATCATTTTTGTCCAGACTGTCATACGAATGAAAGCGTTCACACACTCTCTGTAGTTTGTGATTTTGTGTCTGTTGTTTCATTGCACAAATGCTGAACGACAACATCATCACATGACTAATGACATCATCTGTCTGTCAGTTTTTCTCCTGGTTCTCGAAGCTTCAGGTTCAGATGGATCAAGACGAAGCCACTAAGTACAGGTGTGTGATCGTGTGCGATTTCTCCACGTTCTCATTGTGTACACGTCAGAAAGGTTCAAATTAAAATGGTCATTGTTATAGTTCACAGTTAGCCCTGACTTTACTATCTTTTTTTAACTATTTCGTGAGCATATGTGAGCAGTTACACTAAAAGCTGATGTTGGATCAATAGCTGACATTTAATTTAATATTCAACAATATTATTGATCTCCTGCATTGACAGCATTATATGCATGTGCGTCAGTTTGGTTTGGAATGTGCTGGAGACAGAGACGCATTCAGAAGTGCTGGGTACAATGACACATTCATTTTTTTTTTCTCTTTCGCGCAGGTCATGTTTTGAAAGACGATGTCCTGTAGCTTAGGCCTACTGATGTAAATAAATAAAAATGTATACAAAGATGTGATGATGTCCGACCAAAAATGTGATGGGTGGGGGGGGTTAAATAGTAGGCTACTTTGGGTTTAATTGGTCATACAATGAGATCTAATATGTTGTTAGTGTCATGAATTTTCACTTGAATAAATACATAGATCAGCATAATGTATGTAGCCTATGTACTGTAATGGTCCAGTGGCAGAATTTTTGCCAAGCGTGTCGGAGGTTCTGGGTTCTAATCCGCACTCGAATAGTTTTTTTTTCCCCTCATAAAAACCAATAATGTTTATCAGTGGTTGTATATCAATCAGTTTGTTTGCATTTTGTTTTGCGATTTCACCGGAACGAATAGAGAATCTCCGCAACGGATTGAAGCGCGCGTCCGAGTGAAGACATTGCGGCGCGTGCGCGAGCCACAACAGAACACTGTATCCGCTCCACTGATCGCAGAGGCAACGAGCACATGATCACTTGATTGACGGTTTACTCCAGAGCGGCTATATATATATATATATAAATGAACTAAATTAATAACTTTTTTACAACAAAAATGAACCATTTCTGAACTGACTTAAGCTGGACTGTGACACTATTTTCTTCTGGAAACAAACTTTGTTGCATTATTTTCCTGTTATCTCTGTAAAGCTGCTTTGAAACACTGTTGTAAAAGCTCTATATAAATAAAGGTGACGTGACTTGAGTATGATCGGTGTTCACTCACAGGAGGACCCGGGATGTTCTGAACGGGTATCAGGAGCAGTGCGATGCGATTCTGAGCGACGTGAACGCGGCGCTGGAGCGGCTGGACTCTCTGCAGAAGCAGTATCTCTTCGTGTCCACCAAAACTGGAACGCTTCACGAGGCCTGTGAACAACTCCTGAAGGAGCAGGTCTGAAGAGATCTCCTCAAACACAAGCTCACACCAGCACACACACACTGCCGCTCACACCAGCACACACACACACTGCCACTCACACCAGCACACACACACACTGCCACTCACACCAGCACACACACACACTGCCGCTCACACCAGCACACACACACACTGCCGCTCACACCAGCACACACACACACTGCCGCTCACACCAGCACACACACACACTGCCACTCACACCAGCACACACACACACTGCCACTCACACCAGCACACACACACACTGCCGCTCACACCAGCACACACACACTGCCACTCACACCAGCACACACACACACTGCCGCTCACACCAGCACACACACACTGCCGCTCACACCAGCACACACACACACACACACACACACACACACACACACACACACTGCCGCTCACACCAGCACACACACACTGCCGCTCACACCAGCACACACACACACACCAGCACACACACACACACACACACACTGATGGGATAAACGAGGTGCATTAATCGTCTCTCTGCCGTCTACAGTCAGAGCTGGTGGATCTGGCCGAGAGCATCCAGGAGAAACTCTCATACTTTAATGAACTGGAAAACATAAACACGGTAATGCCTCGCTGCCGTCTCCAACATGTGTCCGTCATGCGCTGGTCATCTATTAATCGCCTCTCCTCCTGTAGAAACTCAACTCCTCAACGCTATCGGTGAACGGCGAGGGATTCATTCCGATGCTTTCCAAATTAGATGAATGCATTGAATATGTTTCATCACATGTAAGCGAAGCATACTGTGCACGATCCTCCTGTTCCAACAGCATCTTTCAAGCATGTTTCGAACGTTTATAATCTATTCCTCGTGTTTTCTTTCAGCCAAATTTCAAAGATTACCCAGTGTACCTCAGCAAATTCAAGCAATGCCTGTCCAAAGCCATGCATCTCATCAAGAGCCACACGGTCAACACCATGCACAACCTCACCAGTCAGCTGACCAAACGAGTGCGTTTACGAGAAGTGAAGCCGTGCTGGTTATATATCTCAGCTGGCTGTATAATTAACTGTGTGTGTTGATTGACAGGATCCGCTGGGCGCTCCGAACGCAGACAACGCCTTCACGCTCTACTATGTGAAGTTCAGGGCAGCGGCTCCTAAAGTTCGGGTGAGTCTCGAGTGCAACCGTTCGCTTGACTCCAGATCTCTTCTCCGGTTTAATCCGGCCCGTTTAACCCTGCATATGCAATAATAGTCTTTTTTGTAAATGGAATAGTTCATTAAACCTTTTAATAAAAAATAAAAAAACTGTTTTTGTTGAGTATAATTTTTGATGCATCAGGCTTTAATGGCTCATATAGTGAGAATACAGCCTCAAACTGAGCAAACACATGCGGTCTGATGCAGATGCTGATACTTACATGAAAATCTGATGCTTGTAATGTAAATCAATGAGATCTTTATAACAGTAAAGCATAAAATACATATCAATATCTGTCAATAATATCTGTTAGTAAGATGATATTTAATGCTTAGTTTTATGATCAAAGCTCTGTAGTTTTAAAACATATAATGCAATGATGATCGAGAGATGAACAAAGTAGGATTTATTGGGTTTAAAAGCAATAATTCATTTAAAAAATCTCAATTCTGTCATTTATTCACACTCATGTTGTTCCTAACCCTGAATAATTTAGTTCTTCACTCACAGTCAGACCAAAATGTATTCAGAGAGCTTCAACATTTCCCACATTATCAGTTTATTCGCTATAGTTTAGAAAATGGTAATAAACATGAGCAGAACTCAGAGTTCTCAGATCAGTGGATATTTGACTGGTTTTGTCCGTCCTTCTGTTAGACTCTCACACATGAATTATGTTGAATATCTGTCAGCTGTTAAATTTAACTACACAATTAGATAATACCAGTTTAGCTCAACCAGTGACCAAGCAATGCTTCATGTTGTTCAGTGTGTGTGTGTAAAAAGAGCATTAGCAATTACAGAAAACACACTTCAGCAAAACATGATCAGCTCAAAGTGGAGGAATCATTTTTGGTCCTGATTTTTTATTAATGTCACTGGTAGTCCCTGTATGAAGAGTTTTGGGTATATATAAATGGTTTACTTTATTTAGCTCTCCTCACTTACATAAATGAACTATAGTGTCCTGATCACACATTAGTGAAATAAATATCGAAAATGATATCTGGTGTCTGAATCATTTTTGGTTTGACTGTATATATATATATTTTTTTTGTTTGTTTGTTTCAGAGGCTCATTGAGCAAGTCGAACAGCGGTCTGAAATAATCCCAGAGTAAGTGATGGAGAATGACAACCTTCTCTATTTAAACCTGCAGCAATGAGTAATGTGGGAAAGTTTGGATCATCTTTCTGCCACAGATGCCCTGTAATGAGAGAACTCTTCTTTCAGGTATCAGCAGCTCTTGGATGAGATTCATCAGTGTTATTTGGACCAGAGAGAACTTCTGCTCAGTCCCAGTATAAACTCCACCATCACGGACCTCACCGGCCAGAACAACAAGGATCACTGCGCTCTGGTGAGCGGATCGACTTCTGCCTCTCTTTAAGGGAATCAAACTAAAATCATCGTTAGTTATTGTTTCTCTTAGTGGTCGTTTTCTTCTTCCGCTCTTGAGTTTATGGCCGCCCATAGAACCGCTTGCAGGAAAATTATGAAATTTGGCACAAAGATAGAGAACAGTCTGAATATTAACCACAGCAAATTTGGAGTCTCTAACTCATTCCCTCTAGCGCCACCAAGTGTCCGAAGTTGCACTTATGTTTATGATAATAATCAGGATGATTCGATTGCACCCTATGCAATGAACGCATACTTTTTTAACTCGTTCCTGACAGTTAGTCTGATTTGGACAAGAATTGGTTGAGATCATCTTCAGATCGTGTTTGCAAAAATTTAGATTAAAGCTTTTTAAAAGACCCAACCGTTTTTAGTTAACACGCGAGCGGATTTGAGGATGCAAAGCTAAATCTCGAAGACAAAGAGCACGTCAATATTTGCTATTTATTGACGAAGCTTCTTAGACACACTCTAGTTTCTAATGTTTTATTGGTTAATGTTTTTTTCTTGTGTTTTGGCCGGGATCTTAGTACTTAGTTTCGTTCCTTCATGTAAAAATGTGTATGGAATGAAACTTTGCATGACCTTGAAATGGATGCAAGGCTGAATCTCCGCAACGCTCTAGTGTATTGAAACAAATATTGGAACAATATTTCGTCACAAGCATGACCTGAGGCTACTTGCAGCGTTTCGCCACAGCGCCACCTACTGCTCAGGAGATATTACAAAAATTGGTAATGATATTACAGTGCAGCATACGGAGTCAAATGATAGCCAATTTTTTCATGTCGTCCAATTTAGGGCGTCGCCCATGTAGAATTCTGTCTTAAATATTTTTGGAACTCATTAACATATTGTTATGCAACTTGTATGTGTCTTTGGCACCATGCCCTGAAGGGCCTCTAGAGACAGCGCCACCTTGTGATCAAATTATAATGAAATTTCAAAACATGTTTTTGATTAATTTAGCTTATTTTAATTAAGCTTTAAGTTATACCGAGGGCAATCATACCAGTTATGCCATATTTGGTCAAAATTGCTATCCAATATTTTGAATGTCTTTGAAAACGTACTTTTTTTTTAACCAATTTTCACCAAAATCGGCTCAGATCATATTCAGACTTTGCTGGCAAAAAGTTATTCAAAGATTTTTGATAGACCAAACCCTTTGCGATGGCATGATGCAAAGCTTATTCTAAAACTCATGTTAACACCAAACTTTGTGTGTGTCATTGTTTCTTCACACTGACCACATAACATCAATTGGGTTTCAGCACCACCTATTGGTCATAGTCATAAGCATTTATTTATTACAATTGATTTGATAATTTTCACCCGTTTTGGCTAAAGTAATGTATAAATGCGCCCAGCCATGCTTGCATATCTTATCATGCCTGTTTTGTGCTTGGCCCTGTTAATGGCTGCATTTTGTATTTTGTTTTGTTTTTATTTTTCCTGAGCTTTACATTTGTCTGAAGTTGTGGAAGTTCAGAATGACCATTTTTGCAGCTTTGCTTTTGTGTTTGCTCTTGATTGAAAGTTACGTGGGACATTGGGACGATGTAATTCCTAATGATAGGAGCTCATTACTGCTAATGTTCAGCTGGTGACTGCAGTTGTTGTTGTTTCAGGTGCGCAGTGGCTGTGCGTTCATGGTCCACGTTTGTCAAGATGAACACCAGCTTTACAACGAGTTCTTCTCCAAACCCTCGTCCAAACTGGAGTGAGTACCAGAAACTCCTCAGGGTCAAGGAATCAGCCAAACATGAAAACTGTTATATTGTTCTGACCCGGGATTATTGTCTTTACTGCATGAAAGAATGTTTTTTTTTTTTTTTTTTTTTAAGAAATTAGCGCTTTTATTAAACAAGGATGCATTCAATTGATCAAAAGTGACAGTAAAGACATTTATAATCAGGGTTTGAAAATAACTTTTTCACTCACCGGCCAATTTGGCTACAAAATTTAAGTTACCGGCCGTTCAGAACTTCTACTAGCCAAAAAAAAAACAGTTTTTATATAATTTCTTATTCAAACAAAGTCCTGTCACCCAGCATCTCCTCTTCCTCTTTCATCCTCACCACCAAACATGTGTTTGTGTGCACAGATCATTACAGTATAAAGAACATCAAAAAATGTAGGATGTTGGACAGTAACAGTCTTTTCTGTTGACCAAACGCTTTTTAATCTTCGCTACGGCTTCAATGCAAATGCGCAAGCGCGCCGTTATGTGTTGCGTAGTGACGTGTGTGTTCAAGTAAGCCAGATATGAGCAGATTCTGAGCAATACGCTGTATTAAATATATGATGACTCACAAGTATTTGAGTAATTACACGAACTCTCCCAGCAAAGTGAGTGAACATAATAAGTAACACGCCAGATTGGCTGGTGATTCGACAGCGTTAGTGTGTTCATTTGTCGGGTGTTCATGTTTATAATGCTGCTAAAGACTCCCTTTCATATAACGCTGCTGTTCTGCACGCACTCAGCGAGCTCCTGGAGAAGCTGTGCCTGTCCCTGTACGACGTGCTGAGACCTCTGATCATCCACGTGGTGCACCTGGAGACGCTGGCGGAGCTGTGTGGGATCCTGAAGAACGAGATGCTGGAGGACCACGTGCAGAACAACGGTACAGAAGCTTCTCCTATGTCCGTTTAACTAATGATCCTGATACTCAACACACGGTACCAGGGTCTGAAATCATCTTAGCCTACTTTCCTGACAATTTCTGAAAGTGCCCTTATTAAGCTTTTTTGGGATATGACCTTCATATACTGTGTAACAGAGTGTGTAATAAAGCTGTAAAAGTGCAGATAAAAGAGGACTCACTTCCTGCTGACTCTGCGTAGGTTTGTAACTAATTAACATAATGCCAGTCTCTGGTGTTGATTGGCAGCGTCTCTTAGCCCCGCCCTCAAACACTAGTGTATCTGAGACTGGGAGAGTTCGGCTCGTGTTGTTCGTGTCGAGAAGACGCTGTTTTCTGAGATTGAGACGGTGAAACCCACGCCATCGTTACCGTTCGTATCACTGTGATCAAGAGCTGAGATTCAGATATGATATTGAGCGTTTGCTTTCTGACCAATCACAGCAGAGCAGCTCTCAGAGGGGCGGGGCTTAGAGAGACTGAATCTTTGATGGAAGCGTTTCAGACATGGAAACCTATTGTAGGAAACACCAAAACAAGATTAGGAACCTTTAAAATCACATAATGGGGCCGCTTTAACTGTGGAAAACACCGACCCAATCTTCTGAACGGTAGTGAGCATGTCAAATAAATTGGTTTGTTTGTAAGTGAGCTGTGATTGGTTGGTGTGTGTCAGCGGTCCAGCTGTCGGCGTTCGACACGCTCGTGAAGCAGATGCTGGAGGACGTGCAGGAGCGCCTGGTCTACAGGACACACATCTACATCCAGACCGACATCCTCGGGTACAACCCTGCTCCGGGAGACCTGGCCTATCCCGACAAACTGCAGATGATGGAGGTGAGCCGGAGATCCCCGGAAGAGCGGCGTGTGTTCATCGCTCAGAAGGTTTGATCAGGGAATTCTCATCCGCTGTTTCTGTTGTAGAAAATCGCTCAGAGTCTGAAAGAGGAGCAGATGAAGCTGAGCTCGAGCTCGTTCTCTGACGTTCAGCTGGAGGAGGATCACAGGAAGCTCATCGGCTCTGGTGTGTGTGTGTGTGTGTGTGTGTGAGAGTGAGTGAGTGTGAGAGTGAGTGTGAGAGTGAGTGAGTGAGTGAGTGAGTGAGCGAGTGAGTGAGTGAGTGAGTGAGTGTGAGTGTGAGAGTGAGTGAGTGTGAGAGTGAGTGTGAGAGTGAGTGAGTGAGTGAGTGAGTGAGTGAGTGAGTGAGTGAGTGAGTGAGTGAGTGAGTGAGTGAGTGAGTGAGTGAGTGAGTGAGTGAGTGAGTGAGTGAGTGAGTGAGTGAGTGAGTGAGTGAGCGAGTGAGTGAGCGAGTGTGTTCGAGTGAGTGTGTGTGTGAGTTAGTGGGTTAGTGAGTGTCAGGACACGTTGTTTCTTGAATCATCGGATTATAATCTACTCATTAAACTGCTGTTGTTCCCTCAGAGGCTCGAGTGCAGAGCTCAGTTTCTCCTGCAGATCTGCATGGCATGTGGTATCCGACGGTTCGACGCACGCTAGTCTGCCTGTCCAAACTCTACCGCTGCATCGACGTGAGCTATTCATAATTACACATTAATTCTGTTTGTTTGTCTGTCTGTCTGTTGTTTTATATATCCTTTTGTAAGTCAATCTCAAGCAGTTGAGTTAAAAAAAAATTGAGTTAAACACCAATGTGACTTTCTGATAAAATATGGTAATTAGGGTGTTAAATAGCTTTATGCTGATAAATCACCAAACATAAATGTTTTTCATCTTATACTCACTCTCATGTTGCTCTAAAACTTTCTTTTTTGGTACATTATAGTTATTAACAGTATTAACCAGAGCAGTTAGGGTATCTTCTGAAAGAAATACTTAAAGGGATAGTTCACCCAAAAATTTAAATTAGCCCATGATTTACTCTCCCTCAACCCATCCCAGGTGTATATGACACTCTTCTTTCAGACGAATACAATCAGAGTTATATTAAATTATTTGGATAGATGCACTTTTATGATGGATAGATGCACTTTTATGATGGATAGATGCACTTTTATGATGGATAGATGCACTTTTATCATGGATAGATGCACTTTTATGATTGAAAGATGCACTTTTATGATGGATAGATGCACTTTTATGATGGATAGATGCACTTTTATGATGGATAGATGCACTTTTATGATGGATAGATGCACTTTTATGATGGACAGATGCATTTTTATGATGGACAGATGCACTTTTATGATGGACAGATGCACTTTTATGATGGACAGATGCACTTTTATGATGGACAGATGCACTTTTATGATGGACAGATGCACTTTTATGATGGACAGATGCATTTTTATGATGGATAGATGCACTTTTATCATGGATAGATGCACTTATTATGGATAGATGAACTTTTATCATGGATAGATGCATTTTTATGATGGACAGATGCATTTTTATGATGGACAGATGCACTTTAATGATGGACAGATGCACTTTAATGATGGACAGATGCACTTTTATGATGGACAGATGCACTTTTATCATGGACAGATGCACTTTTATGATGGACAGATGCACTTTTATGATGGACAGATGCACTTTTATGATGGACAGATGCATTTTTATGATGGATAGATGCACTTTTATCATGGATAGATGCACTTTTATCATGGATAGATGAACTTTTATCATGGATAGATGCATTTTTATGATGGACAGATGCATTTTTATGATGGACAGATGCACTTTAATGATGGACAGATGCACTTTAATGATGGACAGATGCACTTTTATGATGGATAGATGCACTTTTATCATGGATAGATGCACTTTTATGATGGACAGATGCACTTTTATGATGGATAGATGCACTTTTATGATGGACAGATGCACTTTTATGATGGACAGATGCACTTTTATGATGGATAGATGCACTTTTATGATGGACAGATGCACTTTTATGATGGACAGATGCACTTTTATCATGGATAGATGCATTTTTATGATGGATAGATGCACTTTTATGATGGATAGATGCACTTTTATGATGGACAGATGCACTTTTATCATGGATAGATGCATTTTTATGATGGACAGATGCACTTTTATGATGGATAGATGCACTTTTATGATGGACAGATGCACTTTTATGATGGACAGATGCACTTTTATCATGGATAGATGCATTTTTATGATGGACAGATGCACTTTTATGATGGATAGATGCACTTTTATGATGGACAGATGCACTTTTATGATGGACAGATGCATTTTTATGATGGATAGATGCACTTTTATCATGGATAGATGCACTTATTATGGATAGATGAACTTTTATCATGGATAGATGCATTTTTATGATGGACAGATGCATTTTTATGATGGACAGATGCACTTTAATGATGGACAGATGCACTTTAATGATGGACAGATGCACTTTTATGATGGACAGATGCACTTTTATCATGGACAGATGCACTTTTATGATGGACAGATGCACTTTTATGATGGACAGATGCACTTTTATGATGGACAGATGCATTTTTATGATGGATAGATGCACTTTTATCATGGATAGATGCACTTTTATCATGGATAGATGAACTTTTATCATGGATAGATGCATTTTTATGATGGACAGATGCATTTTTATGATGGACAGATGCACTTTAATGATGGACAGATGCACTTTAATGATGGACAGATGCACTTTTATGATGGATAGATGCACTTTTATCATGGATAGATGCACTTTTATGATGGACAGATGCACTTTTATGATGGACAGATGCACTTTTATGATGGATAGATGCACTTTTATGATGGATAGATGCACTTTTATGATGGACAGATGCACTTTTATGATGGACAGATGCACTTTTATCATGGATAGATGCATTTTTATGATGGATAGATGCATTTTTATGATGGACAGATGCACTTTTATCATGGATAGATGCACTTTTATGGACTTCAAAACAGAAACAGCCATTCACTGCCATTATAAAGCCTGGAAGAGCCAGGACATTTTTTAATATAACTCTGATTGTATTCGTCTGAGAGAAAAATGTCATATACATAAGGGATAGGTTGAGTTTGAGTAAATCATGGGCTAATTTAGTTTTTTAGGTGAACTATCCCTTTAATAATATGGTGTCAGTAAATAATGCCCTCATCTGTGTGGTCATATTTGTCCTGTAGAGGGCAGTGTTTCAGGGTCTGTCACAGGAAGCGCTGTCGGCCTGCATCCAGTCTCTGCTCAAGGCCTCTGATGTCATTCAGAAGAACAAGGTGAGTGAGTGAGTGAGTGAGTGAGTGAGTGAGTGAGTGAGTGAGTGAGTGAGTGAGTGAGTGAGTGAGTGAGTGAGTGAGTGAGTGAGTGAGTGAGTGAGTGAGTGAGTGAGTGAGTGAGTGAGTGAGTGAGTGAGTGAGTGAGTGAGTGAGTGAGTGAGTGAGTTTCAATGAAAGTAGCACACTAATATAGAACGGTGATTAATCTTACATTAATTACTTGTGCTTAAACGGTTTTAATGCAGACCTTTCGACCAATCAGAATGGAGTATTCAGACAGACCATGCTATAATCTAGATATTATTATATAATATTAACAATTAAGTAGTTGAGTTCTGAATATATTATATCGTATTTTTTGTATATAATCTGTAACATTCTATAAAAACACAGGATTCCTATAGACATGAGAAGTGTCTGATAATATGATTGATGTTTTTTTTCTAAAATAAATTTTTAAATTTATTATTATTTATAATTATTTTTTAAAAATTCTAAAATGTTTTAAAACTGTAGTGTATCTCAGGCGTGTGAATGGAAGCGTTGTTGTCCGCAGACTCAGATAGACGGGCAGCTGTTCCTCATCAAGCATCTGCTGATCATGCGTGAGCAGATCGCCCCGTTCCACGCAGACTTCGCCATCAAAGAGATCTCGCTGGATCTGAAGAAGACCCGAGGTACGAGCTCAGGCTTTCTGAGCAGCACACGTGTGTGTGTGTGGGATTATGGGTCCTTTAAATGGTAGGGGTGTAACGAGACCCTCACGTCACGATTCGATGCATATCACGACACTGAACTCACAATACCATATTATTGAGATACTCCAAGACACATGATAAAAGGTGAACAAAAAATTAACTGTTGATTAAAATGCTAAATTTGGTTTTACATTGTAAATAAGAATATTCTTGGACTTGGTGCTGATAAACCCAAAGCACAGGACAACAGAGACACCAGAATAAACATATTCATGATTCTGAAGCTGAAAACAGAATTATTTTAGACGAATATGTTTGTACTTTGTCACTGACTAGATATATTTAAGATAATTTTAAAAAGATATTTTGCATTTTCAGGACCCACAAATATCCCCCATTGCATTATTTTACATTATATTCAACATTGTATATATTAGTTTATTGTAGTTCTGACACTAAAACTCTGAAAACTTGAATTTTTTTCTTACACAGAATTTTTTTCATTTTAGGTGAACTATCCACAATACATATTAATGCATTTGTGTATTGCGATGTATTGTGACAGCACTACTGAATGGTTATTTGTCCACTGCTGTATTTTAGTCAAAGAAACAATCAAAATCTGATTTGTTTTTGTTTTTATTCATACAGTAAAGAACAAAAAGAAAAATAATAAAATCTAGCATTTTTTGGACTTTTAATATCGTAATATTGTTGTTTTTATTTTAATGCACTCTTACTCTCTCTGTCAAAAGTTTGAATGTTCAGCATCATTACTCCAGTCTTCAGTGTCACATGATCCTTCAGAAATCACTCTAATATGAGGATCTGATGCTCAAGAAACATTTATGATTATTATCAGTGTTGAAAACAGCTCATATTTCTGTGGAAACTGATACATGTTAGTTTTCAGGATTATTTGATGAATGGAAAGTTTAAAAGAACAGCATTTATTTGAAATAGAATATTTTGAAACATTATAAATGACTTTACTGTCATTTTTAATCAGTTTAATGCGTCCTTGATGAATAAATGTATTTATTTAAGTTCTTTCCCCCCCCAAAAAAAATTCTTACTCACCCAAAACTTTTGAACGGTAGTATTAATGTTACAAAAGCTTCTATTTCAGATAAATGCTGTTCTTTTCAACTTTCGATTTATCAAAGAATCCTGAAAAAAATTGTTATTTGTAAAAATGTATCACAGTTTCCACAGAAATATGAGCTGTTTTCAACACTGATAATAATCATAAATGTGTCTTGAGCATCAGATCCTCATATTAGAGTGATTTCTGAAGGATCATGTGACACTGAAGACTGGAGTAATGATGCTGAACATTCAGCTTTGATCACAGGAATAAATTACACTTTACTGTATATTCACATAGAGAACAGCTGATCTACACTGGAGTAATATTACACTGTTTTACTGTATTTATGATCAAATAAATGCAGCTTTGCCAACACAATAATAAATTACATTTTGAAAATATATTCAAACAGAAAACAGTTATTTTACATTTGAGCTTGAGAGACTTCTTCTAAAAACATAACAATCTTAACGATCGAAAACGTTTGACCGACAGTGTGTAAATAATTTAAAAAAATATTTTTTTGGCTTTTAAAACCCAATTAGAGCGTGTTATCTTTAAAAAGCCCAGGATGGCCTCTTACACACATACTGAATAGTGAGATGGGTGTGTTCTGCGATTGATGTGTGTGTGTAATATCAGTGAAGAAGCACCAGATGGCAGAGCAACACCAGTGTCTCTTCTTCCTCAGACGCCGCTTTCAAGATCTTCAACCCCAAAGCCGTGCACCACCTCTTCCGGCTGAACAGCCACAACGCCATCCTGGAGTTCCTGCTGGAGGTGACGTCTGTGTTCATTTAATATTCAACAATATTATTGATCTCCTGCATTGACAGCATTATATGAGAACTGAACTGAGCTGGACGATGACATCACGGTTTACTCCAGAGCCGCTATATATATAAATGAACTAAATTAATAACTTTTTTTACCACAGAAATGAAGCATCACTGAACTTACTTAAGCTGGACTGTGACGCTATTCTCTTCTGGAAACAAACGTTATTTCCCTGTTATCTCTGTAAAGCTGCTCTGAAACTCTGAAAGCGCTGTATAAACGAAGGAGACTTATGTTCAGAGTCTCACACCGGATTCCTCATCCGTAACGAGTGATTTATGGCCCGTTTGAGTCGCTCCTCACGAGCTCGTGTTCTCACAGGGTTCTCCGGAGATAAAGGAGCATTACATCGACTCGAAGAAAGAGGTGGACCGGCACCTGAAGTCCAGCTGTGAGCAGTTCATCCAGCAGCAGACACACACACTCGTGGGAAACCTGGAGGACTTCCTCCGCAAGGTCAGAGCCAGAGGGCATTATGGGTCGCAAACACATTTATGGCCAATGCAAACATGAATGGTGTATAGTGAGAGCGATTCTGCTTTTGTTCCACGTTCATCAAGTTCAAGTTTTTGCTTAAAACAAGCTAAACGATCTGCCAATGGGGTCAAATTACATCAGATATACAGATATAATTTCTCTGGCCATTTTACTTCTCTACTAAATGCTTCTTAATTTAAGAATTTTTTATATTTTGACTCAATATAAAGTCTCAATATATTTCATTTCATATGACTCAATATATTTGGACTTATATTGGGTTCAGTGTGTGATGTTGCTGTTCCAGTTCTTCTCTATATCAGTGTCAGTGTTTCTGAACTCCTGAAACGCCTCCATTGTATCTTGAGTTTCTCCCGGGAACGAACACGTCACAATATTCCTCATTATAATAATTAATGCGCAGAATAAAGGGGCGGGGCCTGGTTGAGTTAGTCAGTAGTGTGTTAAACTGGCGGTTATGGAAAGGGGCGGGACATTTCCCAAACACACTCGAAGCGCTCGACCAATCACAACACACTGCTCCAGCCGACCAATCAGAGCACAGTGTGCTTTTCAGGAGGAGGGGCTCCATAGAGACAGGAAGTAAACAGAGCGTTACTGACAGACTGGGAAGAGAGGAGCCGCAACAATGGAGAATATGAGGAGAATAATCAACATTCAAGCAGGAAAACCTGTTCTAGTAGAGCCTGAAACTGCATCAAGACTGATAAAAGGGCATATGTCCTCTTTAAAAATTATTGAAGTTATTTGTCAGTAGAAATCAATGGAAGATCGTTTCCGCCACAGAATAAAAAATTAAAAAGGTAATTGACTTTTTATCTTGCGTGATATAATTTCAAGAAATAAACTCTTTTCTCATAATATGCCGTTTATATCTCCCAATTCTGACTTTATAATATGCAATTGCGAGATAAAAAGTTCCAATTATCTTTTAAAATGTTTTATTCTGTGGCGGAAACAAGCTTCCATATAAATCAGACTCAATCAGTGGTTAGTGGGCACTTCTCATTTAGTATTTTATTTTAGTCTTAAAACTGAGACTCAATCAGTGGTTAGTGGGCACTTCTCATTTAGTATTTTATTTTAGTCTTAAAACTGAGTTTAATTTAAAGGTCTGTGGGTAACAGCGAATCCTCTCTGAACCCTTCGTGTGTGTGTGTGTGTGCGTGTGTGTGTGTGTGTGTGTGTGTGTGTGTGTGTGTGTGTGTGTGTGTGTGCGTGTGCGTGTGCGTGTGTGTGTGTGTGTGTGTGTGTGCTCGTGTGCGTGTGCGTGTGCGTGTGTGTGTCACAGGTCGGAGCTTTAAAGACGATGGCTGTTGAAGGAGGACCGACGTATAACCTGTCGCAGCAGCCGTGGGCTCAGCCTGGTGAGACGCATCAATCATAAATCATAATCAGCCGATGGGTTACAGCGAACATCGGAAACACTTTATATCGTTGTGTGAATTTGACTGACATGTAAATTGCCTGTAAATTCACATATTATTTGATATTAATGTGAACAAGCAAAGGTGCATTGCAAAAAATGCTTTTCTTACTTTTAATAAAATTTAAAAAAATGAAAATTAAGTTTTTGCTTAAAACAAGCAAAAACTCAATTTTATTTTATTTTTTATCAGAAAACAAGATATAGTTTTGTTATATCATTTTGCTTCTCTAGTAAATGCTTGTTGATATAAGAATTGTTAGATATTGGGACTGGAAACAAGACTAATACGTAAGAAAAGCATTTTTTGCAGTGATCGTTATTCCGTTTCCTTTTTGTGTGATTTGTGCAATTAGACCATAACGAGGCAGAACTGAATATGCCATTTCTCGAACGGTTGTCTTGATGAGGATGTATTATCTGTGCTTTCAGCCAAGATTAATGACGTTGTGATGAGCACCTACCGGATCCTGAAGAACAAGCTGCCAATCACCTTGCAGAGCCTGTCCCTGTATCTGGCCAATCAGGACACAGAGTTCATTCTGTTCAAGCCGGTCAGGGTGAGTCACGCTTCAGATCAACTCCTCATATTATTGTTTATAAGTCTGTTTTCTTAAATATTATCTGCCTAATCATACAATACTAGTTATGTAATCAAGTCTTGGGTTTTAATTGACCTTTCCTTCGGTCACTGTCAGTCACACACTGCAAAAAATGCTTTTCTTACTTAGTGTACTTTCCAGTCCAAATATCTAG